>JAPZDY010000011.1:13887813-13900408 GCA_029783645.1 Ctenochaetus hawaiiensis
AAGACAGAGAACACACCCTATGGCTTCCATCTCACCTCATATGCCTCCATTTAAAGGAGGGAAATAAAATGAATTAATTAGCACGAGCTCCAGAAATGAGAATGTTCGAGATTCTCCAAGTTCCAAACAGATAACATAAGTTAAACTTTTAAATGCTATATTGGAATTTTTATCCCAGTGATTTCAGCTGCTTTCAAACACAAAGCCAGTTAGTGTCATCTCTTTCTAATTCTGAGAAGCAAATAAGGTTTGATTATATTTCAGCATTTCATTTTCATGGTAAAGAATTAGAGATTCATGGGACAAGTTAGTAAGTTTAGTGATATCTTGCAGCTAATTAACTAAAGAAAGGAAAGAAAGAAAGAATGAAAATCTCTGTCAAACGCAGCCGTGCAACAGGGTGGACATTGAAGAGGAGCCCCTTCTTTTCCATAAGTAAAAGTCTCACATTAAGTCAAAAACAATGCAAGAATTCTTATTTTTGTATAATTATGCACCAGTGAAAGCACACTTAGAAATATCTGCCATATTTTGTCAAGATATTCTCCGAAATCTTACAGAATAAACCTTGAAGATTGTGGGAAACATCATCTAATGAGTGACTTGTTGTAGAGTCTGAAGCTGTTAGAGTCGAGGAACAACAGCTTCCCTCTCTAACTTCATCAGAAATGTAATTCTCTTACTCGGGGAGGCACGCTAAGTGTCTGTGTTCTTGTGCCAGCAGCATTATGTGCAAGACCAGGTGATAATTCACGCTTCACAGGCCCTACAGCTTTTCCATTATGCTATGGGTTCAAAAAGTTCAGGGTGGCATATTGCAGTGCAAATTGCAGGCAAAAGCATGACAGAAGTGAGTGGAATCAATTACAGCGTGTATGACACACATCAAAAGAATGAAGGAAGTAAGCTACCTTGATAAAAAGAAGTCATGTGTCGGATGACAGCTTGCATTCTTCGAAGACAAGCTCGAGGACATTTATAACTTATTTCACTCTCTTTCTTCACAGTTAATCTTTCTAAGAGGAGATATACTGGTACAGTAGTCATAAGTAATAGGAGTTGGAGGCAAGTTAATTAAGTGTTACATTCAGCAGTGGGAAAACGGTGTTGGTGTGACAAACTCTTTTGACTAAATCCCTTGTGGTTACTGTGCCTCCTTGTTTCATGTACATACAACATGGGAGTAAGAGATTTTTTTTTTCAAATTACAAGTAGGAAATCATGCTTTTTGTTCATTTAGATTCAGTGCAGTTGAATAATGTAGCTTCACTGTATCAGTACATGTGCATGTGCAAAAAGATATGAAAATGCATGCACTCAGCAATGCATGCGATCTGTTCATGTAACAGGAGACTGAGGAGATCCAAAGTGTAAAAACATGTATTGTACTTAAACACAATTTCTGAGGTGCTTGTACCTCACCTAAGTATTTCCATTTATTGCAACTCATACCTCTACTCCACTCCTGTTTTATTTTTAAAAAATCAATCAATTGCATTCATATGACAGCTACAGTTATAAGTTCTGATTATATAGGTCTCTGATTGTATATTAAATAAAATATAATTATCTTACAACCTATGATATATTACTATGGATTAGATTACATGGCAGATTAAAAAAATGCAGTATAAAGTCCCTTACTTGAGCACTCTATGTTGTGGTTTCATGGATCATTCTAGCATTTAGGTAATTTGCATGCTGGAAGGAGTTTCAGTTATGTAAATGCTATAAAAATCCCTTAAATTCTAAAAAACAAAAATGCATCAATATTTACAATGCACTTGTAACTATTAACTGCATAAAAATATTAAATGCATCTATTATTTGAGCCTGTTCTGATCCTTGTCCCAAGAAAGAAAAGTTAATAAGTGAGTTAATTTACAAATTAGGAATTTCTAAGAAAGGTGAAGTACAGGACTTTTAATGTTTATTCATTTTATCTGGTAAAAATTATTAATGTTTGTTTCTTCACTGGCCTCTGGCCACCTGTCATTTGGTGAAAGTGGCCCTCTGGCAAAGTGAGTAAAAAAAAAATTCTGTGAAAGAGGACAAATCTGATTCACCAAAGTTGTTAGCATACATTCTCTGAAAACTATGTTTATGCACAATTCCAGGGCAACTGTCCTACTAGTTATATGAGATATTTTCCTAAACTACAGAAATGTCAACAGCATGGCTACACTAGAGGAAATGTCAGAATATCACCAATGTCAGTTGGCCATTCTTAGCATTGCAACCAAAGTGCTGGACCAACAGATCAACAATGACATGCCAAAACCAAGAAAAACAAAGTACATTTCTCTGCTCTGCCACTATGGCCATTGGTGAGCAGATCATGAGAGTGGTGAAAAAACACAGAACAGCTTTTTATGCTCCTTGGCACAGAAATCAATCTTAGAGGAGTGAGCATCATTCATCCACAAGATATTCCTTCATTTGTTGTTTTTGATGAGTCTGGTAGAGAGTGCTGTTCACAGGTTGGTCTAAAATCTTCCATAGTTTTTTATTGGAGTTGAAATCTGTTGACTTGGATAAAAATACCTGCATTCATTATATTTCTATATTCAGAACCAAAGTAGTTCCACTGATATTTTCTTAAAAGATGTTGACGTTACTATACTGAATTGTACGGCGCATGTACAGCACATGAGTATAAACACCATATATTATTTGAATTAAAGGATTGGATTAGGTGGTAATGGTTGTATAAATTAAAAGAACAGTAGTATTGATGTATTTTTCTTAAAGTTCAGTGGAAAGTAGCAGTAAACTCATCGTGTCTGTTGTGCAGATTTCTCTGTAATATCTAAAGAGTTTTGTCAACAAGGGATGTCTGAAAACAAGATTTCTACTCCAATGTTATTTTGCTGTGAGAGCTGTCCAGCTGGCTGAGGTGAACAAAGTGCACCTGGTGAACCTCGGCACGTAGCTCTTCCTGAGAATAAAAAAAAAAGAAAAAGAAAAAGAAAGAAAAAAATCCAGGAGGAAACAATGAAGACTCTCCTGCTGTAAGAACAGTCATAATTTTAACACAAAACCTACATTCTGACAACTACTGGTCAGCAGGGGTGCAAATAACAACTAACCCGCGCATCACATCCCAACCCAATTACACAGCCCGTTCTTTGAAAAACCTTTCAGGAAAAGGTTTCCACCTGTCTTTATTTCTCAAATACAGACACAAAACATTTTTTCTATATATTGCTTTCTAGATGATGATGCTGCTTTGCCCTATACAGTTAACTCAAGAAGCATAATATTGTCAACAACACAACTAAAAAGGGACAATATCAAAAGAATAAATCTGGCTGCTCTCCCAACAACCTGCAGCTATGGTTGAATCTGTACCTCGGATGCATCGATGCGTAACAGGACTTTAGTGCTGGTGTATCAATTTAAGTACACGCTTGCTCAGCCATTGAGGGAATGTTGACCTGGTAGTTTTAACCATGATGCAATAAAGGGGTGGAAAGGGTGCTGAGCACTAATAAATGCTCAGGGCTTTTTTTTTAATTTTGGGGACCACCTTCGCTGTCTTGCAAGCATCTCACAGTATCACTCACAGCTCTACTGTCTGCCACCAGCTCAGCACTGAGTGGAGCTCCAACTGGGCACCAACCTGTTGCATGTACTGGGAGTTGAAATCTCCAAATACATATGTTAGGATAAAAGCAAAACATAAAGTCCACTTTTAAAAAATATCCCTTCAGGAACCCATGACTAAGATCACAGATGCTTCACATGCATGCATGCAATATGCATAGACAGCATGCTGGTGGCAGTTTTGCTGTCTGTGTGGGGAGTGCAGGGCAGAGTGGAGCTGTGTGGCATGACAACACATTGCCTGTGCTGGCTTAAAGGGTACTTTCACTTCTGAGAATAAGAATTGCGCTGATGTCCCCATACAGCTTGACTCTGTTGTGTGCATACTTAACTTGCCTGTAAACATCTCCCCTCTCCCAGGATACATAATGAGAGCTGTCGTTTTCATGTTTGTCTACCCTGCTCTTACAAATGATTAGTTAACCTTATTGCCTAACGATGCAATTTAATAATACATGTCGTGTGCAAACAGATATCAAAGCCAGAACAACAGCTGGGTGATAAGCACTGTGATGAAGGGTGAATAATGGTTGTCTTAATAAGTAAGATAAAGGTGTGTATACTTAAAGGGGGACTTGGTAAATTTGACAAAGTGAAACAAATAAACAGAAGGACTTAATCAAGTCTGACAGGTTTTAAATTTGAGTAGTAAAAAAGATGGCACAAAATGAGACAGACCGGCTTTTCATCCAATGAGATGTCACAACATCAGCGTCAGGAGTGCTCCATCATTTCACATGAAGAAAGTAACCGGTCAAAATGACGGCTGACTTTGTCTTTACATCTATCTACCGCTGTGTCCTGTGCTGACACACACAGATCCATCAGTCCGGGAAAGAAGTGCCAGTGTCTGGCATGCAGGCAACGAATACAGATGGACAGAGAAAGGAGAGGAAGGAGCTGTGTGTTTTTTTTTATTCCTCTTTGCACACCCGGTTGTTTCTGGCTGACACTTGTGAAGTTACATCAACACCTGCTGGTCTGCTGTGTTCACTGCATTCTTTCACTTGGTGAATTACAGTACCAAGTTGCATTTTTTTTAAACAATAAGGTGGTTGCTTAGAAAAGTGATAGCAGCTTGCTCATGATGAGTTGTTTTTTCAGTGTGCTGCCTGTCTTGTATGTGGTGCAAGGGTCACAACATATGTGTGAAGGAAGAATAATGAGAGCAGCAGTGGTACAGTGAGACATTTCTGGGAAAAAAAAACATAGTATATGGTTTGTATTTGCTTGTGTATTAAATGTTTGTATGGACTTGCGTGTGTATGAAATAAGTTGACACAAATAGATTGAGGTGAAAAACGTGGGATGAGTGAATGAATGAGCCTTTTGAGAACTGAGTGCAGTAAACAGAAAAACAGATAACATGTGGAATAGAGATACACCGATATGTTTTTTTCAGGGCCGATACCGATACCAATTATTACTAGTCAAGGAGGCCGATAACTGATATTTGGAGCCAATATTCATATCTGCTCTCTGGAGCTTCTCCAGTAGGCAAAACCTTCTCTTCTCTGCCGTGTGTGTGAGCACTGTGCATGCACAGCTTTCACTGCTGATTGGTTGTTACCCCTGTCGTGGCTCTGCATGCAACCAATCAGATGGTGCTGTGGGTGGGACAATGCTGGAGACAGAGTATTGACTGCAGACTGAGAGGCGTGGCTGTGTCAAAGCCAAAATAACCCGGTTTTAAATTGATCTCTTATCGGCCGTCGGATTAAAAAAAGAAAAAAAGAGGCCGATGCCAACCCTACCCGTCAAAATGCCAAATATTGGTGCTGATAATCGGCCCGGCTGATAATCGGTCTATCCCTAATGTAAAATCTACAAAGTGAAATCAAGCACACAATATCCAACAATTAAAAATATAACAAAGGTAAAATAAATCAACATATTTTTACTACTAAATACAGTATTTAACTTACAAATAAGCACCAAACACTGCGTTTATCTCACCAGCCAGCTTTTTAACACTTAGTTAATACTTCAAGTCATGAATTAGTGATTTGTTCTCTTTGGCTTTTTGTTGACGCGAGTCTTGGCCTTTTGCTTTTTTCCTGAAAGGTGGGCTACACAACTCAATGTAATAGCAAAGCTGTAGTAAACAAACTCCATGATTCCAACTCTTGCCTTGTATTCAAAGTCAGTTGAATATTCAAAGATTGTAGCATTAATAGAATCAAGTTTCTGAATAATTTTACTATTCTGCAAGAAATTTAACACACATATAGGCATAAATGTTCATTTTTTCTCTCAGTGTTAGGGAATAAACCAGCAGCCTTTGTTTAGTTCACTGTAAGACAACAGTTCCCAATTGTACAGTTAACAGAGGTGGGACATTTAGTGGTATGTGAAGGGATTTCTTACCCGTTGAAAAAAAGGCTTTGCTGTTTGTTGCTGCTCTGTACTTGTTGGATTCACAGGTACAGAATCCCTTAAAATTAGGCAGTTTTTAATTAAAAACATTGCTTTTGACTTTCTTTAGAAAACTATCTTGCTACTAATTTACTGTGTGTTAGATACTGATCAATGCTGAACCACATTTCTCCACAGTAACCTTCTAGTGTTGCCAACATGCAGGTTGATGTCTAGCAAAGCACATTCTGCCACCTACACTTTCACTTACTGAATGAAATGAGTATGATTCTGCGTTTGAAATATTTTGTTGTGTAAGTGTCCTGAATGTTTTAGAAAACAGTGGGCTTGGTTCCAAATTACCCACTGGGCATGGAGCGACAAAACAAGCTGTGCTCTAGAGAGAGCTTGTAATAGATTGCAGTGATTCCCCTTGGACATGCTGTCGAGCAGGTGGTGCCTTAGCTGGTGCAACACACGGCAATGAATTTACCATTTCCTACCCCACCATCTGACTATAAATCATACAGTCTGAAAACACATTTTTAATAACCGGAGAGGCAATTAAATAAATTCAGATGAGAGTTGGAGATAACTCTCTTTGCAGGTTATTTTTCTCATTAACCTACCACACACATGCATGAAGAAACCAAGAGACATACATGAAGTTGAGCTCACTTCCGACTAAAATGTTGAATAATGCAATTTAACGGCTATAGTTGACTGATTTAATTGTGTTACAACCCACTGCGGTATACAGTACAGTCAAGAGTAATACCGTGTTGAAATGTAAGATGCACTCTCTTGGGTTTTCACTGTCAGATGAACAGTATTAAAAACAGTATTTCACAAAGCAGACTTTAATATTGTTTGCATGTTTTTTCTCTGTCATTTTTACCAGCATGGATACAATGCACAAGTTTTAGTTGAGTGCAGAAGATGCAAATGCGAAATGACCATTTATGAGGTTAATGTAGCATTATAGTTAGTAATATGGTAATAAAAGATGAGGAATAACACATATGTATTAAAATAATGCAGATTAAACACAGACAGCCAAACATGTATACAAGCTGATTACTGTATTGAACATTCAACAACTCATGCAGCGCCTTTTAATTTACATCAGTTTATTTTTATTTACATTATAAAAACATAATGCATCTTTAAGTAAAAATATATATATGTAAGAAGAGTACTGTTTAAGTTGCTGGGTAAGACATTTTTTTTGATCAAACACCTGAAGTTTCTATCAAGATTTTATTCTATTTGGAATAAAATAGAGCAATGACTGCACAGCATTGTCATAATTAACAGGGCACTGATAAATTAATGTAGCAGATGCTCAACATTGTGCTACTTTATCAGTTTTTTTTTTTTTTTTTTTTAAAGGCACAAAAAGCCTCTTCCCAACAGTCCAGATGATAAAATCACTTATTTCTGCCCTTCTAAAAGTGCCTACAGCAAGAGCCACTTGTCCATGACTGGCTGTTATCCTCTTTCTGTAAAGTCACACCCTCACAGGTGGTTAATCCCCGCGGACCTCAGACGGTCACCTGTAATGGTGATATTTTCCCAGTTTCTGTGACAGTGAGGTATGAAAGCCATTAGCTGTGGAAGCTAACGCAGAATGGGGCAATCCTGATATCACTTACTCGGTCTATAACTTTAGGGATACAGTTTCCAAATCTTTAATGATTTGGAAACTGGAACTCCAAAACAAGCCTGAAAATCACAAAGAGAAAAGAAATACTGTCTAAATTTAGTAAATATATCATTTATAAGTACTAATTAATCAGCACAGTTGGTGTTTTTCTCTATCATCCCTGCCAATTTCCTGATCTCTTGAAGAATAAACCATTTAACAGAACTTGGTATTAAAGTATCATTAGTTTTATCAAAGATGCCATTTATTTTTGCCATTTGTTCTTTTTCTATCAAGGGATATCACTGCACAAACACTGGTGTTTCAGTCCAGGGATGTACTTGGGTTCGTCTTGGATGGTATCCACTGTAATTAGTTCCTCAGCAGAGCCGGTGCATCCTCGGGCTTAATGGGCAACAATCAATGCCAACACAAACAGTGTTTCTTTTCTTGTGTGTGTGTGTGTGTGTGTGTGTGTGTGTGTGTGGCTACAACTGTGTGTTAGGTTTACTCAGTCATCTGAAACTTTCAGTTTTGTCTTGCAACTGTTCTAACTTGCAAGAATGTAACTGTTCAAGTTTGCTCTACTGTAATCTGCATACACACTCGTTGGGTGACACACACACACACACACTAGATGTCAGAAGATGATGTATGCAAACACTATTGCTATCTCTGTCTCTCAACCTGCTGTCAGGGGTTAGACATATAATTGTGTTTATGGCACAGCACAGCTACAGAGAAATATTCCACCTACACATACTTTGAAAATCTCATTTATTTTCTACGGCCATCTGCAAGTACTCCACAATGAACCTTGTGAACCTAATGAATCATTCTGTATTTGCAGGCTGCAGCACATAACTTTTCCTCTGAAATGTGCAAGTCTTTTAAATTGAAAAAAGCTTTTAGTTACAAGCACCTTCTCACTGTTCAGATGCACACATGCAATACACACAGTCCAGCAGGGTGAATTAAAGGACGGAGAATAATTTGCAGAATTATACTGTTATTATGGGAGATGTTGCTTGTTTTCTTTTTCTATTTTTTTATTTTTAAATGAAAAAGCTGAATTTTAAAGTGATGTGAATAGAAATGAAAGTGGCTGTTGAAGAAACACCATTTATTGGAGGTCGGAACAATAGTAAAGTGTTTGTCTTCAAAGAATACAAAGAGTGTGCAGTTCTGTGCCAGCCTTGTCCAAAACAACTGAAGTTGCTGAGACCATATAGAGACTGGAAAATTACTTTGAACAGCTTGTGCGACATAATGCAATGTCGTTCTAGCAAAATCAATCCACCGTGGGTCTAAAAGGCAAATAATTAATGACGCCGAACATGTTTTCATGAATGTTACCGCGACATTATGGAATCAGCGTTCCTTTTTATTGCATTAGAATGGCTGTGAAAAACAACCAAGCAACATAATTGTTCCCCTCAACGATTTGTGGAGAGGAAAAATAGATTGGTTTCACAAAAAAACTGGTGGAGTTTGGAGAAAACTTGGAGGCATGATGCAACTAACAAGCAAATTTCAGCATTTCCACTGGGCCCCATGGTGGGCATTATTATCACAGGTCAAAACAAAAAGACCTTCTAAACAGCTCAGACAGGAAATGTATTCATGGATTATTCCATGGGAAACTCGTGGGCAGGAGCCTCCTTTAATTAATGATCCTGTTCACACATCTCATTCGAACAGGTCAAAGATGGGTATCTTTGAACGTACTGGAATCTTCTGATCAAAATGCAAATGCTACTGTTGACTTAACGCCACAATTTGCTTCTTTGCTCCTCTAAACTAGATAATGTTATGCCCAGTCAAGTTTGATGTCAAGTTTGTCCTCCCTGCATTGCTGATTTGAATACAGAAATCACCCTTCCGTCTAATGAATGCCCCCAAAACGACATCTTTATGCCAATGGAATTATGACTCTTGTCCATCGGGATTAAGGGAAAATTTTGTAATATTGTTGTTAATTGCATTTCTAGCTACATTTTTTATTAAATTTTCAGTTTTGCATATAAAAGGGGGAGTTTTGGAGAGCAAAGACAATTTATGTTATCCTCCTGGCAGCGGCATCCAAACATAAATGTGCTCTCTCAGGGCGTTACATATAACCCTCATTTGTTGCTGTACCATATGGGAAGGGGGTTAATAAGTTTGTGGCCAAAGATAGAAGTGAGTTAACTGACACCAAAGCAACAAAACACTGCATAAAGGTGGATGTTGCCTGTTCTCTTAGACTGTGCACAGCTGAAATCTTAATGACCTAAAACAGAAATTGCATGAAATTTGCATGAACTGCAAACTTTCTGCGTAATCACATAAAGAAACAATCTAACACTGTTCATCACTTTAGATCTTTCCACCTGAATTTGCACCAGCTAGACTTCTACCTCTTCCCCAAGATGAAGAGGAAGCTCAGTGGTCGCCATTTTGACAGTAATGATGATGCCATCACTGCTGTGGATCACTTTCAGGAGGTTCAAGATGCAAACTTCTACAAAATCAGATCCATTGACTGTGGTACTGCTGGACTATGTGTGTAAATGTTGGAGGAAACTATTCTGAAAAATAAATGTGCTAGGCTTTCTTAAGCTGACACCTTCTATTGAGGGCTATGACTTATTCTTATATTATTTTATTTCTAGTAAAACAGAAACAAAATAGTATGTCTACTGTGTATTAATGTGGCACAGTTTATTCCAAGCTCTGTGCATGTAGTCCAGATTTTTTCAACGTTTTTTCTGGCCTGTGACCTCATCCATGATTTTATGATAATCTTTCGAGTGCGCACTCCCCTCTGTCACCAGCAAATCCTATGGGATCACGTCACATTGATTATTCTAAAGTTTTCTGGCATTGTGCCGAACATACTGTGGGAGGTTCTTGGAACTGACAGACGTGACCTTTCATTAATTGCCTTATACTTTGTCTGTTAATGTTAATGAGCTATAAAAAGTGGGACTCTGTGGACCATTTCTGCAAAACATCAGATAAAGCAACATCAGGCTTTCACGAGGTTGTCAAAAGTCAAAGGTTTAAAACTCCCTCAGCGTTATCTGCTCTTTCAGTCTTTTATTAGCGAACATCTGTGGAACTATGATGCAAAACGAGATGTTATTGTAAAAATTATAAAAGGAAACTATAAGCAATCTGGTGTATCATATGCTATTATACAGTATCCAGAGCTACGGTACTATACGTAGAATAATCGCTACTGATTTATACTGGAACCTTGCATAGCACAAAATGCAAAAAGGTGGGGGAAGTTATGGCTAATTAGGACTTCATAAATCACTGCAGTATTAAATTGAGATGCAATAAGGCACACATTAATCCTCTCTAGACATGCTCTACAATTTGTGTCCCCTTCTCAGGGCCAAGTAAGGCTTTAGTGCCAAAGACGCTCGAACCAACATATTTTCCACACTTGAACACACTGCCACCCAAGAGTTCAGTGTCAGCTTCATTAAAATGCATGGCTACTCGCACAGTTGCACCTTGTGTATGCACAAATTAACATGAATGATTTCACTCTGTGTTATCCCAGTTGGAGACCCTACATGACTCTAATGTTAACAGACTGAATGGGAGTACTCGTTTCCAGGGCTGAGTGGACGTGCATTGTAACCGGTGATTTTCTCAAAGACGAGAAACTATGCATGTTTAAACAAATTTTTGCATCAACACTTAACTAAAATCAAATATTCCATCGCTCTTTAAAACATTTAGTCATGCAAAAAAACAAAACCATGTTTAGTTAAAGGAAAAAGGGAATCTCAAAAGAGTGCATTTTAATATTGATGATAAAACCCAAAACCCAACAGTCACAAGATATTATTCTCCCTGCATGTAAAACGGATTGTTTGCAGGATGTGGTTTTGGTTGGTGAACACCGAACACTGATATTTCTCAGCCGTTAGATAGATCAAAGCTATCTCCCATGCAGATCATCAGGACTTCTTACTCATGTTTTATTAATCAAAGTGGGGCCTTTTCGCCGTCCATTGGACTAACCACCAGACAGACAGCCAACTGAGGACACGGCCTCTCTTTCAGGGTGGCTAATTTGTAGCTGGAGAATCTCATTTGCATTGCAATTACCTGAAAAGAACCTATAAGTGGATCCTGCTGCCTCTGACAATTGAGATGGAGTATTTCTGCTCAGCGCAATGGAACGAAAGAAAAATCAATTGATGGGGGGGGGGTGACCTGGAGTTTGAAATTTCTACTATACAATGTAATTAACTGGCACACAGTCATATGAGGGAATACTCTATTACATCTTCTTTGGAATCACTTTCAGTGGTAATGTGCTTTAATATTTCTGCAATTTTGCATTTTTATTAGGTTGGCAAAATTAGTTGCGCATGCATTTGGTGGACTCTCTATTTCCTTCCGGAGCAATAGCCATATATTACAAAAAAAGAATCTTTTTGTTTAATGAAACCCTTTATGATTTTGAATGACACTTGTGACACTACCTGCAGTGAGTTAGCGTGCTCATTGTGGTAGGCACAGATATACTGTCTATGAGAATTTTAGTCTGACTGCACTTTGTCCAGACTTGCTCTAATTTTATGCTGCACAGCATAAACTATAATGTTCCTGGAAACCTAAGATAATATATGACATAATTAACTCTGGCTTCATGTTTTATGCTAAACTAACTAGCCAGCCTCTAGCAAGCTACAGTCATTGACTGTATAAAACACTGGACAAACCCTCCATGACGTAACCCATTGGCTTTTGCCTGAGCAAAAGTGAAGCCTCAGAAATCTCGCCGTGGGCGCTGCTATTTGCCAGCACCTGTCTCCGCCAAGAGCCCGCCTAAATGACAAAAAAACAAATTTTAAGCTTAAATATAAAATAAACAAATGAGTTAGAAAAAAAATCACTCCCCTCAGAGTTTTCATGAGATGGTAGAGAAGCTGCAGACAAAAAAACGTTTTTTGAACCAGGCTGTAAATATGTTTATTTCTG
>JAPZDY010000011.1:13904104-13914377 GCA_029783645.1 Ctenochaetus hawaiiensis
TGCGGAAAAGTTGCGGTGATTAGAGAAAATTGCAAGGTCGCGCTGAATTCACGGAGATTGGTTGAATTCGCGTGATTAAGTGCAACATCGCGAATTCCTGGAGGGACTGGATAAGAAATGGCCCCAGTGGACAAAGATGAAGATACAGTTTCAAGCTCAAATTAGCTTACAGAAATTCTACGTCGCCTTGTCATCAGCATTAATCAAATACCTTAAGTATCCCACAGCAGGCTGTTTTATTTGGTTCAATGTAACAGCCAAAGTCACAAAATCAAATGAAGTTACATGTTTGTACCACTGCTATGGTTCTGCTAGCATGAACAGAGTGCTGGCTAACGCACTCAAGTTGCTTATAATGTTTTGCTAATGTTTGTGAGATGAAACTAACTTAAAATTTATCAATTAACTGGAAGTTGGACGAAAATATGTTATGTTTAGCACAGAGAGACGTGTTAAATCAGCAGTAGAATGACTTAAAATTATCTGCAACAGACAAAATATGTAAAAAGTTGTAAATTATGAATTAAACAGTTATCATTGTAACAATCTCTTAACTTTAACAAATTCTTTCTTTGATGTTTCAAAGTATCTTTTAGCCTTATCCTTGCATTTTGAATGCTTTTACCTACATGCTTCCCAACTTATTTGTTTGATCACTCACTCATTTTAGCAATCTACCAAAGGGGCAGTGAATAATGTCAACAGCTGACTGTATGTCACAGAGCTGTCACTTCACTTTCATTGAAGCAGCCAGCATACACGCTGTGAGGGGGTAAAGAGACTGTGCCCTTGGAGTCAGATGACACAACTCCCGTGTGTGCAATGTGTCTTACACTGTCAACTTGCTGTTTCTTCTGCAGTCGGGTTAGTAAGAATTTGCCCTGTGCTTGGGCCATGAAGCAGTGTGTCTATAAATCTGCATTGCCAACACTTTTGAGGCAAAAGGGAATAGATTTGTTGCAGAAGTGCTTGAACATGTTTTGAAGTCTGGGACAAGCTGATGTGATACTTATAAATGTCATGGCAACACAAAGCCAGAAAAAAAAAATGCCAGCATTTTCTTATATTAAGTCCAAGCAAACATGTCACATGTTACATTTTAGTTTTGCTGCCAAGGTTTCAATATCTCAGCAACACTAATGTGCTTTGTATCCACAGGCCTATTTAGTGTCTTAGAAAAATGAAGCATGGGGCCTCCATTATGTTAGTTAGCTCTTGGTATTAAATTAAGAGGGTTGCAGTTTTCCATGAAAACATTAGTTTACCTTTATATTAAATTTGAAATTACCTTTGTCACATTTACAACTGGAAAATAACCCAGTGCATTTACTAAAATACTGTATTTAAATATAATTTTGGGGTAATTGGGCAGCTAGTTACTTAGACATGATGATTTCAATTAAAACACATATAACCAGTTCAACATGATGCAATATTCTTAATGTCATTTAGCAAAAAATGAGACTGTGTTGCTAAGACTAGTAAGAACAATCTGCCATTTTCACAGTAACGAGATCTAAATAGACCAGTAAGCCTTGGCTGCAGAATTAACTTTGCTGAACATCAGAGTTGAAGAGAAAAAGGTCAGTTTCTTCTCCAAAAGTCCATGACCCAGCTCACCACAGTGAACATCCTGCCTCAGTGCTACTGCAATTTGCCTGACTAAACAACTTCTCGGTTAAAGTACCACCTTCGTGACACCACAAAACGAGGACATCATGCAGTATTTTTAGCAATCTCTGCCTCTGTTTTTGTCACAGGCAGATTTTTCTTCCTCTTTTCTCTATCTTTTCTGAACTGAAAATAATGTCTTTTTTTGTGGCCACTCTGCTAGCTTGATTTTAGACAGCGTGGACAGTTTACAATAGCAGTAAACCAGACATACTGCCCTGAAAGTAAGAGATTAGCCTCGTTAGTGACTATGAGTGGCTTGATTGTGTTGATGCTGCAGAAAAATGCCTGTCACTTCATATTCTGTGAAACTCATGGCTTTAAACGAGATAATGCAGAAGAAGATATGGCAAGTTTACAGTGAACACAAAGCTCGATTGTGTTGCAGGAACGATGAAAGCACAAACGATCACCTCAGCACAAGCAGAAGGACTTCATCCATCCCACACATATTTCACTCTATGCAGAGTGTCTAAACAGTTTCACACAAGCTGCTATTATCAACATAAGATCATTTGCTCACCCATTAATTTTAAACACTTGGGACAAACACTTGGGACACATGCATGAGTATGCAAGAGCCTTTGAGGACTCGCAAATTTGTATGCAGTTTGTGAGAGACAATGATCATTTGTGGAATTACTTTTGTGAAACAGGCCCCTGGTCTACACAGCTGTAACAGATCACAGTAAATATAAAGCTCATAGAGGAATTGTAGATTTGTCATCATTTAAAGCATTTAAAAGAGTCACAAAAAATTGTGATTTTAATTGGTTTTGTATTTTGTCATCTTGAAGGAACCGAAAATCTGTTTGATTAGATAGAACCAGAACCAGATCAGTAACACAGGTCTTGGGAATCTCAAAGAAAAAGTAAAAGCAATGTCATTTTCTGACAGCTGGAGGCATTTTACAGTACCTTAAAATAATAGAATGTCTTTTTATTTCTTTTTAGAAGCTAAAGGACCCACCCACAGGGATGGGCAACGGAGGGAAGAGAAACTACTGCTGCATCCTGGAAGTGGTACAGGATGATGGACGATACGCTTAGACCTAAACATCACATTAATCCTCCGGCCCAGTGTGACTCCCCCAAGGACGCAGCAGCGGATTCTCTTCCACCACAAGCACAGGGCAAAAGACAGGCAGATTGTGAAGAGGAGGACACAGTAGTTATGAAACACAGAGAGCCAGACTGGCTGGTGTAGCTTCAGGAAATGGAGTGGAGAGAGGAGGAGAGGGAGAGGAGACCGTTGGAGCGAGAAGAGCAAGAGAGGAACATTAGAGAGAGCTGAGAGGTTGGAGAGCAGAAAGAGAGAGGACAAACGTGTGAGAGGGCAGCTGGAGAACGAATGGAAAGTCTGCAGCAGGAGAAGACTGATGTCCATTTTACAGACTCTTTACACTCACACACTGCAACACAAGACAGCGCATTCAGTTCGTCGGTCTTATTTTTTGATGTTTATGTTTTTCTTACTCTATCAATGTTATCTTGTTATTTGATATCAGGATATACTCTGTATCTGCACTTGTCCTTGAGATGAGTGTATTTATTGATTTTCATTTCATCTGTTCTCAGAGCTACAAAGCAAGATGTAGATGACGCACAAATGTTGTTTATTCTGGGTCACAAAGTTCCTGTTAGTCTTCTGTACAGAAAATGTATTGAATCTATTATTGCTGCGGGAATAGGTTTGGAGAAAGTTTGCTTAAGTCTGATCCACTCGTTACATTTACACATTATAAAATGTAAATGTAAAACAGCACTATAAATTGTCTTTAAATGAATACATTCAGTTGTAGCTGAGGCATTTCTCAAGAAAATCCCATCTCTCACAGTGAAGCAAGAGAGGAAACTAATGAAGGACATATAATTTATTTTATTTTTGTATTTTCTTAATTAGCACAAAAAAGCAGCTCCCTGGATTTATGCAACAATATGAAAGTCTAATATTCAAAAGTGTCAAGTTGCACCTTACTTTAAAAGGATACTGATGTCATGTTCCAATTTATGATCTTTGACATTCAAAAGGAAACAGATGATTGGACACAAGGAAAGAGAGAGAGAGAAAGAGAGGAAGAAAGAGAGGTAGAACTGTGTGAAATCTTTATAAAAATAAGGCATTACATGGCATCAATGCAGAAAAAAATAGCTTTAAAATTCAAATAAGACAGCACTCTTCTTTTCTCATGCAAATGATTAATAACTTATTTTCCTATATACCTTAATGTGGCCAGTCAAGGGTTAATGCACAAATGTACAAACACACATTTACACAAGTGTCAAAGACATCATTGACAAACACAAGTAAAGGGTTCTTGACAGTGTGTTCATGGCTACTAATATGCCACCGAGGCAATAAACTGTTAATTGTTGATTTCTGTGTTTGTTATCCTGAGCAAACAACAAGTTTGCCATGCAGTTACACACACATGGTGTAGCTGCAGTCTAAGAGATACTTTTAAAGTGGACACACGCTGTCCAGTGACGTAGGTGTCCACCTCAGTGTCTAAGTTTCTGATTTTATTATGATCATCCTATTAGGGCTCAATCAGAAATACACACACACACACAAACGCACACAGCCGAAACACACACCACTATAAAGAAAAAATCCTGAGAGTCAGAATCTACCTGCTGCGGGTCATCGTGTACAGTGGTGACACTGTAAATGGCAAACTGTTCTTTACAGAGTAAGAAAGCAATTTGGTCCTGTCTTGCCTTGTTCAGCTCGGCGAAATACCTCGAGGCATGAGCATTCATTACTTTGCTCTAATATCACAGAGACCAAGGAGATCAACAAAGCCGTTAATCAATCAAGTCGAGCTGTTGCCCAGTGTGTAGGATAAAGATCTCTCTGTGTTGTACTGTACCTCTGGAGCTTCAGGGCTGTTGTTGTTTTTCCTCTCAGAGGCTCCAGAGAGCTTTTAAATACAGAAGCTGAAAATACTAAAGAAGACACTGGAGGATTGCTGCTGAATAGGTGCTTTCATTGTTTGGATACCTGGAAAGGAATTAACATGATTACACTGAAAGAGTAAATATAATGTGAGTCATACTCCTAAGTGCTTTTAAACTAACATTTGATGTGATTCACTCTGATGTTGTTTTTAAAGGAAAACTGTCTCGCTCCAATGTGAGGCTTCCACACATAATTTCATACAGAATGCACACTTAATCCAAGCCACCTTATTTGTGTTGATAATTTAATTTTAAACCAAATATTCAAAATGCTCAGTTATACTACATAGTATTAAGTTTGTGATATCATTTTAGTTCAAAATCTTGTTTGTTATATAAACATTATGACCTAACGAGAGGTGGAGACCAAACAGGAAATGTGACAGTGTTAGCAAACATAATCTAACTGCAAGCTCTACAGTATTCAACCAATTGTTTTGGTGATTATAACAAAAGTCTTCAATATGAAAATGTCACAAGTATTTACAGTGTGTCAAAGACCAAAATTACTTGAGTGCTGTAGAGTGCTTGAAGTAATGATGTTTTAATGAGCATAATATTTAAATTAGCATTATCATGATCTTGCAGATTGCAGATATCGCTGATTCAGCACTTATGACATAAATATTTTCACTTTTTTCCTTCTGACCTTCAGATGTTCTCTTATAATATAGTTTATTTCTTTGGACAAAAGCCTTAGAGGTTGGAGATTTTCAATATGAGTTTAGCTTAATTGTGAAATAAAATATGATCATATTAAGAATAATATCAGACCCTGTGTGCTACTTAAAGTGTTTATGTGTCTCTGACAAGTAATTTAAAAATTCTGGGCAAATCAAGATTTTATTTGTTGCTGTGCTGTGGTTGGTCATAGGACAAATCTCCAGCAATGCTGATTGTGCAATATGCATATACATAGCTGTCCTTATATTGACAGCTCAGACACTCCGTCCGTGTCACCAAGAAGAAAAACCATGTTCGCTGTTAATGCAAGGTGACTTCTTGTGCTCAGATTAAGGCCCCTAAATGACTTTTACTGTGTAGTCTGCAGCGTTGGCCTGTGTGACACTGACGTGGAGGTTGAGCATGGTGCCACAGAATACAATAAAAATGCAAAAAGGCTCGTACAACATCAACCTTTCATTTTCCATTTCATTTAACAAATTCATTTATTACCCCACACCATTTACTTCTTCATTATCTTGACAAAATGCCACCATTACGGATGTTAAAATTTCTGGGGGAACCAACAGGACCTCATCCAAATTAATTCCTGGTTTTGCCAGCACCATATTTTTGATTCTTAAAATGTTGTATTGCATGCTTCATTTACTTGGTCTGTACCTCATACTGGGTACTAATTGTAAAACTAAGCTGCTGCAGTAGATGTTTGGCAACTTGTTGTGCACGTAAAGTCTCATAATATTAACATATGTGCAGTGTGCTAATGTTAACTGTAAAGGAAAGAAATGGATTAATTCAAATGAAACTGTTTTATAACTCGGTATTTGCTGTAAGTGTCTCATAGTTTGATTGCCTCATAACGTGAGGTTGGAGGTTAAGCTACAGCCCTGCAGTGTTTACTTTGCTTTACATCAAACACTCCCATTACCTCTGCAAAGACATTGTGGATAGTAAATACTCAATAAATCACATGTTTGTCTCCTTTGCCCAACAGGCTTCAGTCAACTGTGACCCTGAGAAATGAACAAAAATGAAAAAAATGAATGGATATACTTGTCCAATCAATTTTTTTTTTTTTTTTTACAATTCATTCAAACCATCCAATAATCCTGAAGGGAAATACATGTCAGTGGTTGATTTTTTACAGAGATATGCTGTTATGAATGGTAGCGACTGAATGATTTTGATTAAAAAAAAAAAGAAAAAGCAGATCCATCAAACGTTGCTTTCAAAGACCGTCTTCATGAACACAAGCACTGGAACCATCCGATGCACAGCTCAGCCGTGGCCCTGTGCTTTAGAAAAGTGCCCTCATTATTCTTCCTCCTCTGTTGTGTTTAACAGGAACTCAGCACTGATAAATGTCTCCATAACCTTGGCAAAAGTCACATGGAAAGCATTTCCAGCAAGTTCAGTTGTCAGCTGGGGGGGGGGGTTGAAGTCAAATGCATAGCTTTTATACTCAACAGAATAACTGCTGTTCATCATGCAAGCTGCGCTCTATTCCTCACTGACAATCATCTTCAAAGCTCAAAGTAAAATCTTCATCTGTTTGAGAATTAATAGCAGCTGACATATTCTGAGAGACACAAGCAATAATCAGCGTTCTCTAACAAAATCTTTAAACTTTGCAGATACAGTAGTACTTAAATTACCCTCTAAAAGGCATTTAATCATATTGGGCGCTATTCTGTGTTGTAATGAAGCTGAGTTTCTTCTGCAGTTCCATTCAGCTGTGGCCAAAAAAAAAAAAAAAAAAAGAAAAATCAATCCTGCACTATTTAATTAAAGGCCAACCTCACATTACATCAAGTCCTTTTCAGCCAGCCGGGCTCTCCCTGTGTGTTCAGCAAGCTTCTGTTTTGCTTGAGTGTTTATATAAGGGGGAAATACTTTGGCATTGTTGGCATTTATTTGGATGTGTGACCTTTTTAACATGCTTTCAATTGGGGGCCATCGTGTTCTCTCACTGAAGCAAAGGTTTTGTGGAAATGCCACAGTGTGGCAGTGTATAATGGGAGAGTAATAGGGAGGTAGTTAGATATGTCTCAGGAAGACAGATAAGGTGCACATTCAAAGAGATCCTGCAGAGAACAAGCCAGTGAAATGAAGGGTTTTTAGCTCCATTCACAAATTCTCTCAGATGAGTGGGAGTGTGCTTTGTTTGTACAGGCATATACAGGCACTGTCTATTAATTAGACCACACTCGGTTTCTTATATTTTTCTTAATAATGTTTGGTGTTATGTTTGTGCACATACAAACGATTTGTGCTATATAATGGTTTTAAGTTAGACTGATCAGGAAAAGGGATATCTGACTGTCTGGCTTTTTAAAAAAATCCCTTATTTATGGAGATTTTTTGGATTTTTCATCATTTTTTCCTACAAATTGAAGTAAAGAAAAGAAATTTTGACAGTCTTAAATCTTTACCCTGCACAAGTTGTCTCAGAATGTTCAATCTACACCCTCTCATCACAAGAGTCTAATAAGTGTGAAGAATCACAGTTTTCTTCGAGTCTTCATCTGGCTCAAAGGCTACAGTTTGTTCAATCAACAGGATTAACACTTCTGCTCTCCTCAAACAGCCAACAAACGCTGAAAGAGAGAACAACCACACTCTGACTGACTGACATCAGCACCCCAAAACTGCCAGTACGGCAAACATGTCGATACCTGTGTGACATTTTATTCAGAAACTGTCAAGAAGCAGTGGCAGGAAGAGCAACATATGGTTATGTCCCCATGAGGTTTTTCCTCTGTCAGTCATAACACAGTGCAAGTCTGTTTTTCTTTACAAATGTTAGCTTGCCAAGGAACACTTCAGCTATTTCTATTATTCTCTCTTTGTGTTGCATGAGACCATGTTGAATGGGATTCTATGCATGCATGATTGTAAATGCCATCCTCTTTAATTTTGTTTTGTACAGGAGGAGGATTGCAAAGAAAAAAAAATACAATAATATGTTGGTGTCTTAAAAAATGTGAAGCTGCTGAATTTTCACTGTGTACACAATCTTGAGCAGGTCTAAAAACTATGAATTCTGACAGAGTTTTGATAAATGTTATGCAATTTTAATGCCTGTTAGAAAGCAGAGACGAGTGAACAGCCTGAAGCGGTGTGTCCCAAGCTAATACCAGCAAACAATCAAATATGTTCCCAAGACGAGGAAGAAGCTGGTGGGGCCGACCCTCTAATAAATCCTTCTTCTAGAGGCAAAGTGAAAACTTACAGCCGGTATATTTTTTCTTTTTCTAGCTGTGTGTGGAAATAAACATACGGATTTAAAGCCAATATTTTTCTTTATTGCCTGTTAAGGTGTTGAGTCAGATTCCCGGTAGCATTCCATAGACCACCAAAGCCTACACTGTGTTTTTCAGCACTGCTCTCCACCTCCACACCTGTGCTACGCATGGGGGTGTCAAGAGCAAAGTTCTTCTTCATAGTTTCATTTTATTGGGTTATTTTTCAAAAGAAACTATTGTATGCTTTGCCTCCTTAGTCACTGCTTGCCTTTTACATTGGTTTCAGAGTGATATGCTGTCTCTTTATTAAATAAATATGACAAATTTAGAGCCACTATCACATTACATTTACTACATACTGTATATTTTAGCATTATACAGTTCGATTAGCTGTCTGCATTATTATTATTAATAGTGTAAAGCTGTCTTTGTATTTATATGTGTTTCATTTGTCTGCCCACTTTTTACAAGATCTATTAGTTTCATTACCCATAAATTTTGAGGACAATGCAACACTTTGTGAAACCTCTCCTCCATTGTTCAATTATGTATGTGTATTATTGCTTAAGAGTCAGAGAGACACTTCAGTCAATTGTAGTGAGCAAACACAAATATTTGAAATCAATACAATGCTATGTTTTTCTATTAAATTAACACAGCTGTCGCCCTCATTTTTGAGAGGTCAGCGATTTGCCCTGTAATTTACTGAAGCATTTTGTATCGAGTGCAGGTCAAGAGCACCGTGTCCAGGCCTGAATGTAGACATTCACCTTAATGTGGGACTTTAAAGATAAGAGTAAACACAGCTGTTACTGTCAAATTAGACTCGCCTTGGATTTTGTTTGCCGAAATTTTTTAAAAGAAAAAGAAAAGTTTGTTTCAAGTAACTGCAATAAGGAAAAATATTTTTTGATGATAGTCAGAGGCCGTTTGTACATTTTAAATGGGAGAACAGTTAATTTCCTTGACCTGCAACACAAAACCATCTCATGGACAATGCCATTCCCCTCCAGCAAAATAGTTCAGAGAATAATATAACATGGATCCAAGACAAAACTGAAAGAGGGGTGGAAAGTCGGCAATTACAAATCGCTCTGCTACTTCTGCACCACAGACAGCTGAATGGATTTATCGATACACAGCACAGTTAGGCTACTGAGAGTTCAGAGTCATGTTGGGGCCATAGATTCTAACTTGCACAAACCTCAAGTCAGATAAATGATCGATGCATCAGGCAGACTGGACTAACATTTTCAGCTAAACAACCCCTCCGCCTGTGCACACTCCATGTTATCAGGAGATGGAGAGGGAGGACGTCGGGTTGACAAGGGGGGATGCATTTTGGGCCATTTTGCTAACAAAGAGGAGATGGCATCCTGCCTCATAGCACCTGCTAGTTTTAATAAAAATCAAGTTTTGTTTTGACAAAAGAGGCAAGAACCACAGTTAGTGGGTAAAGGGGGTGGGGGTGGGGGGCTGCATTTGCTCCCCCATTTATCAAAAGCTCTCACTAGATAGACGGTATTGATCTGAAATGTGGAAAGGTAAAGCCAGTGGGAATCTGAAGGCAATCTCTCTTTTACTCATTCTCAAACCTGCATTCCTTTCTCTAATAGATAACAGGGTGGTTGTCAGAACTGCCAAATCAGTATATATGTGTGTGTTTGTGCAGATGAGTGTGCTAATGTGTGTGTGTGTGTCTGTGTTTGTGG
>JAPZDY010000011.1:13916185-13934277 GCA_029783645.1 Ctenochaetus hawaiiensis
CTCATGAGTGATCTTCTCACTGAAATCTCAGCACAAAAGCAAAGGTCATATCACACCCCTGATATTTGTATGATATATGAAAATGTTAAATGTAAGTGCATGTAAATGGAGGGCAATTAAGTTTAATCTTGTGCTAAACTAAGATACATGTTCTGCAGACTTTGCCACGTCTATTCATTTTCTGCAACTTTATTCAGTCTTTTCTCTTGCACTGAATCTTAGAGAAAAATATATTTCACTCCATTACATTGATCAGCTGCATGAAAAAGTTTAGAAATTTGTTGATAAAACTAGACAATCTGTGGCATTTTAACAACCTACTGTTTTAAAATTTGAATCTGTCAAGATGATTGGTTGAAAAAATGATCCTGAGTTAAATGGTGCAGTGAGAAGAAAATGTTCCTGATTTTTCATGGACATACTGAACACAGTAAACACATGTGAGCCTCCAAACACTCCTGATGATTTGCTCCACCTGTACATAAGCTGGAAAACTCTACTAAAGGCTTAGACCAGGCAACCAATTTATGTGCACAACAGCTGTTCATATTGCAGCAGCCTGGAGGTGAACACACATACCTTCCACCTCTGAATGGTTGCAGAGATCTAATCAAGCAAAAGGTAGGACCTTAATATATCATGTGGGTGGTGTCGAAAGTCCAATTTTTAATTAAAGCTACAAAACAGCCGACCACAGGAGTCGTGTCAAGAGTCGTGTGCCATGTAGCAACTAACAAGGACACAGGTTCAAGTTTTAAGTCGTAATCTTTTTGAAAATAGATCTGCATCAAACAGTTATGGATTTTTATTTCATAATGTTTCTAACTCTATGTATTGATACAAATGAAAGGATACAATCTTAGAATGTTAACTTCTATAAATCTGACTTCTCTTTTTCTAATGTCTTTCTTACCCCCTTTTTAAAGTGCTAAATAAATTACTATGGAGATTAAGTAAAGGCACACCACATCACTTGTGGTGGACAGGTAAAGAATGGGGTGGGTCTATTGTTTGCAGCCTTTGAAGAATTACTCGACTTCAAGGCTACACTGAGGGAACAATAGTCCTTGGTTCTATTCTGCGAGCTACAGTGACCCCTTCTTCTGGTTAAATGGCAGCACCATTAGATAGTCCTTTACTCTGCCCCGCATTTAAGATCTGTGGTCGATTCCTGCACAGTAGGCTAAGCTTTCATGGCTTGACTGGCCCCATTCAGAGGCACGATTCGTCTCTATATAAATCTTTAGAAATAAAAGAGAACAATTTCCATGGACTGGAAGTCACCTCACTGCTGTCCTTGTCTATCTATATCCAATCAGATATAGTACAGCAAAGGATGTACTAGTAGCCTACCATTTTCAGCTTTGATTTGTCAGCGCACTCAGAACTTCCCTGACAGACATACAGACGTCCGGGGTTATCAGAAAATAACATGCTGTCGCACCACTAAACCATTAAAAAGCCAAAGTGTGGTCTCCATTATGTGGTCTGTGCATTAGAGCCCTTCACACTAAATGGAAGGATATGAGATTTTGCTATTATCAACAGTTTATCAAGCAGCACTGCTAGCAGATGCAATCAGTCATGTCAGCGCCACTTATCTTTGCACTTATAATTTGAAATAACTGAATCTGAATAAAAATGTTTTGACACTCAATGCACTTTAGAAAATGAAATAAACAGACTGACCTTCAGTGAAATTAAAAAATACATTCAGTTTCATTGTGCTATTTTAAATAAGATTCAACTTCAAGATTCAACACTGGTTAACATCTCATATATATTTAATGCTAAAGCAAAAAAGCCGGTTTTCAGTTTATTTGAAATAGCTTAAAACTGTTGCACAGACAAATACACTTAATTCCTCAGATTTTGCCAGATATCTTTAGGTCTTGCTCAGAGTCTGTCCTTTTTTTTCCCATTCAGCCAAACTCATCAGAATGCACAATCACATGTGAAGTTTTAATCATGCGCCTGAATGGCGATGATGCTTTAAATCAGTTGAATGAGTGACAAGATTTTACATTTTTTCATCTTGGAACTTTTCTAAAATAATGATGCAAAAACAATAAAACATAAACAAATAGTCCTTAATAAAGGGAACATACATGCTGAGGACACAGAGCCTTCATCAGGACTTTTACTGAGATGCAGCCAAGTGGTAAATGCTTTCTCTCTCTGTGGATTTTTCAGCTTGAACAACAAACAATAAAAATAGAAAATAATAATAAATGAATACTTAGTCAAGTGGAGTTTTAAACGCATAATCTGAGTACTGATGCGTGTGATTTTTTTCAGATGTTGTGGAGTTAACTTGTGGATTTAGATTCAGATGGTGACGCAGCTTCTTTGGCCAACAGTGTGTCTTGTGGGTCTTAATTGTGCAAACTAATTTTCCTCAAACTTTGGAGTAATCTGAGGCCATTGTTGATGTTTAAGAAATGCAAATGCATTCAGTTGTAATTGTTTTCAGCCTCACAAACATCTGTCATCTGTCCACTGCGTCTCTGTAACAGTTGCTGTCATTCACTTCTCACTTGTGTATCAACCCACAGCAAAACATTCTCAGGGGCCAAATTTCAGCTAAATGACTCCATCACATACGTCACTTTTTGGGGTAGAGACACTTAACAGTTGAATTTTTCTTTAATCCCTTGTGGCTATGACTGATGGTTAATGTATTTTTCAGAAAGCTTACTGATCAAAAGAAATTAATTCCACATGGAAAAAGGAAAGGGGAAAAAAAAAATTCAGCATCCTCTTTGCAGTAATGAAGCCTAACTACTTCAGCGGATTAATTAATTTTCTTCCCTGAAAGAATTACTTTGTTTTTAGTTCCTTTGCTTTAAAAACATTTTTTTTTTCTTAAATTTGTCTGACACAGGTTTGGTAGTTGTTGTGGGTCAGGAGGAGCAGACCTTCATTTGTTGACTGATTATCTGTACCTGTAAGGAAAAATAGAAAAAAAAATAATCAAAGCAGACTTGAAGCAAAGTAAATTTGCAATATTTAATGAGAAATGTAAGAAAGTGTTTCCTCTTAGAGCTACTTGGATGTTTTGGCCAGAGGCTGAGTCTGTAATCCCTACAATGGTTTCTCAGTTACGGCAAAAAATAAGGAAAACACTGTCTAGAACACTCAATTAGGATTAGACTCCAGGCCATAGATTTACATTAAGTGTTCCCTTCTAGAATTGCAAAACATCAATACAACGTGCGGCTAAATGACTTAATTCCCTGTGATTGACATGGATGTTAAAGGCACATGGCTTAAATGTGTTTGTATGATGTTTTAGCAGTTTTTTGGTGTTAGTAGACTGTAAAAAAGTTCTTATTTTGGAAGGCTGCTGTGTTTCTATGCGACCACATCACAGAGACATTGAGAGGGGTTTGACAACATGGCAGAATGCTTACTGATATCTTTGTTGTTTTATGCACACCCACATACAAACAGAAAAAAAAATGTTTGGTAGAATCCTTTCAATTAACTGAACTCTTAAATGAACATGACCAATCACCATGACTTGCCAACAGGCAGCTGATTAACATACATACCCACAGTGCTTAGGTTGTCAAATATAGCTCAGAAACTGACAGGGTTTTGTTTTATTTGTTTAATGTTTATTTTCCTCACTAGATCTTCATATTATCTATTCGAGTGACATCGAATGGCCCCCTGGAGGGGTCAATGTAATTTTCATGTAACTGTTTACGATACATCAAAGTACTTTTTTAAAGCTAATTTTCCTTATAATTAACTTTAAAGTTGTATGAAAGGGGATAAAGTTATTTTTATACAAATGAACCAAAAAAAAGTTAAGTAAATACAAACAGTATACATTCTTTTATACTTATATTGACACCAGTATTGGTGCTGACTAAACTTAGTATGGTTTGCTAGTATTGCTATGTTTCATACTTTTTTCTTATTGTGCTAAAAAAGAAGTTTGGCTGTTATTTAAAGCATTTAGCACTGCATCAAATTGTAACAGCCAAATAAACACAAAAAAAAGTTAACAGTGATTGTTTTTTCACTCCATGGAAACAAAAAAATTGATGAATCTCACATACAACACATCAACATTTCAATATCCAAGGGACATAGTTCTGATTAAATGCTTATTTGAACTGATTTTTACATCAGGTGTAGACTGCGTGACACCTTGGCAAGATGGTTGCCAAGCACCAGACCTTTGTTCAACACCACACTGAAGTAAGTTTTAACTCGGTTCAATCAACAATCAAACAGTTTTCCAGCCATTATTGTTTTAGAAGAAACATTAGGACTCATTCTGCTCTAATTTTGGTGACAAAACCAGGTATTTTTAAAAAGATGTTGGGAAACTTCCAGCTGTGATAGTGCAGAGAAGAAAGGATGTTTTGTAAGGAGACATCTGGACATTTTCCAGCTGTGTTTGTGGTGACATAAGGTATTTTTAAAAACACGATCTTTCCAAAACTTTATCAAAGTGTTTCTTTGTGCTTAAGCCAAAAAACGTGATATGTTCCTGAGCCTAACCAGGTGCTTTTTTGTGCCTTAACCTTGGATTTAATCACTGGATGTTAACTACAGAAATGCAAAGCGTTAAACATATATGTGTTGCTTGCAGGAACATACAATTCGATCATTAATTGGGGTTGACTTTCAAGATAATGAGCCCACCAGGGATTTTGATCCATGTGGTTAAACCCTCTGTCAGTTTGTTTTGTCCCTCTACAATAATTATATCAAATAACACAAGCATAAAAAACTAAAACAAAAGTTTTACAAAGTTTGAAGAGGTTTAAACAATAAAAAGACATTTAGAGTCCTCATTTTGACAGAAGAACTTTTGACCTGCGAGTCAGACTCTTATTTTGCTTGTTTTCTCCTCAGAGGAGTTGCTGAGGTTTTAAGTTCCAGCGTGACTGTCAGGTTGACTCCTTGTCGAGGAACACAGACTACAGAAAAATAATAGCCTCATGCTGCTGAGGATGGCAAAGGAGACATCTCTGGAGGTTTAGACAAGGGCTCACCTTCCCTATGGGCAAACATGGGACCTGGCAGAAAAAACATTGTCCTTACTAAGATATTATTTTTATTTATAGGCCAGCCAGAATAATAAATGTCAAATAAAGGATTTTTGTAAAGGTGAAACGCAGCTTTGTTGTAGCTCTGTTTAGGGCCTCAGTTTACCTACGAGGCATTAGAGAGACATTATGGCTTTGTTATGGCCTTGTATAGTCTGAAGTGTTCTTGGAAACGAATAAGAGGCTCCATATTAAACATTTTAAACCATTTTGATGTTGTTTTTCACAGACACACTGTGTGAAATTAAAATAAATGGTGGTGGGCTGCTGCCCACAAGATGGCACATAGGGTCATTAGGCCCCCTAATACATTTTTCAAGACATAGTGTGGAGAATAAACCAATAAAGTCATAAGTTATGTTTCCACACGAACTTTACTTCTGCTTTCTCTAAAACTCAAGAGCACCAGAACTTTTAATAAGACAAACAAGGTAGATGATTATGTTCTCTGTTGTCTCTCAACATCCCATAATGCAATGAGACACTCTAATTAAGACATATTTTCGGAAACCACGAGGGAAATCTGAGAGAATTTCAAAACACCATACAATTCATAAATCACAGAGGAGAAACACTGGCCCAGCAGCTTCAAGGATATTATATTCACTCACTGCTGATTGAAACTTTGACTGCAGAGACAAATTTAACTATTTTTTTCACTGAATATACACATTTAGAGTTGCATATGATCACAGTTTTGGACAGTTAAGCATTTATTGTACAAAGCAGATTTTAAAACATGTTAACATAATTTTCTGTACAAGATCATGAAATTTAACCAAAAAATTTTAATGCATAAATTGACTCTAGGGGTCTTAATTCTAAACAAGAAAAGCAAAAGACTCTGATGATGTGTGTAAGAAGTGTGGGATCATGGATTACTTATTAAACAGCTGTCAGTGGAGATGAGAGTGTCTGACTCAGGCAGAAATGTTTACAGAGGAGGTCATGTACCCACTCATTAATTTTATTTATTTACTTATTTTATCTTTTTAAATGTTAAGTTGGGTAAGGTTTGCCTACGACCTACAATTTAAGTAGTTGATATAGCAATATATATGCATAAAGATTTAGTAATTTTGAGACACATTAATGTGAAAATGTTGCATAAGTTTAATCATGCTTCCATCTTATCCAATCCTAAGCAAAATTTGTGATTTTCCAGTGACAAACATATGGTTTGCATTGTGAAATCATCATAGTTTGGTCATAGTTTGGTCATAGTTTGGTCATTGTTTGGTTTGGTATACACTGTTATGTGTAGGAAATGATCATTGATTGGGTTTTTTAATAAGTTTGTTACTTAATTGAGTTCAGCAAAATAAGCCAACACAAGTTTTGTGCATTCTGTATTTTTTCTAAGTAAATGATCCCCTCATGTTACATTTTGTTCTTCACAGTATTAATATTTGACACTGAAGGGGAAAACTTCCCTGTATTTAAAAAGCAAAAGGAACTCTCTAGCTCTCTCAGAGGACAATTACATTTTAACTAAACTGCAAAATAGAATCCTGTTGGCTTTTCTCAGATATCTAACATGTATCATATCATATTTAGGAATAAATGCTTAAATTGATTGCCTTCTGAAAAACTGTGTCTCTTTCCATGTATGTATGCAAAAATTCAGAACGTTATAATGCAAAAGCACCTGCCTTTGATTTTCCTCAAACAGATCAGTTTACCACAGACACATTTGTGAGAAGCAAGATCATGCACTACTCATTATTGCCCTTGGAGCTGCATCTAATCCGGTTTCTGAGCTGCACAAGGTGAAGGAGTATTGATCCCAGGACACAGTGTGTGTTGAATGAACGGTAATGAAAGCAGCTGTGAGGATAGAGACAGTTTATTATGGAGGCTTTGCTTTGCCTGCAGTATGCTATAAAGGACATTGCACAAAAGATTTATCAAAGAGCTACATACTGTATTGACACTATAAATCATTTATGTTATCTATGCTCATTCAGTTATCACTCAATGTTTCGCATGAACCGGACAGACAAATCAAAAGAAAAGTATATCTACATTCGATACTGTGTTAGCTCCGCATCTTTTTTTGAAAAAAATTCTTCAAAATTTCCAACAGCGTAATGTGATTTAAAAATGGAAAATTGCAACAAATAATTAGAGAATGTTTAATTTGATGTGTTGAGAAACTTCTTTCTGCATGCGCTCACCCCAGGAGAATACCAGATGTTTGATTAATCCACCTGACTGTTTTGTTTTAGGAGCTCAAAAGCTTCAGGAGAGAAAGCTACTATAATTTATGAACTAAGTCAGCCTAAACCAAAGATGCATTACACTTCTTGGCTCTAATTTCTTTTAAGCACAGCATCCGCGTGATTACTTAACTGTCATCAGTCAACAGGACACATGCACACTAATGTCATTAGTGCTAACAAGCTTGTTGGTGTTGTGCATCACATTGACGACATTAGCAATTCACTGGGTTGCTGATTTCCATGGTAATGGTACACAAAGTTTTAGAAATCTGCAACATGATTTTGTTGCGTGTTACAAGGGAACAAGGTGAGGCCGTTCGCATAGAAAAGCAGTTAATTTCATTGATTTCTTTTAGCTTTAATTGGCAAGTGAAGACATATGTGTATATGCTTTACTCATTAAGTGTCAGATCAGAGAAGCTGCAGATCACTAGTGTGGACTGTAAGTCTGAGACGTAGTTGGCTCAAGCGGATCCCAATAATAGATAGTGTTTCGCCTGTAATCACATTGCGGCTGGTATGAAAGTGATTCTCGCCTACTGAACTGAGTTCAATGTCATAATTTATGAGAACATGTTAAAGAGCTGATGGGGTTTGTAGCTTATAGGTCAGAGAGGAACCCTTTTCATTATATACAAAGGATTTTTTGCTCTTACAGTACCATACCTTATCCATAAATTAGACCTGCTCTCGTAATTCAAAATGCAGCCAGACTCCCCTGTAAATGAAATGAGTTCATCTATTCTTAATAGAGTGGTGAATTTGTTGCTTCCCATGAAAAATGATAGGCTGCCAACAAATGATGCTGGCTGATTTTGACCTTGGCACACCTTCTTTGACTCCTGGTTGTTTTATAATCAGTGCTGCCATTTGTCTTTGTCGGTACTCTCATGATAATTTGTAACTGCTGAGCTAAACAGTGTTAAACTGGACATTAGAAATCTTCACCGGCCTCTGTTCCCAGAATATTAAAGATAAAAGAAAAATGTCTCCTTCACTATTCACAAATGTCAATGGCTGATGCACAGCTCATTAGAAATCCTTCCCTTTAATAGGATGTGATGCATTTCTAGCACGGGAAAAACAAGAATGACAGTACCAGTATAGAAAATGAACATTCCTGCTAAGAGACAACTCAGAAGTCATTACACAATTTGACACCTAAAGTAAAGTAAAGGATGGAGCTAGATTGCTACAGCTTGGCTAGAAACCCTCCATATTGCCCTTGGCAAAATATGAGGATCTCACAAATTACCACTTTAAATGAGAAATGCCTCTTGATATTTTTGTGTTTTTTTAATGCTGCCACCTGGGCTGCTACAGAGAGCAGTTTGTGCATGTGACATATTCATATAATGCACTAGAAAACAACAACAGCAGCGACAGAAACCGCGGCTGCTGAAATTAGAGGAATCACCTCTTTGACACACTCGATAAACATTTAGCATGTCGTGATCACCTTTTGTCCCGAAAAACGCTCTGCGCAAATAAAATGAAAACTTATGTACACAAGCTGTTGGATCCTCTCAGCCAAGAGCCACACATATTTGAGAAAAGCTAACAGCTGCTGATTAATTACGATGGGTCTAAATTACTGGCTGCCTCTCAACCGGGTATGGAGCTGGATGCCCAGTGCACTAAGAACCTCTTTTGCATGTACTTGACAGCTGCATAGACTGAGTGCCACTTCTGCCTATTTAGCCGCATCTTTCTTTTCCTTTTACAGTAAGCCAAAAATAGCCTCTGAGCACAGTGTATTTAAAGTGCTATCACACACTCTAATTTAATTGTTAGTTCATTAAAAAAATATATATATTTATATGGTTAACTTTATGGTGTCATGCCAGTCTTAATGACTGGCATTTAATTAGCATACGACTGAGTAATATTTAGCTTCAAAACGGGACAAATTAACAATTTCTAACCCCAAGTTCTAAATATACTTATGCTAAACTTCCCGCAGTGACTGCATTTCAGTACTCCCTGCGGTTGCATAATGAATAATCAATTCTTTGCTGTAAGGCTTTTATCACACACATAACATTGCATGCACTAGGATACAGAAAACTGTTTGTTTTTTTTTTTATTAGCCAGTAGCTGTCACCAATGCTAAAGCTACTTTCCTCTGATACAAATCACTGCAGCAGTTTCATTATGCAAGATCGGTTTTAAGTGAAGCTATTGTATTTATCATTATTATTTATTTATTTTATGGTTTGAACCGGGTACCAGTGGGGCCTGTGCTGGTTAATGCTTGTACTAGGGAGGAAGAGTGATAACCCTTTCTGGACCAAAAACAATTGCAGAAGAAAACTGTATATGAACTCAGGGAGTGTGAAACACACCAAGGAAATGAAATTATTAGCTGCTAAAAAACAAACAAAAAGTATACAAGACATTAGGGCATCAATTTGAAACAGTGAGTGATTAAATTTGGTGGAGATACAGTCTCTGTGGACGCTTTCTGTTTTGAAAACATTTCCCCCCCTTTTTTTCTGAACTATCTTGAAGACTGAAGATCTGATATCAGTTAATGAAATGAAATGAATTAAACTAAGACTAATGAAAAAATACAGGCAGGAGTGAAGTCTGTCACTTTCATCTTTGAAGTTAAATAATGCAGAGTGGCCAGCGGCGAAGGTCACTTAAGACAACTGAAAAACATCAGAAATGAATACCACTCAAATTTATTATGAACTAAAATATCCTTGTTTCTGAGAATAGAAACAAAGTTACTCAAAAATCAGAGAATATAATCTAGAAAATTAAAACAAATTAGATAATCTCATCATCGTTAGGCAGACAGTTTAGAGGCTGAGAAAATAAAATCATAAATACTGAAATAACACAGAGGGTTGTAGAAGCACATAGTTCATAAAACTAACCTCACTTCCATTACTACCAGTTATTATTCTCTGATAACAACAATAAACTGTAAACCTTGTATGCTAATTTTGTCAAAGCCATGGAGACAATAGTGCTGAATTATAACTAATTTTCAAGCATTTTGGCTACTCATTATTTACACTTGAACTGTCCACCTGCATGGAATATATCCATTATTGTAATGCACTTGGCACTGGCAGCATGATGCTCTAGTTTATTTTCGATGCATATTATTAGGCATTTTTCACCCTGTTCATTTTGCTTTTTGCATTCTGTTTTGAGGACAGTGCTGTAAAATTAGCAATCACTAAGGTTGTAACAATTAAGGGAGTCATTTATTACTCTGCTGTAGGTAACTGTTGGTTGTTATGTGTGTTTAAATGTAAAGAAACCCCATATTTGTGTTTGCAGTCTTAAGCAGGGCTTATCATCATGTTGTCCCTGTCTGCTGCAAAAAAACAAACAAACTTTCCTTCCTGCTACGGTTTATGTGATTTACTTGTGGCAATAAATTATTTTAAAAAAATGTTTCAGGGTAAATTCTTAGTTTGAATTTCAGTCATCAAAATCGACAAATGTGATTCCAAAATTGGAGATATAATAGCTGACATGAGTCATCTTAATTGGAATACTCCTACTCAGTGTTCTTGGATCATCTCTCCATCACAGACTTAAAATGGGACTGTTACGTGATTGAGCTGTATTGAATGGCACAGCACTGCACCACAGAAAGGTCTGAATATTGTTGAGAATAGTTTGATCTGCAGAAAGAGCTTTTGACATTGAAAAAGTGATTTCTAATAATGTGAGTTTCCAGTGCTGTGAATGAAAACCCCACTCTAGTTTTTTTTTCCCTTTTTTTTTGACTTTCAACTGCTTTTAGCTCAGTGGTCCATGTGATTGAGTTCCAACAGCTCTCACCAAACTCCTTATGAAATCCATGGCCAGTCGTGTTCATAAAACAAACCTGCACAAGTCAAATGTATGCTACATGCTCAGTGCAAAATAATGGTGAGGCAAAGAGCACACCTGATTTTTAAAGGAGAACATGTAGAAATCTAAACTCTCTGGCCTCCAAAGGGCAAAAATGTGTTTAATGCAGCTATGAAAGCTTTTCATGAAGTATGGAAGATGAGAGCATTGCTAAAAACTGTGATTAAATTAAATGAGTCATGGAGAAGTTCAAATACCGAGCTGATAAAATGGTCATTTTTAAATCTGAGGTGCATGGACTCATTCTTGTAGTTGAGGGCTTATATATAAAGTGCAAGCTACTTTTCTTGCTAAAATAAGGAAAAGATGAAAATTGAAGAGACACATTTTCAAACACTGCTCACCAAATAATATTCAAAATAGTATAAAATGTCTCTTTTCAAAAAGGCAGCACAAATTGCTCCGTCAAAGCTGCAATAGAGACGAGGGCTTGTCCTCAGAGCACCTGTCTTATAGTCGTCAGAGGAAGCGGATGTCTGTGTGCATTTATATATGTGTGTGTGTGTGTGTGTGTGTGTGTGTTAGGGGCGGTGGGGAGGACTCCAGAATGTGGGAGTTTATCTTGATCCACTGCAGCTGCCCCTCAAGCACTATGACAAGCGTGCTTATTCAAATACTCTTTGTGTAAAGTAGAATAGAATCAGATCTGTTCTATTTTCAGATAGAGCCAAATCCTATTTGTTTCCTTTTTATTTCCATCCCAACAATACTTTTCCCTAATCACATTAGCACAGTTGATGCAAAAAAAAAAAAAGTTGAATAGACAGACAATGAGCACTTTTATCGGCAATCCTGCATGAATCATCATTTTCCCTTTAAATTCGAATTTTGGGGTATACTGAAATGACATTTGAGAGGCAGTTTGTAATCATATTTCCTTTATTAATGGAGTTTTCTTTATGGACGTCCATATTCTTATCTCACTGGCATTCAATTATGTTTCAGAGTGCTTATTAAAAAGAACTAACCATAGGTCTTCCTTGGGGCCAACAACTTTTTTTTCCATTGAACATTGTATGTTTTTTTTTTTTTGGAGAGCAAATTAATGTCACAGACTTAGTAACATGCTCACCTCTAAACAGGTAAAGCAAGAATCCAGAGAGTGGAAAAACAAGTCTTTATGGTTAAATGTCCTTTTCACCCAGAGAGGATATGCTTTACAAAGGAGGCATAGTTGATACACCCGTTGGCATCCTCCTGTCCAGCCATCAGCCTGTCCACCTCGTCCTCTGTCATCCTCTCCCCCAGTGTTGCCAGCACGTGACGTAGCTCTGCTCCCATGATGGTGCCGTTGCCTTCCTTGTCAAAAACCCTGAGCCCCTCCACAAAATCCTCAAAGTTGCCTTGATCTTTTGCACGGGAGATGTGTTGCAGCATCGGCAAGAAGGTCTCAAAGTCCACCATTTTGGTGCTCATGTCCTCCGGCCGGGGTTTGCCCAGCACTTTGAGCACATCTGCGTTGGTAGGGTTCTGGCCCAGAGCTCGCATCACGTCTCCGCACTGAGCATATGTGATCTTCATCTCTCCAGTTGGCGTGCGGTCAAACAAGGTGAAGGCCTCCTTGAACTCCTCAATCTGGTCAGCGCTGTACTCAAGAGTGATACTTTTGGGATCAAAAACAGGCTCCTTGGGAGGCTCAGGCAGTGGCTCTGGAGGAGGAGCTGGCTTAGCAGCCGGAGCCGCATCTTTCTTAGGCTCGGGCTTTTTGGGCTCAGGTTTCTTTGGTTCAATCTTCTTTGGTGCCATGTTGTTTGGGGATTCAGAGTTGAGCTGGTACTTGCTGAAAAACAAGCAAGAGTCTAAAGGGATTCGAAGTGATTCCCAAGCACAGAGGGTCAACTCCTCTTCCAAAGCTTTTATATGTGCTCTGTCTAGGGAGCAAGATAGCAATTTCCAACAGCACACCTATAAAAGGAAGAAACCTGAAATAGATTCCCATAGCAAGTGATGTCAACATTAAGCTTTGTTCTCAGCTGCTGTCATCTAGCCGACAGGGCTATTTGCTGTCATTAGTGAGGGTCCAGTTGCATTAGGCTGAAAATGCTCTGTCTCTCTGATGGACAAAGGGATCAGAGCACAGCCGATGCATCAGCCCATGAGGACAGAGAAACCAAAATAGCTCTGCTTGCTAACTGCTGAAAGTAAGAACAATGGTTTCGAACAATGCTTTTTTTTTTTTTCTTTTTCCCCCAGAACCTCGTTGTTTATTATTTAAGAGGTCTTAGGATGGATTAGCACACTTTGGACCTGTTATCAAGTATTATTTTCATAATAAGAGGAGCGTGTTCTCTTCTGAGAAATAAGATGATAGGGCTTAAGGGAAATACAATAAGCTTACTTCAGTATAAAAGCTATGGCTGTGTATTTTTTTTTCTTTTTTAGAGACACAACATCTGCCAAATGTTTTTTTAATGAGAGATGTGTATGGATTGTATCAGTGCTCTGTGATGCGTTAAGGGATTTTGGCCATTTTTTCTCATTTCCCATATAAATGATAGCTTGCGTGTTTCCTTCTGTGGCTGAGTAGCTACGCATGTTCCACTATATTTATGAACCTGGCAAGCTCTTATAGATCCTAAAGAGACTCTTAATTAATGCTTTATTAAAGGCTAATGTACTGGAAAGGTCAACCAGTTAAGCTCATAAATGTTAAAAATAGATTCTGTGCCAGTATCAGCTGTAATATAATATATGATGTCTGCTGCAGGTGCCTGATTCAAGCCATCATGGCATTTTCCAGCTTCATATAGATGATTTCTGCATTCTTTAAAGCTTGTTTGTGTATTTTTGCAGTTTACAACACAGTGCTTAAGCAAAAAATACCGGAAATTTAAATGTTCGACATGGACTGGCACTTTCCTGTGAGGAGGTGTCCATTGTCTGTGTGTTCCCGGGCCAAGTCCTCATACAGTACAGTATATCTTGCACAGTTACAAGGTGAAAGCATCCAAGGCAATTCCATTATGTGTCTAGTTTATAAATACGTAATCTGTCATTTGGTTTTTATGTAGATGACTGGCCTGTAATACCCTTCAGTGAATGATAAATGAACCAACAAAACATTCATTTCATTTATGGGAGGGTATATATAGGATGAGCAGTTCTCTGCCACATTTTTTAATCACAGCAACTTTAATTTTATGCATGCATCACAGTTTATCAACTCACTTTAAGACAGCTGAGGCTCGTCATGCGATAATCGCATTTACCCTTCTCTGTCTTGATGTCAGTCCCCCTTGATCCGTCAATCTAGAGCTCGGAGTCCTTGGACAGTGTAGTTTAAATGTGCAAATATGAGTGTGTGTGCGCATGCCTGTGTGCGTGTGTGTGTGTAAAGTTGTCCTTAGCCTAAGATCATTATCACTCTTCTCTTTGCTTTTGAGGTCACATGGCCAGTAAAAGTGACAGCTAATTTGTCGTTTTTTGATGTGCATGTGAGTATGTGCACGTTTGTGTCTGACAGAAACAAAGAGTGAGACCTGCAAGAGAAGCCAAAGGGAATATCTGCACTGAAACCCCACATAAGTATCCCAGTATTTCCCTCATGGCCATTGCTGGATACAAACAAATGACAAAATGGTTCAATTTTTTACCTATTTGCTATTCTCTTCCCCTGAATAGATTATTGCTGCAAATTATTACCGTCATTTTGCCCACCAAAAGGTTCAAATTAATCCATATCAATCACACTTGCTTTCATGTTAATACCTTGTGCTCAGAGCGATTAAATCCTTTCACATTCAGTGTAACCTCAAATTTATGGAGGCTGTTTGTTTGAATCTTTGAATTTCTGCAAAGGTAAAAACCCATTTTGAACGGATCAGCGTGAGTTACATGACATCAAACGATGGTTTCACAGAAACACAAAGTGTTGCAATTGGTTTTGTGGCTTAAGCATCAGAGCAAAAAAAAAACGAAACAAAACAAAAAAAACTTAGGAGCAGGAGCTTTGTCAAGCTGTCACTCCGGGTGCACACAGATGTGATGCTGGCTGGATAGTGCGTGTAGGGAGCGACTTGTTATTGTTCCCGCTTTCTGTCAAACCTCCTTCAAACAAGGCTTCAATCAGCACTCTGCTATTGCAATGACTGAACCAGTCGATTACTGCTTTCAGCATCTGAAGTTGAACAAGTGGTAATTTCATTGGTCCCTCTGATCTTTAAAGAGCTGTCAGCTGTCTGTACATATTTAACAGAGTTGTTTTATCTCACACCTTCAATAAAAAAACAAATAAATGACTTTTCAAAAGCTTTGCCTAAACTTTCTTAAAGTACAAAACACTGAACAGTTATTCTAGTTATGTTTAGGGATAATAAAACAGAAAAAGACAAATTCTGATCACTGTCAGTACCGTACTTGCCCATTTTTAACTAAATCAGAAAAACAATCAATATAATTAGACAATTTTTGAACATTGTAAAACTTTAGGTCCCATAAAGATCCTACTGAACTTCATGTTAACATTCCCTGCTCTTTTATATTAAAGAATTGGCAATAAGACAACGACAAAATCCTGGAGTGACAGTGTTACAATAAAGCTCTCCAGGCTAACCTTACTTTGTTCTTTCAAATTGTATTGAAGATATAGTCACTGCAAACATAATGAAAACTCGTATCATCTCAAGGAGCTGGCAACACAAGTGCACAGAAAGCAGTTAGTATAAAATCATGTGTAGGGGGCTGGATATAATATATAGGGGCATATAAATAAAAACCAGGATATGACTCATTTGAACTTTATAAGAATACAGGTAAACATATTCACTGTTCTGTCTCCGTCTGATGGAGCTCAATAAAAGAAGACATCCTTGTGTTCAGACTTGGATTCTTTACTGAAAATGACACACTGATGCTATGGTAACCTGTGTGCATTTGTATTGTTATCAATGTGCTTAAAAACCCACATTTAATGTTATTCCTCTTTGTTCTTTTTTTTATTATTCTGAGAAAGATAATAACCACGATGATGGATCCACAGAGAATTATTTCTTAACCTACAAGCTCTATGGAGCATTTGAGCCCATTTCAAGCCCATATTCTTGGTTTTACATCCTGAAAATTCCACGTTAATCAAACTGGTTTAAGTAATACATATCCATCAAATCCTTTCCATACAGTCAGTTTTTCCCCTCAGTCTCCATTTGGTAACTCATGTGTGGATGAGTGTGTGCTTGGGAGACTATTTTTTTTTTTTTTTTTTTGTGGAGGTCTTCACAGTGTTTGTTTATATCTGTGTGACCAGGCGGAGAGAGTGTGGTCAAAGACAGCAAGCCCTTAATCCCCGAGATAACACTAGGAATGATGGCAGGCAGACCACTGGTCCGCTCTGGGCTAATAAAAGAGAGGGTTTGAGACAGCGGTTACATTCCTCCGATGGCCCTGACAGGGTGTGACTCAGACTTTAAAGATTCAGTGTTTTGTTAACTGGTTATAAAGGGAAGCAGCCCTGAGCCCTTTTTTCCCCCTCAGGAGCCCCATTGACTGCGGTGCATGCAGAATTATTTCACTCATCTTCCATATGTGTAATGAAAGGAATACTAAAAATGTTTCCTCTTGTCTCTGTGAGACAAATACTGTGTAAAACTTTATTTGTCCTTAAATAATCCCTAAATCAATCAAACAAAATCTGCAGCTATAAACCAAGAGTCATAAACAGCATTTAAACATTAAACTCTTGCTAAAATACTATGAATTCACAGAATCGATAAGCTTAAAATAACTCAAATCAGTGAGCAGTTGCCAATCATGATTCAATCATGTGTTGACAGGGAGTTATTCAGCACCAAAAACATTAGTGGTCTCCCTCTACAGCAGCTCATATGAAAGGAGCCTGTTCAATGAAGGCTTCCAATGAGATACAACACTTGTTTGAATTAGCTTATTTTAAAAAGGAATTAATTTCTTTATTTTACGCAGTGATCAGCCATGCAAAACTTTTTTCCTATGTGTCCAGTAATAATTTCGTGTCGTTATAATGGAGCGACTGTTGCAGGAACCAGCTTGCAGACATCTGTGTAAACAATTTAATTAAGACCATGTTTGATGAATTATAGGTGACGAAGGCACTGCCTGTTCTAATACTTCAGTTTTCTTAATTACACCAGACATCCATGTGTTCATTCGCTTCTTTGCCTCTCTAACCCCCCCCCCAACCCAACCCCGCTCACAATTATAGAAATTGAAAAACTACAAAAGGGAAAGTGCATTTCACACTCTACTGAAGCAAAGCAAGCAATTTGAAAATTAATCAAAACACAATAAGTTAACAACATGATAAAGAGGTGCTGTACATGAAATGAGGGGAGTCAATTTGTGATACCCAGCTCTATGTTTTGTATTAAAACATTTAAAATAGTAGTGGCTTAGAAATGCATTCTGATTAAATTGCATTTTAGGTGCAAAATTTAAAATATTTATATTAGGGGGAAAAAAAACATAACTGAATACAAAGCCCCCTATTCTTTTGAGTAAATGGAATTTGCAAATACAAAAATACAAATCATAGTTGAATAACAGATTGTAGATGTCTCTGTGAAAAAGCCCTCAAGCGAACGCAATTTTCACACAGACAGTTATATATAGAGGTGACCTTTGTCATTATAAAAAAGGTACACCACCAGAGGAGCCAGGCATTGAATGTCAGCACTCGTAATAACAATAGCACTGACTTAACCCAGCGAACCTTGAATCAGAGAGGAGCACATTTCATGCTCACAGTCGGATTATCATGTGTGATTCAGGTAATCATTGTATCTTGTTTCCTCTGAGGGGCCCCATCAGATCCACCAGCTCAGTTCAAGAATCGGGCAGAGTTATGTGAGTTCAAGGAGATCTATCCCAGTAAGATATGATAAGATTTCTCAGGGCTGTGTACCTCCTGAAAGGTTAGCTGATGATGTTTCAGTAATAGTGCATATTATGT
>JAPZDY010000011.1:13934377-13945852 GCA_029783645.1 Ctenochaetus hawaiiensis
CAGCCTCTTTTGCCAACACACTACAGCATAATGCTTAAATGAACTTGTAATGCTAAAATACAAAATTGTAATGTAATTATTAATTACAAACATTAATGCCTGAATAATGCATCAAGTGCATGCAACTCCATTATCCATTCAGAGGGTACAAAAAGTGAGTTAAGTAAAGTTATTATCATATTGTTTCCACAATCAAGTTATTGTTTTTAAGCATCCTTTATGAGTGATCATTTTACTGTTTTACCTTTTGAGTTGTTGTGATTGTTTGCTCCTACATGCTTTGGCTGTCAGTCAAAGTCTGTCAACCTACACAGGAGTCTGACTGTTCAGAAATTTGAAAGCATATCATTTAGCTCTGCTGTGTTCACTGACTGAAAACAGAATATAAGAAGGTTAGTGTATGTTTGAATGAACCTGCTTGGTCCACTGACTCTCACTGATTTGACAGTCAGCTAACTTTGCCATCATGAGGGGGTTACATCAAAAATTTGTCAAATTATGGCTTGATTATTGATATAAGGCTTTGATTTTTACAGTATAGGGTTACCACATGATCCCCACTTCAGATTGGATTCTGATTTTTGACTAAATCCATGAGGTCAGGTGGTGAAGAAGTTCAGGAAATTTGTTTAGAATTAAAAATTACTTTGTTCTTCTGGGTAAAGACCCACGGAGCTCCCGCCATTATTTATCTTTCCAAGTTAGCTTCTGTAACCGGAGGCCCGTGATCCTCTATAGCTATCTCTATCAACATAAACTATAATTGTTTCCTGTCAGTTATTTATAAGTTACCTTGTCTGCACTAAACAAAGCAGGGGGGATCACAGTGCACATCCCTCTTACTAGAAATGAACGCTATGCCTCCTTCTCACAAGCCTGGCTTGGAATTCTGATGGGATTAGGGAAGTTTCCAAGCTATTCATACCCCACCCCCATCCCCTCACCCACCCCAACCCCCATTCTCCACAGTACTTGGCTTGGTGGCAGAATCCTCTCCTGCTCAGCTGGACTGGTCTATTTCCGATGTGCCTCTGATGCCGTGTTTGGAGCGTGTCTCTGAATGGCTTGTACCTGTTTATCCTAGCAGCACACAGGCTTATGAGATGTTTTCCTCGAAGCTTACCAGGTGCTTTTCTCAGCTGGAATGCCAGTATGTTTTATTCAGACCCTTAATCCTGGCAAAAATGGACCAAACATGTCTTCATGGTGCTTTCACTATCTATCACATAAATGAGGACTCTTAACTTTTTTTTTTTTTTGCATCATCTCTAGTTTGTCTGTTTACCCCCCCTCCCCCTCCACAAAAGCAAACCGTGTCCGTGCTCACAAGTAATGCATTCTGACAGCACAGAAGAGATTGCATAGTTATTACAAAAACCCAGAAATTATTTGATGCAGATAGCAGATTTGCCTTGAGCCATGAGAAATCTGCAACAGCTAGCATTATCCATAATACAGATGCTGCGTTAATGTGAAGGCTTCTCAAAGAAGAATTTACCAGTAACCACACAGAGGCCGTGTGGCAGCTGGCGAAATATTGACATGATGCATCAGTTGCTATGGCTACTGCGGCAATTATATCCAGATTTGTTCAGTTCACTCCCCAGTTGTACTTCAGCTGTTTTGCCATATACGTGGGTGAGGTGGGTCACTGTTGAGATAACCTGGACCCTTATTTTAACCATTATTTGTCTGACATAATCAGCATTGATTTTATGCCAGTAGGCTGTGTTGTCTTTGAAGAGCTTTTGCTTGCTACTTTTTTTTTTCTAATGGTCTCTGCTGAAATCACCACTTGTCAATATCAGATTGTTCATTCATTATTTTCCTTTCATCGGAGCTATTGTGTTTTGATTCGAGAAAGCAGTTTTTGATATTTTTCTTGTGAAAACCAGGAAGAATGGCTGTTCCCTCGGTGCCAGTTTATCAAATAAATCTAATTAAGAAGTAGCTCAGATTCTTTGTTGTTCTAATTTGGGATTACCATTTGCAAGTATTAAAAAAGTCAGAGGTACAGTGAGGGAACATATTGGGATGCAATGTTTTTGAAATGGAAATGTATTCAGGCAACAAGTAATTTTTTTTAACTTATCTTTTTCTCATTAAGTCCCATGAGATCTTTTTACACCCAGATGAATTTTACTTAGCTAAAGTAATGATTCTAGTTGCTGTGACAAACAGGTATATGGATGTAGCTGATTTTGTACATTAAAATGATTAAATAAAAAAGTGAAATTTGAAAGAGGACAGAGAATAATAAACACCATCAATGGACATTTATTTGAACATGGGGGGGGTTTAAGGGAATTAAGATGATTTTTGGTTCAGAGAAACAACAGTAACTAAACAAGGAGACACAAAATAAATATGATATACTAACTTTTTAATGTAGCAAACTTTCATCAACTCCCTTTTAGCTAAAACACATGGAAGGTCAAAGCTGAAGTTCTGTATCGATGGTCACTGTTGGAGGGGTTGGACCTATCATCAGCCACAGCGTCTGTTGAGGCATGTGCGAAGAGTCAAGGTCGTTTTCTGGGCAGCAGAAGAAGCAAATCATAAACTGGTCTTTGTCAAATCTGGGGCTTCATCCAACAAGGCCTGTGACTCTGTCCAGCTGTAGATGTGACCACAGAGCAGGCCGGAGGATATTCATGCCTTCATAGTGGCAAGAATATTTACCAGACTGTAGTCTTACATAGTAAATCCAATTTCCACAGAACTGTGTCAGGGATGGAGAAAGGTCTGGCTTTACCCATTATCATTCTGCTGGAACGAAAAGCACGCGCTGGCTTGTTTGTATTTCTTAAACAAAGTAGACTCATGTTTTACGGCGCTGAGCCCAGGATACAGGGATAGTTTTCATGCAAATTAGGAGCACGGGGATACGAGTTATGCCCACAGTCTTCATCCAGTGAGTCCAGCTAACCAGACTGTGACTCATTCTCAAGGAAACAAGTTGAGTGTAGCTTTGGAATTTTTTTTATGCTGTTCATTTAACTATTACAACAAAACCCCCCTTTTTTCTGCATACATTGGATCCTAAATTAATATTTCTAATCTGCCTTCACAGACCGAGACATGGATAAGCAGTAAATGACAAAAAAAAGTTGAGAAAAAATATTTGTTCGTCTTTTTGTCTGTTTTCAAAACACGAGATTGTATTTTTTTAATGGTTCGTTGAATAAAAGCTGGTGTATCTGATTAATTTGAATAAGCATTCAGCAAATTTCTATTACTGCTTCCATTTTCTAAACAGCCTATTCTGCTGTACACTGCTTTGTTAAGGACTGTGCTTATTCCACCATGTACTGGGCACAAAGGTAGACTCCACTACAGGGCTTACATGCATTTTTTTTGTGTGGGAGGAAACCAGAGCACCTGGAGGAATGCAGACACCAAAAGAACCTGTAAAATGTAACATTTCTGACAGGGAATTATGAGTGCAAAATATAAGATTTTTCTCCCAAAACCTGTCTCTGGAGCCCCTTTCTTTAGATGCCTCCTAGGTAAGAGGTATGACAGGGCAGCGTTCATGTGACTGTCATGACCCACGAGTGACTGGAGCTGTGTGTTGGCGGGTTACGCTGCTTTTAAAAGTGCTTACATTTGTTTTTAGAAGAGCGTGTCATATAAAAACAAACATTTTTATTCCCCCTGTACTTGTTCACATGTTTAGACAGGGTAAAAAAAAAGAGAGAAAACAGGCTGTTATGTCTCTCTGTGGCTTTTTTGTTTTTAAGTGCTTGTGGCTCCAGCCGTCCAAGTGTCTAGCACCACTGCATTTACAAAATATGTTGTCATGCCTGCAACACAAATTTTAAAAAGATAACACGGATTAGGACTTCTAGTCAAAATACTCTTTTTCTACATCTGACTGCAAAACCATGGAAAGCAGGATATGGATGTACCCAGATGTCAAAAATGTGCTTTATACTTTTATAGTGCATTTCTCCGCGATACAGAAAATGGTTGTTTTTTTGGACAGTAATTAGCTGGCTATTGCGATGTCTTTTGCCCTTAAAAATACAAAGTTGTTACTGCTTGCATTTTTCCACAAGCCTGTGGGTGAACACTGGACTGCTAGTTAATACTTTCTTTGTGTTTCTGTAGATGCAAATTCTCAAATAATTTACCTAGTAAAATGTACCCGAGAAATACAGGTAAAGCATTTTTCTCTTCACTAATGATATATATTTTTAATCCAGTGTTCAATATTTCATGCCTACTCCATCTTTGAGGATTTCTAGCAATAAATCCAATGGAAACTAATCAGTCCTCCTGCCCTTTACCAAGAAGGAGATGGACATTATAAATGTCACAAAGATAAAACACTTTAATTATCTTAGACTTAAATTAATTGCTTCATCAGTGCCAACGAATTGCAATGTCTTCTATTAGGATGTTGCATCAAATTCAGATAGTAGGTTAATCTGCCAGTGTCACATCCGGCCAAAATCGCAATAATTAAAAATTAATGTGCTTCCTCTTCTACATTTCCTGCACTCAGTGTTCAATTTGGCATCACTGTATGCTTCTGGGAAAAAAAAATGCTTGATCAAGTTTGTTTGGCAAAACACAACACTGCACATTAATCTGACATCTCTGTCAATATCAAGAAACTATGTGGCAAAGGCACGTCCATCTTTCAGAGTGATGTGTGCTCTGGCCTCTTGCAGAACTGAAAATATGTGTGTGTGTGTGTGTGTGCTATAGACTGCATTATAGGCAATCAGCACATTATGCTCCTATGAGTGATTATGTGCAAACTTTTCTCACATCCTGTTTAACATGCATTTTCATATATAAGGACTTATGAAGTATCTTATATAATCCAAACAAACGGATCAAAAGTTTAGGCTCTGTTTGTTTGTTTACCTCCGGATCTGTTTCATTTATAGACTACAGATCAAATTTGGCACAGGTTATACATGTGCAGAACAAATTAAGTACATGAGAAGATAAAAAAAGTCAGATTAAGTGGGACAGGCAAAACAAAAACAAATGATACGAACAAATGTGCACAGTGCTGACAGGGCCTTTCATTTCTGGCAGGTGCTCCTACTATATCAATTGCTTATGGTGTGAGATTTTTTATTGAACTAAATGGTATGTACGAGGAACAGCTGGGGCCACTGCATCAAAATGTAATGAGTGCATAAATAAGGACAGAGATGATGATGAGAAATACACAAGCCTTCTGGATTATTACACCGCACAAATGTAGCATGGCCGGATACTAAATGTGCATTGTTATTATGAGGGAGAAATAATTGATATTGTTATGTCCTCAAATCTTTTTTTGTCTAAATTCTTCCGTAAACTTGCAACAAGTGCAACTTTTGCTCAGGTGAATAACATTTTTATGCAATACAGCCGTTAAAAGAAATGACGCAATTTTGGCTCAATTCAGTGACCTTGTGAGTGGACAGGTTATTTGTCCTTCTAATTGAAAACAGCTGAACCTAATCAGCAGGTGAGGAATAAGCTTGGTGCAAAGAGTGGAATGGAGTAAAGAAAGCACCATTAGATACTATAAATTCCTGAAAAAAATCACCAATATTTATCTAATATCTCTTTTTAAGGCCATACTTTTAAAACAATGTACTTGTGTAGGTGTAACAGAGAATATACAGCACAGTAAAATACATGGTGGATATATGTATGAAAATGGATCTTGTACAAAAGGGCAAAGAACAAAATCTACTGTCATAAGTAGGATGTGCACGACTATGGCCTTTAATACTGTATGTAGCCTGAGCTACATACTTGCTGTATTCACACTTGGTTCACATTTTTTTCCCCCAGTTTTTTCCGTTCTTTTCCCTCCTTACTCCACTCTGCAATAAGACAATGTACTGGAAACATTAAAAGAACATTATTATTCCCTCCAGAGCTTCCTCTCCTCCATATATAAAGCACAAAACAGATGTGATAAAAGTGCTGCGATTTCTTCACTTTAAACCTCTGGGAGATGGTTTTTCATATGCTTCTGAGGATACCTGATGAGGTTTACTTGGCAGTGCCTGCCTCGCTGTGGGGAAGTTTTGTATGGCTGAGCCTGGCTGCGGCCTTCAGGGGTGTCAGATTTTCTAGGAATAATTATTTTAATTGACAGGGAAGTATAGTGGAAAAGTATAGGCTGTTCTCAATCTTGCTTTCACACTGACTGCAAGGCATCACGTACTTTTATAAATTAATTTCATCAGAGAAACCCAGTAATATCTGAACGGGTGTGTCCCCAGGATATCCATCCAAGTCTTTGGAAGGACTGGAATCCACACCTTGAGTATAAAAAAAAAAAGCAGTTTGTTTAATATGGGTTGCAGACAGTACACAGTACTGAGTTTGGGAGTTCCACTTTATGATCTCTGGGGATAAAAAAGTTTAGTATCTCCAGAGAAAACTATAAAACCAGCGGGTTTGGCTCCTGTGGCACCTTCAGCAGCTCTGATAATTTGAAGATTCTGCTGCTGCTGACTAGCACAGTAACAGTCGGTGCCATTAACGGAATATGGCCATGCTGTGCCCTGCTGCAAAGCACACAAACGCGCCCCCCTCCATTACATACAGTTTTATAGATGCATAACAGCGCGTGCACTAAACACTCCGTCCAATAGGTCTTGTGACCCACATGGTTTGCATTGTGAAATACCTGCTTGGCTCTGCAGCGCTGACAGCATTTAAAGCACTCCGGAATTTATTTCGATAAATAAGCGCTCGGGCCAAGCACCCACCGTAAATATTTTTTAATAATATGCCTGGATGAAATAGTTTGGCGAGGAAACTGTGACATCAGCCTTTAAAATCAAGTTCAAGTTCAAATATATTTGCCATATTACATAAAACTGATACGAATTAGAGTGTGAAGGGACTGTTTAAAGCCTTAATTTACTCCAGAATGCTGCCATTATAAAACGTTCACTAGTTCCACATTCAAACACACACAAAAATAAATTTAAAAAAGGACTGTTGGTGACTGACAGGCTGGTATCATCCCCAATGACAAACAGCTCTGACGATGACATGCAAAAGTTACATAATGTGTGATATATAATTTTTTTTCCTTTGAGTGACTTTTTTCTGCACAATTTAATAGGAAGCGTTTATATGATCAAAAGACTAGCAAAAATAATTAAATCTGATTGGCCAGACGCCTAATTTTTGAAGTGGTTTTGTACACAGCACGGTTTGAGATTAAGATAGGTAATCTGTGCAAGCAGCTCATTAACTCTAGTGGTTGTAGTCATAATGACGGGAGCAAAGGAGAAAGTTGGGTGATGTATTTTAAAGGGCAAAATAAGTCAGTGTAGGTGTAGGTGGAGGGGAGTGGGCGGGTTAGATGCTGATTTTTCCATCCAGGAGACAAGTGTTTGTCTTCCTGTGAAGTATCAAATACAGAATATATGAAAACTAATATTCTTATTTTAACCCTAGGCTCTTTTATTTGAAGAGGGCTCGATGTATCACACAACAATTCAAAAACCACATTACTGCTGACGTAGTGACCATGTCCTTGATGAAGGCAGCTCATGTGGTATACACTTCAACATATCACCCCCATATTATAGCACTGCATCAGCCAGACCACAATTGAAATTGCATGTACTTAATAGTGCAGCCTACGTGCACCTTTTTCTGCAGGGTAAGCATCTCAACCTACGGAGGCTTTGTACGAAACAAGCTATTGGTAACCATTAGCAACCAAACACCCACTTTCTGTGCATGAGCACCGCAGATAAACATAATACCATGCAGATTAAACAAAGCATATTATTAAGACGCAGATTTGTTCGTATTATTTGGTCATTTCCTTACATGATATCATAGCAAACACATTTTACATGAAAAAAAATATTGAGAAAAAAGTCAAAGCATTGTGTGAAAAACCAGGCTTGCTATGAAGTTATTTTTTATTAACACACATTATATATTTGTTATAGCTTGACATTTGTGAAATGCAGTCATCCCAATGTTTATGTTCCTTTTTTTGTGTGATGAATTTGCTGTCGAACATGAATTCCTGGCATCTTTTAAAGCTGTACCTCCTGAATACTGTAAGCTCTCTGAAGTTTCTGCTGCTTTGTTTTGGCTCAGGGTTGAGAGTCTTTTCTCTTACAGAAAGTGCAGTGTGCAGCAAGTGAGGAGCACATACAGCAAAAAAGGTAAAGTGGAAGTCACTCTGATTGAAAAGGACTCACCTTGATTCTCGATTTCAAACTTCCCGAAGGCAGTTTTCTACCCTGAGCAAGCACAGTGAAAGACTTTGAAGGAGTGTTGCCTTGGTGCAGAATGGGAGTAAGGTTGACATATGTTTTACTAATGTTTCTAAGACCCTGGACAGAAGAGGCATAGCACTGTTAGTCGTGCACCCTAGTTTCGGTTAGTAATACTTTTCCTGTCACTCATAAGACAGGGACATCATTCAGGTGGTCTCTGACTGACAACATGAGACAGCTTCAAACCATCAGTGTGGAATAATAGCCGGGCTCCATAAATGAGACCTGCACTTTCATCCTCACAACTTGACCACGAGGTGAGGACAGTCAAGATGGGAGAAATTCAGCTGTTAATGCCTATTTTTAGGGCTCACAGTGAGAAATTTTGGATTTTTATCTCTCTTCTAGCCTTTATGTCTGCAGTTGGATGATTCAGTTAGATCCTGGCAGTGGGGTCCAAACATTTGTCACAATATTTCCACGAGTGAACTCGGTGATGACGAAGCGAGCGAAAGAGAAAATGGCAGAAACAAAATGTAATCGGTGTGCCAGTGAGTTGCATTAGAGAACTACTGACAGAAGTGGTCAGAGGTAGACTTCCATCACCGATCTCACAGGAAAATGGTTTTCACAGTTGTACTCTATCATCACCAGATTGCAGCATGCCTTTTTTTTTTTTTATCGAGGAGCAGAAAATCCTCTCCGCTCTCAGCTTTGGCACGTTTATGTGCAACACGTTGCTTCTGCAGCTGCACGGGGCATATCCACATTTGCCATCCATCTGCAGCTTTCAAGGAGCTCCCATTCATGTTGCTGTGAAGTGTTCATTTATATCACCATTGTCTGACGAAAGCTCAACAATTACAGGAAACAATTATAAGAAAAATGACTTAAGCGGGGGGCACAATCTCACGTTGCAACAACTGGCTGCACATGATTATGGGCTGATTTGCTCCTCGGTGGGGAGTTATGACAATTCATAATTTTGAGCTTACAGAATTGCTGGTTTTGCAGCCCTTCCTGTTTCTGATGCTTAAACTAATTTGTTCAAATGTGTTCCAAGTAATGCGACAGCCTCAGCATTTAGCACATTGTTTTTTAGTTGAGCAAGCCTGATTAAGCAAAGAGGCTGGAAAATTGGATCTACTTTTTGCTACTTTTTGTACAAATCAGCACTGATCTAATAATACCTGAGTTATGCTAATGTGAAGGTGCTTTTAGCAGCAGTTAACACAGCCAGGATTAAGACTTAGTTCCATTTCTTTTAATATGCCACTGCTTATCAAGAAAGTCCAATTGTTGAATTGCAATAACAGTTACTGTCCCAAAAAGGAACTTGCCTCCTTTTTTAATAAATTTTTTCTCATCAACAAGTTTCATTCTTACATATTTACTTCAAACTTCAACTAAACCTACTGTGTGCTCCAATATGGAAACACTTTCTTTTCAGAAAGTGCAAAAATTATAATCCAATATAAATTATGTTCGCACTGTGTGTATGCATATAAAATGGCACATATGGCAATTTTCCTGTTCATGTTTTTAATAATGCAGCAATTCTGTGAACAGATGATGATGCACATGCATTTTGCACTTCAGTGCCATTTTTCTCAACATATGGTGACATCGTGCTAGAGCTCTGTATCATGTGACAGCTGGTGATACACATAATTTTGGAGTAAACAAAGTTTTTGTTGTTATTCTTCCTGTAAGTTGAGTTTTAATACCTGTTTTTTTAAAAAACAGTACTGATGAACACAAAAAGCACAGTACTGATGATTGCTCTGGAATAAATTTGCATTGGGAGAAAAAAAAATTAAAAAAGGATGAGATTGACTTGGGATTTTTGTGCCCTGAGGTGAATTTTTCAGAAAGAAGTTCTTCTGAGCCTACATGTAAATCCTGTATCCTTTGTGAGGACTGGCAGGCACCAATGGGATCAGTACTTCATGCAAAGTTCTCGTCCAGTCACTGAACAGCATTGAGAAAACTCTAACCCCACAGCAAGCAATCCAGCTAGCAATTTATGCAGCCAGTTTTAAGGTGGTGAGAAAGCAAATATTTCACTGTATGTAGAGAGAATTTGACTGTTAACACTGTTTCCTTGAACAGATGATATTTGGACAAACTAGGGTTGTTTCAAATACACGCCAGGGTTAACTCCATCATGGTTTGTACCTCAGCCATTTGTAATTAAAGCATGGGATTGGTGGAGCTTATCAGATGCTGTGACATGACAGCCCAGGAGGACAAAGACTGTCCTTGTCCATATAAATCGAGTGGCCTGTCCCAAAGGTTCGTCACTTAACCAACATGACCTTGAACCGACTGAGGTTATAGGTTTGAAAGCAGTGTTCACATTAAGTGTCCATGCTGCATTTTTTCTGTTCAGGCCTGAGTTTGACTTTTGCATGATGTCTGTGTAACAATGTGTAAATGAATACTGAGTATTATTTTTGTATTTTTAAGTAAATATTCCTCATCTCTTCTTTGCCTTCTCACCTCCACCTCCTGCTGCAGAAACAGGCGTCTCAGCTGCCCACACATGTCCACCACTTTTTCATTCACTCAGCATTTCATCTTTTTTCTTACTAGTTACAACTGCACTACTACTTCAACAGTTTGCCAAGGGTCTAGCTCTGCAGTCTGTGCCTGGAAATCAGAATTTAGACTGCACATATTTCAGGCAGAACTCCAGAAATCCTACAGTGTGTGTACATACTTAATGTGAGAGCAAAGACCAGAAGGAGAGGAACAGCAACTTTATGTTAACTTTTATCAAAAGGTCTTTATGTGGACAGAAAGAAAGTGAATTTCTGACAGGATTGTTTGATGCAAACTGTATATCTTTGACCTTCTATTAATACAATATTTCTTCATCCAAATCACAGCATGTGCAGTGCAGATTCATTTTGGTAGTTACATTTTCACAATACAGGACGGTTATGCATAATATAAGTGTTCTGATCATGACAGGCTTTTTATATGAAATGATATATTTCATAAAAATAAATACTATATTACAGTTTGATGAAAAGATATGTGAATTTGATATTTTGATATTTTGAATTTTAACTTGGTAGACTTACCTGCATTATCAAACTGATAAGTTAGTATAAGAGCTTTTTGGCACGTTTCTACCATGTCCTTATACCATCTGTAAATGATGGAATTGGTTGTAGGGGTGTAACGATTCATTTTGACAACGATTCGATCTGTATCACGATTTGTGGTGGCCGATACAATTCAAAAACGA
>JAPZDY010000011.1:13975657-14006276 GCA_029783645.1 Ctenochaetus hawaiiensis
AATAAAATGTCTTGAAATGTGGTGCTAATAGATTTTTTATTTTAAAAAGGAAGAGAAAGGTCTAAGGGGAAATACCAGAAGAGTTCCTATTGGTCTCATGGTGGTTGCAGGGGTTTGCTGGTATGTGTTTTACGGCAAGCGTGCAGATGGTACACATGTCAGAGAGAGTGGCACTGAGCAAACACACTTACACTGTATGTCTGTGTAGATTCTCTTTCATCCAGGTCATGATTATCTTGAAGAGTCAAAAAACAAGGCAACTGGACTATGTTGAGTTTTGGGAAGATGTTTCATTTTCAGCACTTTCATCCAAGAAGCTTCTTCAGTTCCAAAGGACTGGTGGAAGGAAGCAGATATTTATCTTACAGGAGAGAAAGACAACAACAAAAGTAGGGGAGGGGTTAGAAAAGAAACCCATCACAGGGTGATTACGCCCCCGAGAGTCGTTAACCTGAGTGGGTCGTTAACTTCCCAGTCATGTGAGGTGTAGTGGTCACATGATCCCAGGTGTGAATGTCTGGGGAACTTTCTGGGGAGAGAGCTTAGCACTGCATTGTAAGTGGCTGAGAGATTGTGTCTGAGTCCACCACCGCTGTTGAGAGAAGGTTTCTCCAGTCTGGTGAAGATGGCTTCTTTAACTCCTCTTTCAGAGCATCTTTCCTCTCTCGCCAAAACCTGTACATTGCTGTCCTCAAAAGAGTGTCCCGTATCCTTTAGGTGAAGGTGGACTGCCAAGTCCTGACCTGAGGAGGTGGCTCTCCTGTGTTGAGCCATACGCTTGTGAAGCAGTTGTTTAGTTTCTCCAATGTACTGGTCTGAGCATTCCTCACTGCACTGGACTGTATACACCACATTGTTCTGTTTATGTCTTGGTGTTTTGTCCTTGGGATGGACCAGCTTCTGCCTTAGAGTGTTTCCAGGCTTGAAATAAACAGGATGTGGTGTTTGCCAAAAATTCTCTTACGTTTTTCCGAAACACCTGCAATGTAAGGGATCACAATGTTCTTGCGTCTCTCTTCCCTTTCATGCTCTGTAACCTCTCTCTTCTTGTTCTTTAAAAAGGCCCATTTCGGGTATCCACAGGTTGTAAGGGCTTCTCTAATTTGTTTCTGTTCCTTTTCCTTCCCTTCCTTCCTTCGAAGGAAGAAAAAGAAAAGGAACAGAACTGAAGAAGCTTCTTGGATGAGAAGTGAAACGTCTTCCCAAAACTCAACATAGTCCAGTTGCCTTGATTTTTGACTCTTCAAGACTTACACTGTAACTTACATGTCACAGGCAGCGTGTTGTTAGTAGTATTGAAGAGCAAGGACAGCACCATCATCTGAACATGCAAAAGTGAAAATTGCAGGTACATTCAATGTTTAATTTCACTCATTCAAAAAAATAAGGGTGCTAAACAAGAAATAAAAATCTCAGTTAGCCACCTCCGATCATTCACAAACAACACACTACGAGCCCATTGATGTTAACTGCTTTACGAAAGATTTGACCATCTCCATCGACGAAGTCTAGATCTGATGTATTCCATTGAGTTAATGCAACACCATGTTGCACCATCATGAGACAAAAATACCCTTTTGGTTTCTCACATATTTTTTTCAAAGAATAACAGGACAAGTGATTTACAAAGCAGATTGTTTGCTGTTGCTTTTCAAAAAATACTGCTTATCTTTAGTTTGACTTTAGAGTTAAGTAAAAGTCAGAACCTTCTGCATGTGCTTGTTGTCTCATCTTTTATTGATGGATACTGGTTACAAAGTGCTTGATGAGATACAAAGAAACAAAGACATAAAGGCAATGTCAAAACCTTAAAGATAAAACATTTGTATTGCTGGATGATAATAAACAATGTTCTGTATCAGCATGTACCAACACTTTACTTCAGCTATGATGCATATTCTCAGTGAATTATTCACACACATTTTATGGCTGAGTTATTAAAGAGACTTGACATTTTCTTCTTGTCTGATGTTTTTTTTTTAAACAATCCATATTATCAAGGTTTAAACTACATTTACAGATAGTTGCTGCATCCGTCCGTCCGTCTGTCTGTCTGTCTGTCTGTCTGTCTGTCTTTCAGTCATCCTCCCAATCCATCAGACCTTTAGTCTTTCTGTCTGGTAGCCCTTTCGTCTGTCTGCTTATGTCCGCCTGTCTGTATGACACAGTCTGTCAGCTGGTCAGTGCCTTAATGGCGGCTCCCTGTCACATCAGTCTTGGTTCGAGTTATTGGGTCCCTCACCATCTGTCAACTGGTTGTTGTCATTACCGCCTTCTGGGATTTTTTTTTTTGACCGTTTTTTTGACCTGTATTTGAATACTTTGCACAGCTGAACTTTCCTCCGAGGACAGCTGTGGCATCTGATGGTGATGTTCCTGAAAACTGTTTTATTGCAGCGCCTGCAATGATGAAAGAAGAGCGGAAAGGACAGTAACAATATCTCATAGGGAAATTAAGTCTCATTGGACTACAGTGGATATGAAGAAATTAAGCAAACACTGTCTATTAGTCTGTGAGATGTTTGAATAATGAATTGACTATGTTTAAAAGGATGTGTCTTTTTGCCACAGACTTGCTCTTTAATATTTTATCTTCATTATAATTAGTGAAGGCAAACACAACATATCTGTTAAAAATCAGAGACCCTGTTTATGTATAACTTGCTTGTTTCACCTCAATATCCATTTTTGAATCCATAGACATTTAAATGCAGGTTTAATTGGATTATGACAACAATGCTGGAGGACAGGGAATAAATTATGTGATTCTCACAGCATATCTCACCCTAAACATCACTGTGATTCCTCAGTGCTAAGGACATTTAATCTATAAGGCTGGTATACACTGACATAAATTTACATTGTTTTCTTGATGCTTAGCATGCCTAGCGACTTTACATGAGGTTTGGTGCAGCTAGGATGAATAAAACCCTACATTTATGAACTGCATTGGAATCACGAAGAACGTCAGGGTGGATAGAAAGTGTGCAAAATGAGGGACTTTGACTTTTGAATCCAGGGTTCAAGTCCTGTCAGAAGTTATGTTGAGGCAACAAAAGACTTTGGTTTGGGTTAAAAATACCTTTTCTAGTTTCTGAAATATAGTCATAGCACTTGTTGATCTCGCCGTGGTTAGTTGGGGGAAGGTTGTAATTTCAGTTAAAAAAGGTAAAAAAAAAAAAATGTGTTGGTTAAATAGTCAGAATTTTACTTACAGGATCGATTATGAGAACATTTGCAGATTTTTTGGTTAAATTAAATGACTATTTTTTTTTCTCACAAATGTATGACTCAAATGCACGATTGATGTTGCACACCGAAAGTTGAAATGCAACACTCACACACTCAGCAGCAACCTGTTTCATTTTTAGTAGAATGAAAATACTTTTGATAGTGTTTGTTCATATCTCCATTGCTCTATTGTCTCTCACCTTTCTGCTCTTTCCTGTAAACACTCCTCCTCTCTTTTCATTTCATCCTGAACATTTGTGCTTATTCTGTTTTTCTCTCCTATTTCACCTTGCGGAGGAACTGCATTACAAAGTATATAATGATGTTGCTGCTGAATTATGAGCACGAATTAAGCCATAAACCATGCACTTGCCAGTAAATAGAACCCCTAAATCATCAGAAGAAATGCTAACTGCTGTGCATTCTGTTGCAGTGACTTTAAGACCTTAATTTCATGAATGCAGTTTGCTCGCCTCTCATCAATATCACATAGGCCAAGACGCGATAACCTATGTGGAACCATAATATGAAAAGCTCTGCAATCCTCATTAAGACCTGAGAGGGAAATTGTTTTTGTCAGCATGAGAGGAAATAAACCAAGCTCTCCACTAAATGTGCTGTATTATTGTGATGGAATGTTTACTGCAAGATTTCATTTCTGGTTTGCAGCAAAAAGGGACGGATGTGATTTACTTTGCATACTGCATACTGACCTTGATTAGTGAGCGCAGGGGTTGATGCTAATGTAAATGCAGTTAATGTCAGAACAGTCATGAATATGGTTCAAAGTCCTGCAAAGTTCAAATTTTAGAAGTTAAGGTTTGTGATTATGTAATCCTGTTGAATGCTAATCCATGTATGTGTCTATTTTATTCATTCTGCACACTTGTTACTGGCTGGATGAATGAATATAACACTGCTGCTGCATCATGACAAAGACCAACAATGGAGGACAGTGTAACACCTCTACAAATAGAGAGTCACTGATTAGTTGCCAAGTTATATTACACCTACCCACTGATGGTAATTGAAAGCATGGGAACATTTTGATCTCATACACCCACTACCTATCAATAGAGAAAACTGTTTGGCAACCACAAGTATGGGAAGGCATGTTTTATTCATTGTCTCCTGACATACTTGAACTATTATTTATTGAAACAATTTGTAGGGAACACGGAAACTGGCCACAACAGGCTGAGGCCACAAATCCATAGGGGCAAAGAATTTATCCACTCAGTCAGAAATCCATTCATCAAACTGTCTCGCAAGGAATAAACGACGAAGCCACTCACCTCCCGAGCAGTCCTGGGCGAGGCCTGCTGGATGGTTGCAGCTGACAGTGAGGGCAAACCATTAGGTCCCTGCATGGTCCCTGTCATGGTGAAAATGACAGCACCCTATGGTTTCTTGCCATCAGCTTACTACTATATAACCTGGATGAGGCAGCTGGTGTGAACAACAGCACCTCAAGGTTGACTATTCCCTCAGTTTATTCAAAACATTCTTTCTACAATACATATCAAAGTGACATAGCTTTTATTACATGTTTGTAATCTTTCCCATGAAGAAGAAGAGGGCATGCTGGTGGTTTGACAGCCAGGCAAGATGGCTGCCAAGCAGTGGACAGGAGTTTGCTTTCTGTTTCTAACGAGACTTAAGGATGATTTCCACTTTGTCTGTGGCAACAAAATCATATATGTCTAATGAGATATTGGCATATTAATGAGATGTTGGGATATTTTCCAGTCAAATCAAGGTTATGTGGAAAACAGCAACAGTATTTTTTGCTTCCCTAACTGAAGCTTTATCATGGCATTGCCAAACCATAATACTCACAACTGAAACATAAATACATGCATTTTTTTAAACATGCATTCAACATATTTTGGCAGTTATGTTAAAATTGGTGAAGAAGTACACTGTCATTCCTTTATTGCCGTTAGCCTGCTTAAAACAAATACTTTTTTCAGGTAAAAATGTTCATTTCAGTGCAGTTGCATGCATTTACTCTGATCTATATACTCTAAAATCATAAAGAGTGGCCACAATAACAATCGTGGCTATTAAGAGACAAGCTGACCACAGAGCAGCAGAAGTGTTAAAAAAAGTATTTCCAATGATTTGGACTAGTCTCTATAATACCTGACTCAAAATATCTTCATTTAGAAGTCAGTTTAGGTCTACATTTATGAAATTCTTATTATGAATTGCACTGTTCCCTTTTCCAACTTTCATATCATCTGCAATTTAAAGTTCTGATTATCATTTGGTTAACACATTGAAGAATATCTGAAATAGTGTGTGAGAACAACTGGACAAAACAATACCCGATGGTGTAAAAGGAAGACATTAAGGACATGATTACTTTCAGTTGAAGAGGTCTCAACATTTTCACAAAAACATCACACTGGTTTTCTATAATAAGGAGACAAAAATGAGGTCTGACCAAAGGTGCTCTCACAATGACTTTTTAGTTCCATGCTGGGATCAGTACGCTGAGAAAATTGGAAATATGACATTTTTATTGTAGCATGATCATCAAAAACGTACCCTGCTGATCCCGTCAAAGATCACTGGAGATTAGTGCCCACTGGTTGGGTATATTTGTGGTCTCAGTGCAGTTTTTACTCCCCTGGAATGACAATTTATGTTCACGAGTGACTACATGATTGGTTTCGTTGTCATTAGTGGCAGAGATTTGTTGTAAAAGCAGAGATACAATACTTTTTAATACTGTATTGTTGGTCTGGCAGACAAAAACACTTGGTGCTATAGGAAAATGCATGGTTTACCATAGTGTCCTCGTATGTCAAATCTGGTGTCCTTTTTTTCCCCTGGCAGCTTTAAAGAGCTACAACTGATGACAAAAAGCATTAGCTTACTATACAGGGAATTGTAAACAAAGGTAAATAATTGTGACAGCAGAACAGCTCTGTGTGTTTTACTGTCCCTTTAGCATGATTTGCATTTTTTTGAAGCTCTTCTATAATAAGTTCAAACAATGCAAATAAGATTATGTTATACTCTTGCAGTAGGAGTATTCAGTTAGTGTTTGCCTGGACTCCTGAATCTTGCATGGACATTTACATAAATGTTAAATGCATAAAAACAAAGTTTGATATCTTTGATGTTATGATTTCCAACAGCATACATTTTTACATCATGGTAGTTATGTAAAATGTAATGTGAATATTTTTAAATTTAACAGAAGGTTTCATTGTGAAGTGACAGATTTCATAGTACCATGCCTGCAGCCTTGGTCCACCTGAAAAAGGCTTTAGATGTAAGTATCTTGCCTGGCATTCGAATGTGCTTATTTTTTTTCTGTGTGCTGGAAGACATGCACTTCAAGGAAACAAATTCCAATTCATGAAGAACCCAAGGACAGGAGCAAATATAAAAGCAATAAAAGATATCCAGGAGATAGGTCCTATCTGCAGTCATCACACTGCAAAGCATGCATCATGCTTTTGTCCTTGAGACATTTTCCTCTCTCCATCCTCCCTCTAATACTTACCCTATCATATGAAAAATGTGATTAAACTGTTCCGCAGCTGAAAATCTACAGTGATTTTCCCAGAGCCATTATTTTTTGAAGCGGCAGATGTAGCTGCCTCGCTATCTACACATGGATTACACCTTCTTCCCCTCAGTATTTTATTTGTTTTATTCCCCATTTCGACCACACTTTCGAGAATCCAGGGAAATGCTTTGGTCATGGTTCGAACCGAAAGCAAACACTTCATTACTGAATTTAATTTAATAGAAAAGGAAGTTGAATTTAGATTAAAGTGAGACAGCTTGGAAAGGCAAGACAAACAAATGACTCATAACAGGCTTTATAGCCCAGTGTTCAGAGCATGTCAAACAAGAAGAAAGACTGAGGTGTTCATTATATCTCATGCTTGTGAAGCCATAGAAATAACAAGATTAAAGGAATAAGAAACACTGATTTGTTCCAGGTTGTGAAAATACAGTTTGCATACCTGCCTGCTACTTAGTTTTACTGACCATAAAGGTGTTGTTTCATCTAATCAATAAAAATGACTATAGAGGCCTATATTTTGCTATTATCATGTGACATTATTCTGATTCTTTTTTTAGCCTGATAACATAAGTGATTTTACTATTCTACAATACATATTTTTATAAGTATTATCTTTTCTCTCTAAAATTTCATGTTCCTTTAAATCATTTTTACACGGACACAACATCTTAGACTTCCTTTTTTTCAGTGGATACACGCTGACTTGGATCTGAGAGAAAACATTTGCTTGTTAAAAGAAAAAAAAAAAGGTGTTTTGCATTTTCTGTCATAGCAACAGCAAACCAACATGTGGACAAAATTGTCACTACCAGAGAAAAGATGCTGGAAGGAGGAGTGGACAGAGGGGGAAAAAAATGGGATTAAGGTTAGAGTAAAAGGATGGAGTGAGAAAATGATGGATGGAGGGAGGAAGGAGGGAAAACAGCGAGGAAGGAAGGATTGGCGTGAGACAGAAAATGGATGTTGGAAAGGGTCGGAATCAAGAGGAAGGAAGGATACAAGGAAAAGAAAGAGCAAGAGATGAATGGCTTGATAGTGCTGTTGCCTTTCTGGCCTTAAGCTTTTATGATTGATGACATGTTTTTCTCTTACTTTCTTGTGTGCAAAGTCTGACCATCCACTGCAGGGTTGCATTTAGGGACCACTCCAGGACCACTACAGATGGCTGGGTCGTGGCTGAGTGAGGAAAAAAAAGAAAAAGAAAAAGACCAAATGGCAATACCAAATTTTTGAGTGCAATCATAAGTAACATTTGAGAATAAAACTCTGCCGCCACCACTGAGCTGCGCCTACTGTCATTTTTGGACTTTAATATAGTACAGATATGTATATATATATATATGTGTGTGTGTGTTTGTGTATGGTGTGTGTGTGCCGTGTGTGTGTGTGAGGTCGCCCGGATTTGAAAAGCAAACCTAAGCAAAGTGTTCACTCCCCACCACTTAGGGGAAATTGGGAAATTTCCTGTCATGTTAGGTAATGTTACAAAGTGGATTATTGCTCCGGCACCCGAAGAGAAAATCCTATTTAAGCCACTTTCTGTTTATAGAATGCAGTAGCTGAGACAATGGGGAGAGTCACAGTGTCATCAAAGTCAAATTCTGGGAGGTCAAGTGAGGGAAAAAAAAAGTTTAAAGACTGTTTGTCTCAGTCAAAACACCACAGCTGCTAAAAGACGGATACAAGGTCATCATCTATTTATTGAGGTCTACGTTGAAAGGCTGTTTAGTGAGGAGAATTTAACCACAAATGAGTTAATCTTTCATTTAATCATCAATTATTTCAATCTATTTTCTATGAACTACTCTAATGAATATTTACTGTGCTGTCATCTCCCATATCAGCCTGATAAAAATCGCCAGCAGGCCTGTTCCTCCCTGGGGACCCAATCTGGTCCCAGATCAGCTCAAACCTTTATTCAAACCAGGATTTGAATAAAGACATATCCTTTGTCAACCTCATGGTGCTGTGTTCAGGATCTGCTGAGTGTGCATGCTGTCAACACCAATAGGGTGGCTAATTTGAGACATTAAACTCACTGCTCATTTCCTGCTGCTGTTACTTATGCATGTCATGCCTCACTATTACTCAATTATCCACCTGATGGTTTCACGTCATCATGGTTACCTGTTGGAAGGTAGCACTGATCGCTGCAGTTTTCTGCTTTGCCCTGAGCTAAAATATTTCTTACTTATAAAACAGTGAAAATAGATAATTACTTTGATGCAGGGTTGAAAGCGGGCTGGTGCAGTTCAGTACTATGTACCACCAAAGAGACTGAGTGGCCATAGAGGAGCCGCCTACCAAACTCACATTCAAAACTTGTCATGGTTGCACTTTTAGCAAGATACATGTCTGCTAACCTAAAGTCATCTTAAAACAACACATACTGTAATATCTATTTCCTTTCACCTCTGCTTTCATATAATCCCATTTAAATATTCCTGGGTAGCTAATGAGTTGACTTCTAGTAACTCTAGAGAGTTAAAGACCAGTTGTCTTTTTGAAAATTTAATCTCTCTTCAGTTCTTAAAAAAATCTTAGTTAGGGACAATTTTTGCTTTGTACCTCATAAAAATTTAGAAAAGAAAACACCAATACCTCATCACAATAGAGCTGGGCTGGAGCAAAACCCAGCTGACATTGGGTGAGTGATGGGGTAAAACCTGAATAGGTCCCATGTTCATCACAGGGCTAAAACATATTGAGGCAAACAACATTCATACTCATAGTCACACCTACAGGCAAAATTGAGTCAACAAAAAAATGCTTTGGGACTGTCAGAGGCAGCCAGAGCACAGCAAGGAAACCCAAACAGTCATGGGGAGAGCATGGAAACCTCACACAGAGAGAGTAATACAAAATACAACTAATCCAAAATCAAGTCGAATCTCACAATGATCAATATTATATTGATGTATTTCCCAGCAGTGAAATCAACAGGGCATGAAGCAGCGTGCACCGATCATTGTACCTTTTGCCATTGCATCTTTATTCTACACCTGAAATCTGATAGGCCTTTCGCAAAATGTTGACCTCTACAAACCGGAGAAGGATAAAGCAGTCTCACCATATTCACATGCATACAAGCCCTGGTTTTTACTTAGCTAGCTTAAAGTACCTTCAGTCTGTGTCTGACCATTTAGACTACAAAGGGTTTTCTTCAGTCTGGGTTTCTAAGGACACATTCTTAAATAGATAAAACTATCTACAAAGCATCTTTACATAAAAGACATCAAGATGGTGAAGGACATGTTGAGGGAGTGCATTAAGGAGGATTTTTTTTTTTTTGCAGAGGAAGTTCAACTAATATGGGATAGCAGGGATTTAATGAAGAGCTGTAGATTAAATTATGCAGGACAACCCAACTGCCTGGAATTAATACTGACATTGAACATTTCTCTTAACTGTGAGGTAAGCTTTCTTTAAGGTCTGATTACATTGAGACACAAACACTACTCATTTACAGTCAGGAAAAAAGCTCAAATTAGTTTAATACACTTGGTTTTGTCACCAGAAATAGATTGCAAAAGTCTTGTGGTGTTTATCTTGTGATAACAAAATTGGTTTCAGTGAGAGACAGTGTTTAAAAAATCTGTTGTCTCATGCAAAAATATTGTAACAATGGCTTTAAAATGCCCTTAAAGCACTGAAATAACCCATTTGATACTGCTGACCTTGATGTGGTCACACAGACTCAGATCTGCTGTTTGGTGGCCATCTCGCCAAGGTGTGAAATTCAGCTTATATAAGCCTATTTAATCAAAAAGTCTCATGTTGAAATATAGATGTTACACGTGAAATGTGGAAATTGTTAATATACAATATTTGCCAAACACAAACTGTTTAATATTTTGTAGTGACCAGGCTGTGCAGGGACAGTGATCCTGAGTGATTCTTACCTCGGACGTGTTTGAATTTCACAAACTTTAAAGTGAAGCTTTTAAGCAATTAAAAAAGGAAACCGTTTTAGGGACATAATTGATTTGTTTTTTCCCCCCAATCAGACGTAGGTGGCTTACAAGCCAACAACAGCATTAATGGATATCTCAGTTTTTCTTGGTGTTGTCAGACTGATTTTTGGGACACAGGTCTGTGTCAGTCTCAGTCATCATGCTTGCCAACTTAAGTGATAAATTGCAGTAATTAGATGATGTCTTGAGCTATTTTCACCTGCCCCTTGTGTCAAATTGATCCAAATGTAATTATTTCTGCACAAATGACTGTGAACGTACTTTGGAAATTATCAGCAGAGCAAATGAATTGTGTCATTATGGAGGGTGGTTCCCTGTGTGCACTCTGAAGTTTAGTACAAATGAGATTCATTGGCCAAACTTTGAAACGAGAGCACAGAAACCTGTAAACCTCAACACCTCAATAATATATAAGGTCTTTATTTCTAAATTATATTTTTATAAGTAATGTTTCTCTTGTAAACTTAAGACTGCTTGCTAACAGCTGTGGGCCTTCCTATGACTTTTTAGAGTAGTTATGAATAAGGCCACAGGTCTACACATTTCACTCAAGACTGCATTTAAAGTATCATACACATCACTGAGCAAATGATCATAAAAGACTAATGCCAGTCCTATTTTTAAAAAAGGAGGCTGCCCCATTTTTACAGATATCTTTCATCACTTCATTTGTCCAGGGAAGCTTTGGGAAATGCTCTCTTTTCCAAGAAAATCTTGTTCACACTCGTGCTGTTACACACACTCACAACTGGAAGCTGCTCAGCGAAGCCGCAGTCTGTTCTGGTGGCCACAGAGCAGCTTCACTGGAGCACTCGGTGGAGAGAGAGAGAGAAAGAGAGAGACATGGCACTAGAGTTCATCAGAGGAAGTGACAAGTGATGATCTTTCACTTTACTCCCTCAGATTCATCCAGCTGGTCTGAAAATGGAACTACTACAATTACACTATGAGCTAAAGTACTGTAAAGGCTGCTTTTAGACCTTTAATAGTGTGCACGATCACAAGTTACTTTTGCATCATTTCCTGCAAAAATCACTGTGGAATTGATATTGAATGGCTAAAAATAATTTAATACTGTTCGTCTTTTATTATTGTCAGGCTCTGAAGCATTAATTTTAGTTAAAGTCATCTGGAAAATTCTTTAAGCCCGTGCCCTTTCAGATAAAACCACAGCAGGTTATAAGCACACTTATAGTAAAAAGGTTAGACATGAACTCACTGTTTCACCTCATAGCCGGGTGTTTAAGATAAGTCCGCCTTAAACATCACATCTGAGACGCATCTGAAATGTCTCCTGTTGAGCCCATGATGCAACTTTGACCTACATATCCACTGTCAAATGTCTAACTTTCAGTGAATACACAGATGAGTAACTGCTGGATGGTTGAAAGTGGAGAAGATGCACAACACAAAGAGCATAAACAAAAAGAATATGAGGGCACTTTTGATATTGCATTAGACATCCTTAAAAAAATAAAATAAATAAAATTCAGAGAGGAATTAGATAAATTGTGCTCCAGCAGAGGTTAAAGCTACAGGCTCCTGAATCAATCTAATTGAGGGAAAGGGTCTTTGCTTCGGAGCCCTGCAGCATGTTTAAACATCGCTCCAGTGCTAGCATTAAGAAGAGTGCCTCCCGCAGATTCTCCTCCAACCAATCCACTCCACCCTCCCCTATCAAATCCTTAAGCTATGGTGATGAACTGGATTGGTAGGGGCTTTAAAAATGAAAGGTCACCATATTCTCAGACCGAGGAAAGAGGTAAGACTCTGTTATGTCAAATTATGTTGTGGCCTGTGGCAGGCCAAAACAAAATTACATGGAGGAGGCAGTCAACTGAAGCGTTGGCTGCTGCGGGGTGGATGCTTTAGAATCTAGCAAACCGAGAAAAAAAGCATAGAGCATGTTCAGGAAATAAGGGGGGATTAAAACCACAGGAACAAGTTATGGCAAAACACTAACAGCCCCGATTTTATCGTCGAATCAGGAAAGAAAACACAGCATCGTAGATGCATTATACCACTGTATATCTTATCAGATATCACCTAATGTCAATCAGTGTATTATCTTTTTGCACAATGCTATCACATATTTTCAGAGTACTTGCGGTAAGGAGCTATCAAGAGAAGATTTAAAGTATCAAGAAATCTTAAGTCTCTTTGAAGCCGGGTGGGTGATATCTACAGTCTGTTGCGTTCACATCCCGTAGAAGGTCTGTACTGATTCCTGAGATTGATGCCAAAGTAAAAGATACGGTTCTCAAAAGGGCAGCCTTCAAGTGGGATCCTCACATGTAAATTTCCCATCTTCCCTCAGAGTGGGACTCAGAAAGTCCGTTTGCAAGGTTGCTTTATCTAATTTTGAATCTCAGGACCCTCCTTGGACTTTTTTAATCCTTTTGAGGCTAAATTATACATTATGGTGCAGATTCATACATCTTGAATAATGTTACTCAGAAGTTTCACAGATGTTCCTGGATGGTGGTTTTTCCTGAGTGAATCTTGAATCTGAAGACAAAATTTGCATCATAAGCACATTTTAAATCCACTATGTTCTTCTTCTCAGTCCTTAATAATGTACATTACCATCTAAATGTGTGTTTCATAAGGGAAATGTAGGTTAAAGCATGTAGAGATAAATTATTGAACCTACCTAACTACTGCATGTAATAAAAATTATCTACATTTTTCTTTTATGACAAAATATAACTAATAAAACATGTCTTATAAGAGCTAAAAAAAAACATCTTTTAATGATTAGTGTTTTGTGCTGATGATATGAGCACTTTTACTCTGTTCCTGAACAAATTAAATGTAATATATTCATTTTTTTCTATAGGCTATAAAATGGCAAAATAACATAAAAGCTGACATTAAATTTAAGTAGTCGGATAGGAATCTGTATCATTATTTTCTGATTTAACTGGTGTTACAGGAGTCATAAAACCTTGTCAACACTAAGTGGCTACATTTTGTTTTTTTGTCATCCGTCTCTTTGAACAGAGCTTTTTCTTTTCAAGACAGTCCTTGTTTTCCTGCTTACTTGAACCAGGGTCTGTATCACAAGTACCAAAACCCTGTTGACTCTCAATGCTTCCATGAAAAAAAGTGAAATAAAGAAAAAAACACTTTAAACACTTAAAATAAAAAAAAGAAATCAAGCTTGATGACTAATGTCAAATGCATAGCAAAAAGATGACTGAATGGAAAAACTCTAAGATCTAAAGATTTTTCTAGTCTTCTCAAATTGTTTCTCTCATATCACTATTTAGTCATCATAATAGCAGAAACAGCATGAGTGCAGGTGGAAACTTCCCTGTTTAAGCTCAGCTGTCTAAGAAAAGCCACGTTTTTTTTCCTCCTCTGTGACTCATTGCCTTGTTTGGCATATCCAGCTACACCTCTGCTTCATGTCTTGTCATGTGACATTTGGTTCTCATCTGAAAAAAAAAGCGCAAGCAAAACTTTGAAAAAGCAAAACAAAAAAAAAGCCTCAACCATGACCTGAAGTCTCGACATTACAAAGCTGACACAAAAAAATGGCAGTGGCTAGTGAGGGATGGATGAGAGATTGGCTCTGCAGATGAAAACACACTTCAGACTCCTGAATAGGCTGTGCAGGCCTGTTTGCACTAGAGGCGTCAAATGAGGAGCATCTTCTCCAGCACAGACACCATTCTTTCATTCTGTCTCATTTGTTTCTTCTGCCCTGACATCTCCCAGAGGAAAATAGTCCTAACAGCTCTTACCTCTCACAAGCTGTGTTATGTAATCGCTTTCTTACTGTCCAAAAAGATCCATGTTTTCAGGTGGTGGAGCTAATTAAACTGGAACGTGGAAACTGTTACATGGCCTAATTGTTCTTGCTGTAACTTGCAGTGACTTCTTTAGAAACTTACCGCCTTTGAATAAATGTGATAATAGCAGTAAACCAGTCTGAAGGTTATGGACGTGATATTATATGGTGGAATTTAAGGAGGAGATGTGAGCTCGTTTCTTGTCATGTTTCACTTTTGTGAATGATGAAATATTAGCGTCACTGCTTCTTTAAAATGACAAAACCATTTTTTGCTCTGAGTTCAAGAGATCAGCCTCTAAGCATATTCACTTTAAGTCTCCATGACAGGGCTGTGACTGGGAATTGTGGGACATTAACAAACAGAATGACATCAGAAACCTCCTCCACTTCTCACTTGTTCTCTGTCTCCATTGTTCCTTTAAACAATACACAGTCCATAAAAAACAGTGTGTATAGTGTAAGACATAACCTTGGCTCACATTACAATATACAGAAGTGCTTCCTTTTAAAAACACTCGGCCTCTACATGACTGAGTTTATCTAAGAACTTGACAAAAGCCATTGTTGACTTACTTTTGTACGAACATCTTCCCTTTTTTCCCTGGCCTATTTATTTCAACATCCATACCGTCTCTGTTCCACCAAAGTCAGTGTGGAGTTTGACAAGCTGACTCATAATCAAAGCTGTTGGACCTGGCAATTGTCAACATGATAAATTTTAAATTAATTTTTATATCGAACAAAGAGTATGCAGTAGGTGCAAAAGATGTAGCAAGTAGTTCCAGAGAGAAATAGGTCGTGTTGTGTCTGATGGATTGTACAGAAGCTTCTATATCAGTATGTTTCGAGTAAGAATACTCAATCCATTCCACATTTAAATGCCACTTTACCTGTTTTTTTTTTTTTACACAATAAGGAATGTTCCCTTTACCCTGGAAATGTCGCCCTACATCTCACTGACTATCAGAGAGAAGGATGTATCATCTAGAGGCTGTATGTAAAAAAATAGTACAAAGTACAGAGTACAAACATTTCAGATTGTGACAATATTCATTTATACAGCTGGTTCAATGTCTGGAAGAACACGGCTTGCCCTGTCTTATATAATATTCAAAAAACACTGAATGCCTTTCTTCTCAGGCCCAATCATACAACAAAACACAAATCATCACTTTGCTGTTATTATGTTTTATGCACGAGCTTAAGAGGTGTTTGACTTTCCTCATTTTCCCCATGATAGCTAAGCGAGATGCAGATTGCTTTGGACATGATATGCACTGCATTATTCTTTTTAATTAGGGGGCTGATGTTTATAAGCCCCAAACAGTAACTCTAGATAATAGTGTATTCATGTCCAGTTAATCAAAATCCTGTTGGCAGATAATGGCTGCCAGGGGCTCCACCAGGTTTGCAAAAATTTAATTAGCAAAGCCATGAATCTCTTCTCTACAATGCTTGCTCAAGGGTGAAAAAGGATTGAATGCAACATTGAGTTTGAGCTTGACTGGTTTCAAGAGTTAAAAGGTCTTCTTTTATACAGATGGTAAGACATAATGTCTTTATTTTTACAGGGGTTAAAAAAAAAAAAAAAAAAAAAAAGCAAACACAGTATTGTATCCACTCTATGAAATTGCCGTGTGTGGTGTGCACCAGAGCTTGATTTTGTTTTTCTGTCATCATTGGCTAATTAACTTAGCTGCTGTGGCTCTGCTAGTAGAGGTTCGGACTCTGTAACAGAAGTAGGAGTAATAACATTTTGTTTTGAATCAGAGGCCAGTGCAAAAAAAAAAAATAAATCAGCAAAGGAAGAAGAAAGCAGGTCAGAAAAAAACAAGAAAACAGACACAGACATGAACAGAGGCTGCAGAGCTGTGAGGTTACAAGCACACAGTAATGATGTGTTGATAAGGGGGATGGCTGCTTCATGTACTGTGAGGCTAACGAGGAAATGAGAGGCAGGTGAGTGTGCTTGTGTGGAGTTCAGGTAATGTGGAAAGACACTGGAGGCAACTGCTGAACAGGATTTGTAAATTTCCTTAAAAGTGCAAAGGCCCAGGGGAATCTGGGTTTGAGGAAATTGACAAAGAGACAGAGAATGTTTTCTAATTAAATGAGTGACTTCAAAGAGCAGAGAGGAAATTCTCAGAGACCGCTGCTTCAGCTATGGCCCAAAAAAAAAGAAAAAACAATTTTTATTTTACTGTTTAAAACCATAAAGAGATCCAAAAATGCTGGGTTTTTTTTTGTTGGGAATCATCAAAATCAAAAGCAACTGGAAATAAAATTAAAAAAATACATTAGATGTGAAGATTTTGGATATTTTGCTTTGTCTAAAATGTTATGAAACAAGACTGAGAGTCTATGTAGCTCTGTGCTTAGCAAGGCTGAACAAAGTAAGGGAGAATATTCAAGATTAATGACTAAAAATAAGTTTAACTCAACTAAACGAAAACTCAAAAAAGTGTGACAGCCAAAGGGGAGGAACAGCCAACAACTTTCACGAGGCTTTTTAAAGGCTCACTGACACACAGAGTCCAGGTGTTGCCAGTTTGCTGATGATCCTCTGCCATGCCCACTAGGCTCCTGGAGGCCGTGGACCGGCCCGCTCTGACTCTGATTGGCTGGGAATCATTTTCTTTGTTGGCTGGGTCGATTGGATTTAGGCATGAGGAGTGAGATTGATTAAGCATGGGTTTGCTTATGGGTCTTGTTTATTTAGAAAAAATAAGAAAAGTGCACACAGTTCTACTTTTAGTTGCTCAAAAGAGAGTGCAAAAAAGGCCATAAATAAATAAAATTAAAAAAACAAAGTATAATTATAATAATAATTTAATAATTTAGAAATTATATTTTGAACTTATTTACCCCTATATCCTTTAACTTTTATTATCTGGATTCTACGACATTTGAGGCCAAATATCTGAACATTACTCACTCACTAAACTTGTCCTCTTGAAACCTTTATTATGCCAATAGTCCTCAAATTTTCCGAGAATGGAGGGAAGATTTGTCGATTATTTGACCACATTTTTGCAAGAGATCAAATGAGGTTTGGATTCAGATCTCTGCTCTCAACCAGCTGCCATCCAGACAAACAAATGGAACCATAGTCCAAGCAAAGCCTAATGCACCGTGGAGGGGACATTAGAAACACATATCCTGTTTTATTAATGTGGTCAATACAGTCCATTAGGCCAGGGATTTAAAAGCCACAGAGCTCTTCCACCTCCATTAATATTTTCCTCTGACCCTTGGTAATCTTGTTTTTCTGTTGGAGAGAGCCAAGTTACTTTTGATTTCCCTTATCCAGCACTAACGAAAAATTGCTATGGTGACTATATATAAAATATTTATAGCATTTGTATGTTTTATATTTTGGTCATGGGAACTGATGTAACATCACGAGACTCTGCAGTCACTGCTGTTGTTATATAGCATCCCTTAGTTTCTCCAGATACTTTTTTTATTTTTATGGTCTGATTTTGGAGAGTTTTTCCACATAAACAATTTATATTTCTGATGTAAGCCTGAGACTTGAACCTTTTTGGCAAAAGAAGTAGTTGCTCTTACATAAAAGCAAAGTTTAGGTGAAATGATTGAGGATGGACCACTGATGTTGATTGGAATGGGATATGTGATTCGGAAAATGCTTGACATTATTTTGTAGCCTAATAAGAATAAAAAAATTAAAGAGTGACTCAGCTAGTTGGTAAGACTGGAAAAGGAAATGTCCACACACCAATGATGAGTGACCTCCATGTGTTTACATACTCGGGTTAAAGGTAAACACATGCCACATGTGAGAAATCTGGCTGAAAAGCCCGAGAACGTACAGACATAATACTTAGCAACAGTTCAGAGAACCTATTTATAACAATGGATGCTGGCAGGTTTTACATCATGAAACATATGCATCATTAAAACTGCAAACCAGCCAATAAATTAAAAGAGGTGGCACTGAAATTTCTTGTGGTCTGCATGTTGACAGTTGGGCAAAAAGTGCTTAATATCTATTCTCAAATAAAAGCTTTAAGGAAGTTTGCTGGTGTTAAGGTTTAATAAGATCCTGTGGGTGTTAAAGTGTAGGGGGTGAACCTTGGAATCATCATACTAACTCTTTTTTTTGTCTCTTCTCTCTGTTATTCCACCTTTGATGGAGTGACATGAATTCACCTCATGAGGACAGCCTGATGTACCTGGCTTGTGTCCTATCTGTCATGTTGCTGATTCCATTGGTCCTATACTCACTTTTGACCTGCTCCCCCAGGACCTACTCTGTCTCTCCTGTTCTGTTGGCTCATCCTCATACAGTCTGCCCTCCTTATCCAATACTGTCCCCAGGTTTTAAATTTTTAAAACAAACATTGGATATTGTAACACAGATTGCTAAAATGATGGATGACCATATTGCACAATATATGGAATTCAATAACTTTCAATTTTTTGCCTCATATGTAGAAAATACTATGATCTCCTGCAAAAAAAAAAAAAAACCCTTTCACAGATGGTGATATGGTTTTTTGTGTTGGGTTCTAGGTGTAACCACCTGAGTTGCATGTGAAACCTTAATAAAAGCTATAAGGGTCCTATGGGGACAAGCAGAAGAACCCTACATGCTTCAGGTCAGCGCTTTTATTTCTAGGAGTCTTTATGACATGGATATTAATTGAAACTTCACTGGTTGGCATAGGCGTACAACTGGGAGGCGGTAATTCTAGTTGCTTATAAAAGACTTTACTAATGACTTAAACCTTTTAGTCACAAATGCACTGAAAAAAGGTTTGGATGCCAAAAATGCCTCACAATGCTTGGGGCCGACCTAAATCCTGTGGAACAGTTCAAGGACCTAAAGGATGTTGTACTTTTGTGAAAATGTTAAATACTAGTTTTATAAGCTGTGGAGTCAACTATATACATATTTGAAATGTTTTCTGTGAAAATAAACAGTTTTCTCCTTTTTTTATCCTCTGGGAGACATGGCACTGACACGACACCCAGTATTTTCCGGCACCATTAGGGCATATCTGTGTCTGTGCACTATAAAGCCAAGGTTGTCAAGTTATTTCCGTCTGTAGACCCATTCATAGCTTGTGTCAGACCACTGCCTATGACAGTAATGGTTCTTTAAAAGCTTCGAAGAGGTGTATTCCCTTTGCTGTTTGACAAGGCTGAGCAGCGATGGCCAGAGCCCACCTTGTCCCATACCTGCCCTCTCACAAGAGCACCATGAAGATGTGGAGCCTGTCCTGATTCACACAGACAGCATGCTGCACAAAGAGATTTGTGGGTGCAGTGTCATGTCCTCATTCCAAAGATCTGTAGCGATCGGTTGAGTTTGTTCCTCTTTTCTTTTCTTCTGTATTGTATCCTTATTCCAAAGGCAGAGAGGGACAAGGCTGATAGCATAAAGAGATAAGACACAAAACCTCTTTTATTCACCACCAGGTTTGAAACAGGAAAATTAATTCAGTCTTATTATCCGACTCTTTCTGTAGCCAGAGGGCTGAAACTTGAATATCCTCTAAGGAGAATTTCACAAAACGGCTAATGCAGGTACCATATATCATCCAATTTCTAGTGAAAATAGGAGACATTATTTAAGTGTATCAAACTTGAAAAGTTTAAAGAAATGAGTTGTCTGCATAATTTATTTTATTTTGTAACAGGAGGTAGCAAATAAAATGGAATTTAGCTTAGAAAATATCTTTTCATAAATAGCATTGTACCCTTAATAAGTAAAAAATAATAAAGGCTCCATGTTTCCATGGCATTGTTGTAAAAATGCATGTTTAGCATGCCATCCACGGACTCAGAGATGAGTAAGGTTTGACCCCAAACAGTTTCCCACAAGGTTAGCATGCCCTCCCTACCATGTTCATCTAGTAGCCCCATACATCAGCCGTGACACTGGGAAAATTAATGTCACTGCGATCCAGAGCCCAGCGATGCCTCTGATGGCATCTTGCTCAGCGGCCAGACACAAGAGATCAGCTAAGTTCATCCTCAACAAAGCATTATCTGTTGGAGTTAATATTACAGGAAAGAAATCTCAAGCTCTCTTCTGTGTTTGCGTCCAACTGAGTTGAATTTTTCTCAAAAATTGTTCATGCTGAAATTTTTTACATTAGATTATACATATTGTTCAAGATGCTCTACAGTATTGCATATGTTTAAACTTCTATGAGGAAAGCTTTTGGATTTTTACTGCATTCAAATCTACCTTTATAAAGAAGTTAAATGCATATTTAGGATGATTGTATCTTAAAAGGGAACTCTGCAGTTTTCATTTGAGGACCACTCAGAATGAGGATAAAATAACTGGAGTAATAGGATGAGCAGTTCTGAGCAAGAGCCTCCCAATTTTAATTATGCTATCATTAATAACACATTATAGATTTTCTTAGGGAGAAACAATTTATCATGTCATTTGAAGGGTCAAAAATGTGATGAAGTGATTAAAAGCTAATGTTTAGTTAATGATCGTCGCAATACTTTAAATCCGGCAGAATCTGAGCGCTCCATGGCCATTCTGGTGGCCTATTATGGAGGAGGCTGAAATGTTTAAGACCTTTATTATCATAATACTGCAAATAACTTAGAGCTTCCATCGATTCCTATATGGTAAATGATGATTACCATCGACTGTTGTCTTACACCGACAGACAATATAAGCTACAAGAGGCAAGGATGAGGGGTACAGTGGGGACAAAGAGAGAGAGAGAGAGAAAGGAGGAGGAGGAGGAGGAGCAGGCAACATTCCAGCCTGCAGTAACCTTGATGACACCCTTCATTACTATGTGCAGGCTGACATCCTGACAGAGGCATGCGGCACCAGATGGAGGGGAGGGACACAACTCCATTCCCACCCTCCGCTCGTCCTTTGTAGAGGGGCAGCAAGAGGGAAGTTGCGAGTGGGGAAGAAAAGGGAAGGGGTAGAAGTTGCGTCGGTGCACAGCTTGACTGACACTACACTGGCTCAGCTCTGCAAGGCTGCCCTTGTCCTTGTGCTTTGACAGCAGGTGGCCTCAACTCTGGCCCGACCTTGCCACATCAAAAACCTCAGTCTACTACTCTGCATGAATCAGGTAGACCCTCACTCCAACCCCTGTACAATTTGCGAAACATCCCCCATAGAGATGTCAACGCCAGTATGCTTTATCACAGATTTAAACCACAGCAGGGTAAGAAAGTTCACTCACTTAAAGATGAACACAGCAATTTGTAAGACTGCTAAAAAACTTTTCAAATAAGCACTCATTTTTTATTGATGATGGTCACACTTATGCATGAAAATCCTCCTCTGTGCATTAAGCAGACATTCTTGTTTGACTCACTTAACTCGAGATTTCCTCAATGGAACCCAAAGTGCTAATGAATAATGCTATACTTAACATAATTGTCTCTGGTAAAGTATCCCTAAAATACAAAGCAATAATGGATTTAAGTTGTTGTGATAAGAGGCTACTTAAACTGACGGTGTTGGTTTGAATGCTACAGTGTGACATAAAAAAGCTATCTAACAGTCCCATTGCGGTGGAAAATACAGTCATGGTGGACTGATCAAAGGTGGCATTGCCAGCAAGTCCCCTTTAAGGACATTGGCAGTTAGCACAGGGCTGCCCAGCCTCTTTGTCTTCCTGGCAGCCCTTTGATGAGAGCCCCCAGGGTGATTCACTCTTACTTACAGAAGTGCACACGGCTGTTAAGAATTGGATCAAAACAGATTGAGACGGGGTTGGATGCACAGGGAGGAAGAGTAGAGCAACGGATTAAAAAAAAAGAAATTGGAGATAGATGGGAAGGATAGAGAAACAGTGTGTAAAAAGTGAGAGACAGAGCATGGGCCAGACAGGGGGTGACTTAAAATATGGATTGACTGATAGGATTAAAACGGTGAGATATTCAGTCCCATTCAGCCAGTCCATTGTTTTTTGCATTGAAAGACAAAAAGGTCATTGTATTTAATGACTTTCCCGTCCTGGGGTGGGCAACATGGCTTGTGCAATCAACTCATCAATTTGAGCTATGAATCAGTCACACTCATCTTCGCATGGTAACAAATCTGATGTGAATTTACGAGTAGATGAGTCCCTGCTCTACTTAGCTCTTCAGTTTTGCATGGACTTCGTCAGTCTTCATTAGTGTGTGTTGCCCGAGTTGTGGAATGAATGAAAAAGCTTTTTCTGTCTAATGGAGATCCATGTAAATGATGATGTGCGAACAAAGTAGACAGGATGCATTTCAGAACATTTCAGAAATATTAACCAGCAGTGTTGGAGTCATTTTGACAACTTGATTGTGGGAATCATATCACGATCAGTTCAGCATACACTGTTTTAAACCGGCTGTTGTGCCATTAAAAGAAACTGCAGATGGCCTCATTTAAACTACTTGTGGTGCAGCAAATAAACAAATATTATGTGGTGAGCAAAAGCAGCTAGTCACTATACACTAATACTAAGCATTACTACATGTGTTAAGTTTACTGGGATATTGGTAGAAATGTTAGCTAACTATGAATGTAACAGTTTAAGATTTACTATGAACTGAAAGAATTCGAAAGACATTAAATGTTGCCTGAACAAAGTACAGAAAAGCTGTAAAAGACAGAAGTGCAATGTGCAAACGTAAGCTTCTTAAAACTTGTCTACTTATCAATTAACCAAAGTTTTAATACCTTTGCCAATTTTGTGCAATTGCCAAACCATGACAATTACGTAACTTACAGATGTGGCTGAATACTCAAGGAATATCCAAATGAGAGCATTTTCTGCAGATATTATAAATATTAAAGGACAGTCTGATAAAGGGAAGAGACACTTCACATACTATCACATTTCTCTAAAAGTAAAAGCAGATTTTGAAGATAAAACATTTTAAATCATCCGCTAAGAAAAAAATGATTGCTCAAATGCCTTTTACTACGTAGCTGCTCTGTCTATTTTTAAAACTGCATTAATTGATTTTTTTTGGCCAGCATGAGGCAGAAAAGCATCAATATAAGCTGTCAGAGAAACACCACGTTTGATCAGTTTATAGATTTGTTGGTAGCATGTTAGCAACAGCTATCTCACTAACAAAAACCTCCTACAAGGACAGACGCTTAGACTCAACCATACAGTAAATATGCTGGGAAAAAGCCAAAAAATGTATCTAGAAGAGGCTAACAACATCTGTAGAGCTGCAGGGTTGGGTGGTTAATTCTCCATGATCTCCATAATATGAGGGATTCTTTCATATTACTGAGTCCTACATACATGTGCATATAAATTCGGCATGGTCTGCTTCTTCTGCTCCTGTTTGTCAGCAGTGTAATATTTCATCCTATCATTGATTGGCAGCGGCATTGGTTCCTGGCTGTTATTGCAGTGGCAAGAGGCACATATTAGACCTGCTAAATTTTGGTGGCAGATGGCATAACTGTGTGCTCTCCCATGGGGTGGCAGCCAGCTGGCCTCTCTCTGCCACTGTGACAAGGGTGAGCCGTAAAGTTGTCATTTTATGTATATTGAAATATGAAACATTTTTCTGCTTCCTGCTGTGTATTGTAAAGCACCGGATGTGTATGCGTAACAATGGAAGTAAGTCAATATGCTTTCGTTTGTTATGTATTTATATTGTTTAAAGTTCAGTTGTATAGAGGATCAAGAGCGCCTAGTGAGGGCTTAGTATGAAAGAAAATCAATTATCACTGATACTACTGAATCTGCTAAATAAAATGAGCTTCATAATTCAAAATATATCATTTTTACACTCATTTACACTCATAAACTCAAGATGGAAGATAGGGTAATGCACTTATTTGTCAGAAGTCAGGCCTAACTTGCCTTCCAGCCTATAATGCCCTTGCCCTATTTGTTGTGATGGAGGGGGGTCATGCAGTAATTTCAGTTTCTATATAATGTCGACCAAGATGGCCCCATAAATTATTCAAACAACTTAAAGACATAACACCAAAACAAATGCACATGGCTGAGGTTGCTGGGCAACAGGCTTTTTAACTATGGCGTATAGTGTGAAGGCAACAAAATAATCCCACAGCCATTTCCTGCGTGGTTTAGCCAGAGAGCTTTAATAGCTGCAACAGTCTGGAGGAGCTGATGAAATTATTGCAGAGCAGCCTAAGTTTGTTTACTGAAATGTGAGTAAACCAAACAAACAGCATGAACGGCATAACATGCCTTCTATTTTAGTGGTAGGTGTTTGTATTTTAGGCAGAGAGAAGGAGATGGACGTAAAATATAAGCAACACCACAAAGCATCATGTTAAACCAAAGCTATAAAGGTCAAATTTGTGTTATATTGACCAATTAAAGGGGTAAAAAAATTCTCTATTACAAATAACTTAAAAAAAAAAACAAACATTTTAAGTTATTCAAGAGAGAAACTGCCACAACCAGTTAAATTAATGTTGCAGAGTCTTTGCCAAACTAAGGGGTCACAGATCTGTTTTCATTCTTTGCCAATAGTACAAGTAAAATGCATAAGGATTCCACATTATAGGATTTTATATATTCCTCTTTCTGGTTCCATCACTCCCTGCAATATTTTACAGTAGTTTGCTGTCAAAAATGCTGAAAGTGACTGTTGACTTTTTTTCAATGCATTCTTGCTGAATAATAAAAGTCAATGTCAATCTCACTGACAAACAGAATGTTTTTTTTTCTGTGAATACTTCACAGCAAAACTCAGGTTGTGTAAATGCTGATAATGTACAGCTGCAGCAGAAGCAAATGTTTGTTTGCCTTAATGGCAACTTAGAAGTCCTGATGGTCTGCCTCTGCAGCTGTGCACAGCACTGCTCGCTTGTTTATTTGAAATTTAGTGTTGAAGATGGCAAGTGTACAAATGACTCCTAATTCAACACTGAAACCACACTGGGTCCCCGGCAATACACTTGCCAAGGATAAAACAGATTTTGTAAGTGAGTCTTGAGATGTGTAAAAGACATCAATCCACCCATACAGACACACAGACACACAGACAGACAGACACAGTCCTGGCTTTAGTCATAAAGAGTCCTCTCAGGCAGTATTCCTTTAACACAGATTAGCATAGCACCATTTCTTGCAATTCTAACTTGATAATTAATGATCTGCCTTTGAGGTCTCACAAAGCAAAGAGCAATATCCCTTAGCCGGAAACTTTGTTGCCTGATAATCAGACTGAATTGTCTTTTGTTGTCACCTCATTATTCATGTTGAGCTCATAGTAGCCGTTTTTTCCTCAACACTAAAGTGGTTAGTAGTAGCTTTGCTAATGTAGAAGAAGCTTACTTAACATTCATTGTGTTGATGGCAGAGATATGCTAATTAAAATGAAGTTAAGTCTGTATCAGTTTTTTTTTATAACTTTGTTAATTTCATCTGAGCTCCGTTTGAGATGAAGCAATTTGCCACTCATTAAAACTAAGCAACTGCATCAGGAACCAAAGCAACAGAAAAAGAGCACTGAAAAACAGAATAGAGAATTACATATGAAAGTATCACAGTCTAATGGAATGTGAGGCATCTTAAAAATTAAATTCTATTTTAGCAAAATGCAAGAATCAATATGACAAGCCCTCAAAAAATGCCCTTTATTAATTTTTTTAAAAGTAATCACTTATAACCTTTCCTATGCTTTAGTCCTATTATTTTACTAGCTAGCAGCAAAATTGCTGCCAAAATGACACATTTTCTAAGTGGCTGACTGGTGTGATATCAGCAAAGAATAATTACTTGTCCTACAAATCATAATTTGTTTTGTCAAAGATTCTTCTCAGTAGCATGCAAAATAAGGCCAAAGGTAATCCCATTGATTAGTGTCGTGTGAACTCTGCACCTTTCAACAATGCGGTGAGCATGCCGTCCCATTAAAATTAATTAATTACCTTTTGCCATTTGGGAACCATTTAAATTTGTAAAAATGTGCCTGGGCCAGGCAAGGTTAATTGGGCATTTAGCTCTCAGAGCTCCCCCTCAACACCCAGGAGGAGCTTGTCCCTAAAACAGAAGCAGGTCCTTAATAAAAGTAGCACAGTGACCCTTCCAATAGACATTAACTGGTTTCTTGTCTTTGACCCCACCCATCCTGATACTGATACTGATAAATGGATTCGTATTAAAGTTTCCACGTAATCTCACTCCATTCTAATGCAATCCCTAGATAGTAGGTAAGCTAGAAAGGTGTTCCTGGCTTGTGTTTTGAAACTATGATCATGGCGTGTGTGTGTGCGTGTGTGTGTGTGTCTCCCCCCTGACAGAGACAGATGGAGTGGGAGCCACCAGATTTACCAGAGGAAGCAGTTTATAGAATATTGTCAGGGGAGAGTAGGCAGTTTCTGAAATACAGCTTTCAAGTCACAGCCATCAATCTCGCCAGTGCCTGTCTAGATCAAGCAGGCTGGAGAGCTAGTTTGTTAGTGTTCACAAAAGATGAGTGTGTCACGCTACACTATTCCGAAGGCCTCGGAGACAAAACAGCCACCAGCAGCTTCATGCAAAAAATGAAGCAGTAAAAGGTGAAGCTGTCGGTCATCAGTATGTAAATAAATTGCCCCATTCTGTCAATCAAACAGTGAAACTGGGGCAGAGGAACTGAAGGTCCTGTGTTAATGAACAGCCTCTTAGGACTATTTGCAGGCACATATACGTTAGGGAGTAGCAACATGTTAAACAAATTTGACTGCCCATATTTTGACCCTGTTTTGATCTATGACCCAGTTCATCTAATAAAGATTAACAGTAATGGTAGTAATTTTATTCTGAAATGGTAGGTTTCAATGAATGAGGTTTCACTTGAAAATGAAATAAAAAATTATGCACTATGTTGTTTGATAATAACTAATTCTTAGAAAGCATGGGCTCATACATTTTCCACTATAAAACCATTATTAAAGGCTAACTGAAACTGACTGTTGATTTAAAATAGTGATAATTAACTGGATAACGATAATTAAGTGACAATGACAAACTCTGCCTAACGGTGTATAATGTCTATGCAACAAATCATTTGTCAGATGGATGAAATGGAAATACTAGCGTTATATGACTCAAAGTCTGAGTCATACTTTCATGAGGCTCCACACAGAAAACCACATGCTGCACCACTAATGATTTAACAAGCAAGATTCAGGGCTGCTTTACCAGAAAACTTTACCACCAATAAGCCTATAATGGATTAAACTTCTGAGTTCAATATAAAAAAAGGTGACAATGTTCTCTTCTAACATAACAGAAGCTTTCAAATTCCATTACCGCGTTACAGTTCATGTTCTTGCTGTGCTATGTGCCACTTCGTGGGCCTCAAAATCTGATTGGACCATATGGCTTGCAAGACTGTAACGGAAAAAAGTCATACCAGAAATGAATGTTATGTTCAGTGTATGAAATAAATTTACTCTGAGGTTCAATAGCTGTAATGGCCTCTGTGATGTAAAAATCCTGTGCTGCTAGAACCGTGTGCTTGCACAAGTGTCCAAACCTACATGAAATGTATTTTTCTAAGAGCAATTGAGGAGCCAAGGAACACCTTGAAAATGAAAGAAATAATATATTTTGACAAAAAGTGGAGATGAATCAATCAGAAAGGTAAAAAAAAAAAGCAAGTCCAGAAAGTACCTCAAAGGGTTGCTTTAACTAAAAGAGAACCTTGTAGGCAAGAAAGAACATGTTCAGAATTCAAAACATGATAGGATGTAGCCTGTACCTCCCACCATCAACAACACATCCAGTTCTAATCACCCAGTCCAATAATCATTAAGCCTAACAGCGTTACAATCGGCATTAATACCAATCTTATCATTAGAGTTTAAGTTTTATGTATCACACTTATTGAAAGGTGGTTATTCAGGTTTATAGCACTGGATTCTGCCATGCCTTTGACCATGTTTACTACTTTTACATCTAAAGGGGAAAAGCATAAATGAACACTTAAATAGTTTGTTACTTAGTCATCAAATTACTCAGCTTAATTTGTAAGTAGTTCTGTCAATGAAACTGGCTGTTCCTGCAACTACAATCATTTAATTCCAGCACTTGGGAACGTGATGCCTGAATCTAGCAGAGTTATACACGTGGCATCGCTGCCAGGACATTTTTAGATTAACAGAAGGTGCAAAACTAGAGCATTTTATTTTTAGTTTGATAAAAACCAGTTACTGAAGAACAGGCTCTAAAATATTGTGGCTAATTGTGGCTAACAGCCAGCCTGCTAGGACCTGGGCTAGCATGATAGGGGTTGTGCTACAAGTCTTCCTTCCTCAGTTACAGGCATTAAATAGGCCTAATACTAAATAATAATGCAGGATATTGAACCTCTCCCTTTTTGGTCTTCGGGTGTTAAATAAAGAAATGCAATGTTCAATTAACAATCTCTGGTTTGCGCATAAAAATGCCTCAGTGCATCAAAATGGAATATTTGTTAAGAATAAACAGAGAACAACTGAGGTCTTCAAAGTTTGATTACATTGTTGTTTTGGTTCATGAAAAAATGTTGTGTGAATTGTTGTCTACAGCTTTGTGGTTTCTGATTAAATGTTTTACCCTTGTGCCTTGCTATGTTAGTTACTGATTTATGGTGTAGCTTTGCTATTTTGTGCTTTTAAAGGTTGCTTTGACTCATTATTTCATGTTTTCATTGCAAATATGGGATTTTTCTCTGCACCTGAGGGTCATAAATAACAACACTACTGAACCCAACACATCTTAATATAAAGACAGCAAACCACACAAGTTTTCACCATGCACAAAACTGTGTTAAGGTGTTTCTACCATTTTCTTCTTTGAGCCTTTTGCACACAACATTCCTTATGCATTTTTTTCCCCAATGTGTTTGTATGTGTGGCTTGTCAGAAAATTCACTCATCACAGTGCCCTCAACATAGGCATTCGCATATTTCTGTCATCCACAGCTGTTAACAAGATACTAGAATAACAACAGCCTTGAGGTGTTTACGGTGTGGTGTCTTCAATTATCAGGAGAGCAACCTGCCAGGTTGTGTCTAATTCCTTGCAAGGCGAGAGTGTACACTAACAAGTGTGTTTATTTCTGTCAGCTGATTTTCTGCCCAAAGGAAAAGCACAAACTTAACAATAAGTTCACCTGTTCCATGTTAATTCACTTTATTTAGTTGACATTTATTTAACTGAGGCTGGACTGTTCCCCTCACTTATCACCAGCATTATGGTATGTGTTTTCATTGTTCCACTTTTTTATCATTCTAGTCTTTTTTCTCTTCATCTGGAGGATCTGTGCTTTGTGAACTTTAATAATTATAATTTTTGACTCTTTTCTCAGTGTTTCGCACATAATCAGTTCCTGTCAACCAGTTGTGAAGTAGGTGTGTAAAAAAATAAAACAAAAGTTTTCAGTGCTATATTTTCATTCTGCTATAGAGGAAAGATGCTTAGACCATTCTGTGTTGTTTTCAACCAGTTATGGTTGTTTTGTGTTTTGTTTTGTGGAGGTACCGAGGCCAGAGTAAAATAAAGGCGTCCTTGCAAAAAAAAGATAACACTCGGAAAGCAAAAAGGGTGACAATACCGACTGAAACATTTGCCCAATGGCATGTTTTATTCCTAAGGTCCACATTTGGTGAGTCAGACTTATTTTCTTGCCAAACACCTAATGGATGCAATGTCTTTGATAGCACTGTTTCCCTGTCTGCCTGTGCTGCCAGATGTTGGCTGTGGAGTTTCAGTGACCGAACCCCAAAAATATAAAAGCAAAATCAGAGAAAGAAAGCAATTTCCACTTTATTCTCCATAAATATATTCTCACAGAGAGTACATATTTACACATATTTACAACCAGGCTTAATGGCCTGTTAATAGGTGTGGGTGGTTACTGCATGTGAACACACAATCTGGTGTCCTTTTAATTTTATTTATGCATTAAAGCAAATTGTTACTGCTAGATGGAAAGATGAAGGAAGGTGAACTACAAGAAGTTCACTAAAAATCCTGTTGCTATGGCAGTTCATGCACAAATAAAGATGATAAGTCATTCATTATGGACATAACATACATCTAACATCATTCTGAATACATTTAAAAATCAGAGGGAAATTGCAAGAAGACAACT
>JAPZDY010000011.1:14012830-14059211 GCA_029783645.1 Ctenochaetus hawaiiensis
ACGTGTTAAAGGGATAGATAACAGGCACTTAATAATAATAATAATAATAATAATAATAATAATAATAATAATAATAAAATTAAAATTCATTTGGATACTCTAATGTTGATACTGATCAATTGTGTCCCCTATTTACTGCATCTCTATTAATTACAGGTTTTTTGCCATCTCAGAATTCTAACGCTGAGCATCAGTTTGTCAAATTCAGCTCTATGTCTGCTAAAACCAATCTATTCTGACAAGTAGTCAGTAATGATATAGATGCTAACATATTAGCATACAAAAGTGTAAAGTCTATCATGTTGACATTAGCATGCTTGTTAGCACAAAAATCATATCTGAGCTCTGCTTAACTAGTAAAATACTTTCTTTTTGAAGCAGCTAGCGGTTACATCTCATTGATACCCACCAGTCCAGATATATTTTCTCTCCTTGCTGCAAATTAAAAACAAATAATTGGTGAGGTTAAAAAAACTCAAAAGATGCTATTAAACTGACAAATATATTGAATGATACAAATATTGTGATGTGAGATAAACTAGACACCGTAGAGCTGAGCCTGACAACCTGAGCCTAACTGGTCCTGAACTGGCTACAACTCGTAAGCAAAACCATATCTGGAGGAAATAAACTGTTAAGCAGACTACTGAATCACTTGAGAGTGATTAGATTTGTAGTGACACATTATAGTTACTTAAATGAATGATTAAGTTGTCATATGTAAAGCATCACACAGAAGTGCTTCACAAAAGACTGTAACAGTGCAGGAAAACATAAGGAAAATCATTGTTAAACAAAGCCAGGCATTGTTCTGTTTGCTGAAGATGACAAGAACACACATCTAGAGACATATACTTAAGCCTGTGATTTATGGATGTTGAAAATCTCCAGCTGACAAAGATACATCCATATGAGCAGAATCAGGTTATGTTGCAGGGAGGCTGCTTTTTCTTGCATAAATCATTCCTGCAGATTGTGACCAATGTTTTGGATTGGTCGAGCAATTCCAAACATCTTTTTTTTAGTTCCTTGTTGTTCCCACTCATATTTGAACCCATCATGATGTTCCTATACTTCATACATACCTTTGCTCACAGCCGACCCCACTAAATAGGCTCATCACTATGTAAAAGAACCAACAATTATTTAAAAGACCACAAAATTAAAAAAAAAAAAAAAACAAATATCAAACTAACCAGACTGTAATTACACCAAGAGAACAGACACTAAAAAACAATAAAATAATTAGAAAAACTGAAACAATACAAGTTTTTAGATGTTATTCTAAAAGCTTGCAACTGGGCTGGCAGTTGTTACACTAGGAGGAAGCTTTTCCAAAGTTTGGGTGTTATGGCAGCAAATATGGAGTCACTTTTTTTTTCTTTTTTTTTTTTTTTTAAAGTTTCCCATCTACGGCCAGAACTGCTAGTTTGAATGACATGAGCAACCTTGCTTTCCTTGATGATAACGAACATGCAGGTAAATAGACTAGACCTCAAAAAGTCAGCAGCAGTCGCAATTTTTTCAGCATCAGAATACCCAAATAAAAAGTGACCAATGATACATAGGTAGTGTTTCATATTTCAGTTTGATGACTGAGCGTGTTAAAGAAAGTTGCAGCTCTGTTGATGTTTCCAGGAACATGCAAAACATGATTTAATTTCTATTGTGGTAAGAAATTAAAACAAACCAAAAATATGTGTGGTCATTGAAAGCTTACAGATAAAACACTGCCAAAGGTATTTTAAGCTTTAATATAACTGTTTTTTTTTCTTTTTTTTCTTTTCCTGTGGCACAACAGAGAAGTTCAATGGCTTTACAATACATTTCTTATCCAACGTAATATGCCTTCTGTTGTCATCTGTCTTTTTGCTGTGCTCTTATCTAAAAACCAAGGAGATAAAATAAAAACGTACAATGGAATACTTTTTTATGTTATGAAGTCAGTACTTTGTGAAACGGGGATCCACTTTATGTCTCACTGTACGGATGTCTACCTCAGGGAAGTGTATGGCTTTAAGTTGCCTCGCAAATGTGCCTGAATGATGAATGTTTACACTTTGCTCTTGGTGCTGAAAAGCTCCACAAATCAGCTGTCACAACATGTACATTTTGCAAAGCTGTACAAAATAGCATTGATTGTTAAATCTTCAGACCACAATATTGCACTCACGCACCAGGAGGTACTGCCTTGTGAAAAACACAGCTTGAATTTCAAACACGGGAAGAAGCGCTCCAAATGCAAGATTTAGCTTAGACTGGAGTCAATCTCAAATGACATTCAATTAACGAACAGCAATAAGCATCAAGCCAAAAAAAGGTGTACGCACACTTGCACACGCACACACACAGACACATTCACCCACATATATATGTATATATAAACAGCTGGCTTTTGTTACTTGACATGACTATCCATTACTGCCCTGCTGTGTGCCTTAGGTGTCAGAACAATGACAGAGTGCCTCATAACTCACAAAGAGCAATGCAGATTTGCTGTGGGTTGGAAATTTAATAAAGAGTCTATAAGTAATGTGTTGACTACTTACTCACTAGGGCTATTTAATCCTTACAATGTATAAACATTTTTAATATTAAACTGTTCATTATGTCTGAAATGTTTTGCACATTTGCTGAAATAAAAGGATATCCGGTCTGCCCTTGTGTTATGTCGTTATTCCTTTAAAAATGTATTTTCTCAGTAAAGAATGGCAGTTTCAGATATAACCTTTTGATCCCTCAGAGTAAAATCAAGGCCTCTTTTTCACCAGTACATATATTTAATATTTCTTTTTTTTTTCTCTATGTCTTTTAAATTCTTGAAGGGAATGACAGACATGCTGGGGACAAATATGATACAGTCCTTATAGTGGTTCCATTTATCTTCTTTGTCTGCCTGAAATGCTTTACATCACTGCTGTTTTCCTCTTTCTCTTTAAGAATTATGCTTACAAAGTGAATATTACATCAAAAGGCAGAAAAGGTCCAAAAATGAAAAAGAGAAAACAAAATTGAGATCAGTACCCCCTCATAGTTCATTTGCTGGGCATTTCTGTTTCTTGTCCTTTTGTTAATTTTACCATCTTCAACAGAGTTTAGCAGTCAGGTGATCTGATTGTTTTAGTATCTCTGTGCTGTACATGTCCAAGGCATGATTTACTCGAATCATCTCGCTGTTGTTGAGCTTGAGCCTATGCTTTAGCATACAAGAGAAGAGGTCCAGCTGGGGTTTACCAGGTGCAGATGGAGGGGCAAGGCGGTTAATCCGATCCCTAATGTCCAGTAACAGGAGCATAACAGATGAGGACGAGTAGAACTGAGTTCCTTGTGTGTACGACTGGTTAACCTGCTGCACTGCACTACGGAGCAGGTCGGCATTAAAGCGCAGGCTGTAGCCGAACACTTGGATATCAGATATTTTTATATAGATCTGGCGCTTGTTAGGGTCTGCAAGGTCCACTGGACCCTGCCCTGTGTCATTGCGTAGGCCGGTTGGGATCTTCGCACGACTACGAAGGTAGATGTGCACCGTCTCAAAGAAGGTCTTCCACCGGTTGCCCAACAGGAGAGTCCAGTTGAAGCACTGGGAGTTCTGCAGTCGTACTTTTTCCCAACGTGGGTAACCATGTTCCCCAAAGGGCATGCTCCAGCCTTCTGAGTGGCTACCACTGAACGGGTTGACATAAACAAAGAACATGGGGTCAATGCTGCTATTTCGCATCTGGCAGATCTTCATTGATAGACCAATTATCATGTGGAGGTAGTCCATCCGATTTTTGTTACTCTTGAGAGTCAGGGACATGCGCTTACGCCATCGTGGGTCAAAGAAGGTCTCTAGACGGATCTCATTACTGATGAAAGTAGTGTGAATGTACAGTCGTGAATCCATTTTCTGTAACAGGTATTTGAGTTCCAGGTCCTGAAAGTCCAGATCAGTTTCAAAGCTGATGAACTGCTCACTACGTTCAGAGTCCACATTCTGAGGCTCACAGCGACCGCGGTACAACTTGTAGCCCTTGTTGCACGAGCCACATTGTGAGATGTTGGCCAGGCTGCACATGGCACAGCTGTTGTTGCCACCGATGACACATGGGATGGGTCGCTGGCATAGAGTGACACCTGTGTGGCACACGCATGTCCTTTGGCTCTCCAGGAAGGTCCCCCAGAACCCGTTCTCATTGCAATACAGGAAGGATTGAACCCTGTTGAGCCACTGCATCACAGACCTAAAGAGAGAAAAGAAAAAAAGAGTCAGGAAAGATGCATCAACAATAATTAGTTTTAGCTTGTATCATATCTAACCTGTTTTCACATTTACTTAAAATATAGGTGTATGCAACCCATCACTGATCTCTGTCCATTGTGACAATCATCTTGCAGAGATTTGAAACCTGCTGTGGCAGACAATGTTATCACCATTGAAACCATGTGGTTATATTTGTACTGAATTATCTTAAGACTACATTTACTGGAAGGCTTCGGAAAACTTTTTAAAGCAATTGACCTTTGCAGTAACCTACAGAAGGTGACAAAATCAAACAAATAGTTTTTAAGTAAGATATGAGTCATCGCAAGTTGACTTACTACTAAAATTAATTGACAGCCACGGCTGATTAGCATGATAAGACTTTGAAACATCAAAAAGTCAATGAAAGGCCTTCTTAAACTGTTGGCAGCAATGTATACATGTAACCCATCTAGTGTGGATAGTCAGTGGATAGGATAATATCTTCCCTTCAAGAGGGAGGAGTTGCGTTATTTCCCTGAGGTGGAAGGCATTACTTGCTATTCTTATCTTTCCTCTTCTTCTCCCCTCAGGCATCTTTTCTTGTCATCTTGACAGTGCTGGAACTTCTTTTCTGACTGTAGGAGGTGGATTCTGAATCCTGATTCTTAAGAGAGGAGGGCTGGTCAAGGTTAGCCTGACATGTTAATGAACCCAAGCATTAACTATGATGGATGACATTGCATTCTCAACAGGCCAGAGAGCCCCAGAGCTATACCCAAAATGTGCCCTGAACAGATCACCTATAGAGGACAATGGAAGCACATTGTTTGATTCTACCAACTTCGGCTTCAGATTGAGGATGGGATGAAGTTAAAGTGTGCTTATGTTTTCACAATCTAAAATTTGCACACCCTTTCCTAAAACCTTTAACTAAAAATGTCTATACTTAAGGAGTGTAATTTGTCAACATGAAGCATGCATACTCAGTATCTCCCCACATAAAACATCATGTCAGCAAATTAAGTGGTCATTAGATGACTGATATTCAGCATGGTGCAATCTTTTTATTGTGCTGCTGACTTTTATTCACTGCTTGTTATGTAAAGTTTTAATATCATCAACCACTTATTCTCAACAGAATCCACAGGTTTTGTATTTAGGTCATTTTAGTACAGAAGTCCTTATTTATTCCATCCTTCCCTTTAACTGGAGAGTGTTTCTTGTTTTTGCTATCTTATGTTACAGCAGTAGTTGTGTGACCAAATGTGTATTTTTTTATTTTTTTCTTATGATTATAACAAAATGACCTCTAAACATTTATTGGTCTCTTTGGTTATTATTGTGCATTTTTCAGGAACATGGCCTGTCTGGTCTTTTTTTTTTATTTTTCAAAAAGACCATCTTATTCATTGAAAAGATTCAAAGAATACCAGACGTGTGACTAAACTAGTACCTTCAAATCAATATGTAGTAAGCTACAATTATGGGCATTGATGTTTTAGTTTTTTCTTTTTTTAGAGACATTTGTGTGATTAATAGTGTGTGAAACACCGGAGTAAATGATAAAGTTTACATATTTGGAACAGAATACGAGAGATTTTCCTGATCTGTCCATTTTTTTTATATAAAATTCACGTTCTTTGCTTCAAATTTTGACTTTATTAATGCTTTAATTCAGTTGTTCATGTCACTCACTTATTTCCCCTTTTGTTTGTCCTTTTTTTAGACTTGGTATGTGCCTGTAGAAGGGTAGCTTTTTCCTTGAGCTTGTTTTTTTGTGTGCACTTGTGTGCTGCATGTCTGCTTTTGCTCCTTCCCAAGAAATGAAATGTCTTAATCTCCTGTTGAAGGAACTGTATTTGTGATTTTCTATCATTTTCTTTTGCCTCTCTGTAGTATTGCGGTTTGGCCTGAAGTGTCTGTGGAAAGATGGGTGTGTCGTGGTGGCTTCCTCTGGCTTGCCTTTGCTGTCTATTCCAGTATGAATATAAAAAGGAGCTCTCTAGTAGAAATGTACTGTTTTTATTATTCCTAGTCACAGAAGAGACAGCTAACCAAGCTGTGCATTATTCTAGCTTTGAGCTTTTACTACTGGGTGTTACATCGTATGTTTCCATTAGCTAGTTTAGTATTTAATTACAGGTACCACAGTCTTTACTCTAAAAAGAAACTAGAAAAAATATAAATGTGTTCCCTATGCATACAATTAAAATATACATGTAAAATGCAAAATACACAACGCTTTTCAAACACAGTTTTTTTTTTCTTTTTTGTTAGAAATATGAAAATGTTGTCACTGGAAATGGCATACAAAAGTGACTGTTCTCACAGGTGCCTCAAACATAAAACTATTCTCATTATTTTTTATGGGCTATTTGTTATTGCATTGGACATGAGCACAGTCATAATAATCCTTCCTTTGAATTTATTTGCAATAACTGTTGAAATATCCTGTCTGAGACACCAAACTAAAATATGTTTTATCATATAACTGCCTCACTAAATAAGCTATTTGAGTGCATCATGTTGAAAGTTTTATTTTTACTTTATTTGTTTCCATCAAAAGCAATGTCCTGGCCAAAGGAAATCAAATGAAAATGTGTTGGAATGGATGTTGTTTGTTTTTATGAATTTAAACTTAATTTGTATTTGTGACAAATCCTCCAGCAACCTCAGTATTCAGATGTCAAACAATGCTTTCATGACCAACAGGTGCATGCTGGCAAAATGATTCATGATTACACATGTTTTTACTTTTGCCTTATTGGTTATGAACCTCTACAGTGGGTTTGAACTTGACTGATTATATTGGAACAGGGAGGTGGATTGGTTCGACAAAAATCTTGAAAATCACAAACTTTATGACAAACTTTATCATGCTCAAGGGTCTCAGAATGATGGTAAGAAAAGGAAGAAGGCTACACCAACTGCAGAGAGGGTCATCAACAACCACTGCTTTGCCTGGCAGTACAGTGTTGTACTATGAGGCGCGTAAGAGTATGTATTTATGAACACCAAAGGTGTGTTCATGGCTACAGTGCCTGTGAAGTTTATACATCTCTGTATTGTCAGCTTTAATGTTGCTTTATTACACTGTGAGAGCAGCATTTAGCATGTAGTAGCATTTTTGGCCATGTTTATATCTGTGTAGGTTGTACATTTAAACTTTGTAATGAGTGGTCTTAAATAACAGGCTTTATATATTTTATATCAAAGATATTGATTGTTTTATTGGACATTTGGGCTCAATGGAGTGTTGTTTTACAAGTGTTGACATTTAAGCACTAAAACCCCTCCTCCTCTGGAATTTTATACATGAGTATAATATTCTAGTGCCCTTTTCCCCTCTGGCTGTAGCCGTGGCTGTGCTCAGGTTGTTCTGATTATGGGACAGACACATTAGTTTGTAATGGATGTATTACTAATGTAGCTGAGTGTGTGGGCATGATTTGACCTGGTTGTGCTAGCTGAGTGTTGTATTGAAGCTATTCCTGAACCACTTTGTTGTGTTGGTTACCCATCTGTCATATTTGATATAAGCACCTCACTGCCAGTGGCTGTATACTGTCAGACCTGGGTCTTTTGAAAGGAGTAACGAGCAATAAATGCATAATGTAAAGTGTCACATCACTTCTCGTTTCTGTTGTATCTGCAAAGTGACAGTGTATTATACCTGGACACACTAACTGTTCCCATAGATCAGAGAGAATGCAAAAATTTTGGGAACACTAAACTTGATGCAAAGTAACAGAAAAGTAGCTCAGAAATCATTCCCACGATGCCTAAGAGCTCAGTTATACTCTGCTGATTTTATGTGAAAGAACATCTAAAACATAATACAGAAATTTGAACAACATGTTTGAGCCAAAAGTGTTAGATAAAAAGCAGCACCAGGTCAAAATCAATAAAAATAAGGACAAAATGATTCATCAAATGGAGGGTATTCATATTTTTAAATATGCTTGACTCTGAACATGAATATTTAATACCAATGCATAGCCTTGATGCAAATGATTTGGCTGCGAGTGATGCTACTTCATATCTGTCACTATTAATCATTTATACCAAAGACAAACTGCTGTGTTCATTCTACTTGAAGCAAGTTGCTTGGCTCATTACAGGAAATGCAACGGCAAATCCAATACAGTTCAGCAATAAAATTTACACACATTTATTGCCGTGAGTAGCCACAACAGGAATTTACGATGCTTGTAATGGATGGATGCCTTGTGGTGAGCTAAACTTAGAAAAATGAAAAGGTGGCATTGTAATTATGGCCAGCCAATAATGCATCTAATGCCTGTCTTTCATTAGCTGATGTAAATATGTTTATCAAGTGACCTCATGTAATATGAAATGCTGAGGGACCAACATGATTTAGAACACAATGTTTCACATCATAATAATTGAAATTAATAATAAGTAACTTCCTCTTCTCCTCTTTTGCATAATTTAATCAAACTAAAAGTGTACTTGGACTGGAATAATATGGATGACTTAAGACAGAACGTATGAATTATGGGATAAAATGATACTAAGAAGAGCTTTTCATTAAGAATCAGTCATTCTGTTTTGTCGTAATGTAGGTCAGTTCATTATGTCTAAAACCATATTCCAGTAACTTTTTCAGTACCTCTATTTTCAACCTGGCCATTAACATACTGTACAAATACTCTTATTAACACTGATGCCTGCACTAACATTTTATGCATAATAATATGTCTATTAAGCAGGTAGGAGGTCACTCAAGTCAAAACCATTATGCAAAAAAAGATTTTCTTGTGAGTCTAAACTCACCTCTGTAACAGAACTAGTTTTTTTTTCACTCTATCATGTAGGCAACAAAGAACCACAAAATTGTTTGCTTTTCTTAATATACGTTTTATAACTCACTGCCACAATGCAAAATATTTGCTTTAGCCACCCGCACCCTTATGGTACATTCACAGCCTTCTTATAAAGTATCAAATCCTTCTCCCCTTTTTATATTGCTTACAGAGTATTTGAAGTACTGATACCACAACTTCTTTTTTGTTGATTACACACCTGTAATTTATAAAAATGTAAACCTGTTTCATTTTCTTGTTATCTTGAGTTAATGGCAATTTGAAGGTCCTCACTTCCATGTTCGACTCGTGCATATGACGAACACTCAGCTGTAAAAATCTGAAGAGTTCCTGGCCAAGTAAAACTCACAAGCATGAGACAGCATACACAACTGATGGATTTACTGCCCCTCATTGTTTTTGTATAATAACCATAGTAATTTTTTTATCGGTTTTGAGATATAATTTGCAAAAGCTAGTGTTTTTTGGGGGCTGCGACATGGAAAAGTTTGGGAACCTACTGCTTAGTGTCAGATGTGGCTTATGAGGGAGAACTGGTTGTCCACTTATAGCACGCTTGGTTGTCTGATCCTGAGCTCAAATGTCAAAAATTTTACTTGGGCTAGACACTAAAACCCCTCCAGATGGTCAGGCATGGTAGCCTGCTGCCATCTAATAGTATGTGAATGGTCGAATGAAAAGAAAATTTTAAAGCTCATTGGATGAAAGCACCACATAAATGCAGCCCATTCACCATTTAGTGTCAAAAACTATGATGTTTATATGGTAATCTGAGATTGAACATGCATATCTGGGGGGATATAGAGAAACCTGGATGGTGTTCAAACCGCTGCAGAAGGCAATGAACATGACTCGAACTGTGCCTGTCCAAGTGGGAGTCTGTGCGCAGAGTAGCAGGTGGATGACAGCCTCATCCTCCCTATTGTGGCCCTAATGTATGAACTGGAGGGGATTTAAATGGTCTCTCACAAGGGATCTGGCCTGCTGTCATTTAGAACCCTGGTGTGCCCGTTCTTGGCCACTGTGGCCAGCCGCGATGTTTTTCACATCATCATCAGCACCCTCACTCTCACTGACAGGTTAAGGATGTGCTGGAAGGCCTCCCTGAGGTGGTTGGCACACAACTTGAAAACACTTGGGCTGATGCTTTATGGGTCTTCAGAATTGCCTCAATTCCCTCATGCTCTGATCAGCTGTTATATGCTGCCCAGAGGAGAGCTACGCATGCATAAACATACATAGGGAAAACTCACTTTATGCAATAAAAACACAAGCTGCAAACAGTGCATCTTATACAATGCAGTTAAATATTTATTAAATAATTGTTAGTCTTTATTAGACATTGACTTAAGATTAGTAAGTGATAGTTAGAACTTGATACTTTGGATGAAATAAAACCAAATCGTTTTCTGTAGAACAGTTTTCACTGATGTGAAAGCAACAATAAAGCTGAGATTAGAACCCCAGCGTGAGCTATAGAGCACTTATGCCTCATTCAGACATGTATGCAAAGCTCATACGCACACGCACGCAGAGGTGATGAAAACAAATACGTCCTCCATCTGATGCAAAGCTGTCTCGCACAAGCAAGCAAATAAACATGCTGCTCTTATTTCCAGTGCCATCAGGCACCCTTGATGCGTACTCCATGGAAGAGGAAGCGCGTTCTGCGGTACTTTGATAACACTTCAGAACAAACCTCTGCCAACTCTCACACACAAATGTGGGTGTGCTCCTTTTCTGTCAGTGACAGTTGACAACTGTTCATTTTCAGACCACTTAAATGAATATTTCACGGACTCTGTTCCCATTTATATGGTGACATCGCCTAAACAGAACAGTTTTAAGGGTGTTTCATGTGGCAGCCGTAAAGTTTGCATATTCTGCAGTGGTTTCTGATATGTGTTAGAGTGGATGGGGAAATTCCTAGCATTTTCAGGCAGTGCTGACACCATGGCACATCTACAGCGAGGCTCTTAAGCTGCAGCTGCAGTAGGTGGTGACAGATGTGTGCAATGACCTATCAAGAAAACTCCCACAGCTACATTTTCTTTTCAGACTGCAATGTGAAATACAAGAGTGAGCAAGAGTGCTTTGGGCATGTGCAAGGCTCAGCACTAAGTTGACTTGATGGACAGAAACAACGGAACCATAAGTTGAAATATATAATGGATGACATCCTTACTGTACATGCTTCAGAAGGCAACAATCAAAATAAAACCCCCTACATCATCTCAAAGGGGAAATTTCCCTGAAAGCTGTCACTCCTCTGCGGGATACGTTTTCTTCAGCATTTAGAAAAGGAAACATCCGCAATATCAATGCCAATAACAAGACCTTTGTTTCATGTCACTGAGTGAATCCACATTTAAATTTCCATCATGATGTAGAGGTCATATTTCCACCCACCTCTCCCTAGGCATCTGGTGGTTTGGGTTGTGGTGACAACGGATGCTGAGGCCAAAGAGCTTGCGGGCGGTGCGCTGAATCTTGAGCCGCTGGATCTCCAGGGAGCTCTGGAGGAGCCTGTAGCGGGCCTGAAGGTCCCAGTCACTGCCCCACAGGAGATGCACGCTGCTGATGGGCAGGAAGTGAGTGGAGGGCAGCCTCTTCAGGAAGGACTTGAACTCATCTGGATGTCATGGAGGGACAGAGTGAGAGAGCAAATTGTAAAACAGTTAGAGAAGGAGTTGGGAGAGAAAAGGGTGGTGTGAGAAGTGAAGAGTAAGTGACAAGGTGTAAATTGCAAAAATTAGGCCTTTTTCGTTTAAGAATGCAATTCATTAATTTCACTTTTTCACTTTCATGTTGTAGTTCTCGGTGAAAATTATACTGACATTTTCATAGCAAGTCTAAAAGCTGCAAAGGCATTTGTTTAACCTTGTTGATGTGGCAAAATTGAAAGTAATAGATTTTATGTATACAAACAAGCTTATCTGTGAACCAACTGGTGTGTTTCAAACAAATGCTGAGAATATAAACAGTACTGTTGAGAGCGTTTGCTTTACAGATACACTCCACTCATTTATCTCTTAAATCCTAAGCTAGCTAGGCACCCTGGGTGGAATAACAAACAAAATAAAAATCATGTAGATGATACTGTTTGCAGGACATCAGGATACGGATGAATGACCGAATTCTTGAATCAATTTGGAATCGATTTACAATATCAACAAGCTCTGCAAGAGTCCTTATAAGTTAATATTAAAGTTGGTACTGAAGTTATTGTCTAGAGTAAAGTTGTCTATAAGTTTACAGCATTTTGGCATATAGATGAGACATCGTTTAAGCAAAAAATAGTGAAAAATTAGGACACTTTCGTGAATTTTATGTTTTAAGGTCATAAGGGAGGGACATTAAGCTGTTGTCATGAGGAGAAATTGACCAAAAATAGCCAATCAGCCCAAAATTAGAGAGATATACATTAGCTAAACAGCAAAAAAGATATCTGAGAACAGACTTAACACGCCTTGCAGAACCATGTTAGTTGCACATTTTCAAAGTTGGCGATGGTCAGTGAGCACCCAGGAGTTTCTTACACCCCCTACTGAATCCTGACTAGTTGGACATCCTTAGTTTGTTTCCTTTGACAGCCTCTGTTGTGAGAATTTGCAGAGAACTGAGACCTTCAGTGCAGTAAACATTCTCTAATTCTCATACTTAAAAGCTTTTCCCAAACAAATTTTGTTCCTAGCAGTGGTAATAATTATCCTTACCTTCCTCTTTCTGCCTCTGACAATTTTTGCTCATCTCCTTTTTTTTTCATTCTAACACTCACTGCAATTTTTAGTAACAACAGGCAAGAGGATGTTCCTAAAACTCCAGCAGCAAACACACAAGGACAAGGAAAAATCTTTTATCTAGTGTACTAATTAGGAAAATACTGACTCAGGAGCAGCTCATTATTATCACCGGTAGATAAAGTTAAGCATATTATAATGAATAAAAGAGTCAAAGTTTTAACATCTAAAATGTCTCTTTAGCAATGTCAATCTAACACAGAGATGACTATCTGTGCTCAGGGTTCATATTTAAGCCTCAAACTGTCATTGTTTAAATGATGCAAAGCTACACACAATGTAATGCAGCCAGTGTTTAAAACCCCAGTGCCAAACAATACTTGTTGTGGAGGAAGAGATAACACAAATGTTCTGCAAAGCTTCTCCACACTAAACTCCCCAAAGAACAGATCCGTGTATTGAAGACATGCAAAGGCCTATAAAGTGAGCCAGCACCCTCCCACAGACCTCTGCGAGACAGTTTGACAGTATTAACCACAGAGTTAAGAGCTCTGTTTCAGCAACAGCCAAGAAATGTCAGAATTTTCCTCCACTTTCCTCTCAGGCATGTCACAGCTTCCTTCTCCCTTTTCTTCAAAGGGGCCAGATTCCTTCTCCTCCTCTGTTTTGAACTTGCCACATTTCTCCACCCAGTTTTCAGAGTTGTTAGTCGCCTCCCTCCCTCTTTTTCCCGGGAAAGCTGGGGTGTCTGCAGCACCTGATGTTATTTGTCGGATTCCCTCGTCAGAAAATAAATATATAAATAAATAAATCCAGTATCAAGCTAATCACTGATGCAAGTTAAACTGTTGCCAGGTCCTTTTAACACAAGCTTCAAAGTCATCCCTTGATATAGTTTTCAAAAAGTCCACATGGTCCCTTGATTGACTCTTTCCTCCATCAGCCAGAGTACTATTGAGATATTACTGCTCTAAAAAAAGTAACTTAGCTTCATCTTTGTATCGTTTCTTCTAAATTTGTTTGTTTCTTGACAAATAATGACACATGGTTCATCATGTATTTCAAAATAATGTTTGTTCCATGTATCTCAACCTTTAGTTGCAAATTGAGATTTATGATGCAGCTATACTGAGACAAAATACTGCATATGAATGCAAAGTATGTTGGTTTGGCCTCTAGAGGTTCACAATCAAAGCAGTGAAGACAAAAGACTTTGGTGCTGACATTATAAAATAGTGTGGACTCTGTTTCATTGTTAAACAGCCACCATTTCAAACGAAAATGTGTCTGACTAATTCAGGCAGCAATGTTCACAGAAGAGGTCACGTGTTAAGCTTTTATTCAATTACGTTTGCTGACTTTCTTCCTCACTCTCTGACTTCCCTGAAAGTTAGCAACATGCAGCTAAATCAAAGGCACTGTTAGCTTGAATAAAATCACAGATTTCTTTGGGTTGGACCAAAGTTACTAGGTTTTTTAAGCTATTTTAGGGTAGACATGTTACATATTGTAAGTTTAAATGTGTGCAATATTTACAGATTTAAAGAAAAGGGTATGCAACAAAATCAGCCAAAATTCCTAGTTATCTAGACGTGGCCAGCAGATTTTGAATCAGTTGGATTCCAGACTTTTGTCAAAATCACTGAACATCTGAACTCCTTTATCCAGAGCACCAGTCAATAGCCATGAAGCACACAGCTGAAGAACATATTATGAAGGCAGAATATCCAGCTGAAAGTGGAAAATACATTACCTGTGTTAGTGATGGATGTTGAAATAAGTCATGACAAATCAAATCGCCTCCTCTACTGCCTATTGAATGCAACTGACAAGGCCAAAAAAGTTTCTCTTGAGTGGAAATGGAGGTCTTTGTAGAAAATGTACTGTGCATGATGGCTATCAGCAGAAGAAAAGTGCTCTGACAGGATAAAACTCTTTTGCAATACTATTTTACTCAATAATGTTAAAAAGGGTCAGAAATTTTTTTCCTTTTCCTGATATGAATTTACCAAACATGACACATGTGACATGAACATAAAATCTATAGCACATTTCTCTGTAGTAATTGCAGCATGTTATATTGGATTTTGTCTCATCCTGCTGAGGAGGTGATCTTTTTCATTTATTATTTTCATTTATGTTTAATGATAACCTGTGTCTGATCCAGTCTTTCATATAAAGAAATTATTACTGAATAATATTCCTCATTATTGTTGTTGCATATAATGCAGTATGTCTGTACAATCTGATAGTTCAGTCCATGTTAGCAGTTTTGAATCTTTTCTCAAGGATACTAATTGTTGCATTTTCTTCTTTTTCTTTTCTTTTTCTTTTTCTGATCAAGACAAGCAATAAAAGTTTGCGGAAACCTTTCACACAAGCCCTCTGACTCTGACAGAGTTACTGAACCCTAAATTTCTCATTTTGGTGAGTGTCTAAATTGCACTGGGTTTTTTTTGTGTGTGTGTGTGTCTTTTTTTTGTTTCTTGATGCTGCTCTTTATACACTGTACTTCTTTTTTCAAGCACCTCTCACAGAGGTATTGCACTCAGTGAACTCCATGAGTCACATTAAAATTCTTCTTTGGTACATAAATATATTTATCTGTTGCTGGCAGGTTTTTTATTGGTACATTTTTATACCATATCAATAATGGATAAACATGGTGCCTTGAAATGAAACAACTGGGCACTGGTGCTTTTTTTTATACGAGAGAATATATCTTATCCTGACATCTAGGCATTTGACATATGAAAGTTTTAGCTATCGTTCCTTCAATATGACTAACACATTCTCATGCCTGAACAACGAAATAAATTATTTGTCAGTGCATTTTAATAAAGGCCTGCATAAATGCTTTCAGTTTTCAGTTCTAACTCCTAACCCTAGCACTGTGAAAGTCAGAGAAAAGTGATGTTGACATCGTTTAGAGACGGGAAGACGTTAGAGACATTTTTTGACTCTGACCTTTGACTTATGAGTTTTGTCAATTGAGTTCTAGTATTAGGAAAAGACTACTGTCTGCAATAAACTCAAGAAAACTTAATATTCCATCATTTATGTAGATTTGGCAGTGAAAAAAGAAGGACTAAGTTGCCAAATTATAAAAGTTTTTTAAATGAGATTATGTGATTATTTTACCCGCCTGAGCTCTGACTGTGTGCCCATTGATAACATGCATGCATGCAAGCGTTTCTGAATAAAGATTGTTAAATATGGAGTGCAAAACAGTAAAAATTACTCTTGAAACTTAATATTTCACACAAAGTTGCACCACAGATCGGAAACTGTTCTTGCAACTGTCATGATAAGTAAAATTTTGAGGAATTTCAGCTCACCAGAGTTCTCAAAGTCTTTATACGAGGCAGCCCAGGACTCAGACATCCCCAGCAGGGTGCTCTCCATAATCTGGATGTCAGTGATGGGACAGTTGCATTGGGGATACTCGTCGGCGCACTGACAGATGCACTGGTTGTCATGGCACACGTACTCCCCCTCTCCATTGCACATGATGTAGCTCAAAGCTGACTGGACAAATTTCTCCTGCAGGTATTCTGGGAAAATAACCTGAAGACCTGAAAGAGAGAAAAATGGGAGGTTTTACTGTTAAAATAGTGTGTTTAATTTGTAAATACATTTCAATAAAATTATCATTGTTCCTTTTCTTTGTGCTGGAAATCAGTGAAGCATTTGGTAACAAAAGAAAATCTAAAATTGTGCCGCCTCCACACTGTTTTCAATATGAAAGTACACATAACAAACAACCACCCTCTTTTTGTTTTTAACCGAAGCTCGAAAAAAGAGAGAAAAAATATACAGAGAGCCAAAAAAAAAGTACTGAGAGAAGAGAAAAACTTTTTCATCATTTTGTATATGTACTTAGCGAATACTTGCGTTTCCAATCAAAAATAGCAAACACATTTGTGTGAAAAAAAGCAACAAGAATGGAATAAAGGCCAATGAAATGGCTGACTGCTCCTCCAAGATTGCTTTATGTTAGAAGCTCTTATTTATTTTTCTGAAGGATGTGCTCCAAAGCTCGACTGTGTTCACTTGAGCTGTCTGTTCTGCTGCTTTCACTTACGATCTAACAACATAAATGTTAAGTATAAATAAAATCTGACCATTTATATTCACAGAGAGAAAAAAAAAATCCACTAATACAGCATAGGCAACACTTACAGCGAGCGGTTGGAAGTGTAAGTGTAAATTGTCTTGGAATACAAGTGCTGTGCACAGTAAGTGTTACCCTTCATGTTTGCTTGTGGTTCACATTCTCAACTTTGCAGCTTTCTGCCAATTAAACACTAATGGCATTAGCTGATTTGTAGGCCAACAGAGGGCTGGAGCTCAAAGTATCTCCTCACTCTCACTACTGACAAGATCTTTTATAATTTTTAGACTCTGAGCCAATCCATATCTCACCCTGGGGATCTCATAGAATTGAGGCTTGGACAGGAAACAGTAAAGCCTTTCTCTTCACTCCAGGTCGAAGGAAAATGAATCCCAAGCTCTACGAGCCACTGGATTGGAAAAGAACTAAATAGAATTTTTTTTTTCCTCCCCTCATATGAAACAGCATCTTGGTGAGGCAATATTTTCCTAATAGGTTTTACTTGAGCACAAACAGTACTTCAGCAGAAAATATGCAACCAGGAACCAGAACAAAAAAAAAAAAAAAAACCTGTTATTGAATGATGAATGATTGCATTATTGGTTCTGCTCACGTATTATTTGCACCTTTGGGTGAAAGTAGTAATCTGTTTATGCAAAATCGTGATAATGTGGCGAGAATGAAAGGGAGAGTAAGCATATAATTTCATTCTGAGCACATGAATCTTTTTTAGGGTGTTGTCACATGGTGTCTCTTTTTAAGCATACATACATGGCCGTTAACGCTCCTTATTTTCAACAACAACATACATGAAACTGAAAGATGCAAATGGAGGTTTAAATACGTGCAAAGATTTGGCTCTGAATCACAGGAAAACTTCAACATCCATCATCATGGTGACCGTCTTTGAAAGGAAAGTAATCCCCACCGTGTTCATGCAGTAATGTCTGTTACTCCTTTGTAATTAGCTAAATCTTCCCTTTTTGGGATAAATTACACTTTCAACTCATCAGATACTCAACTGCTCTGTACAAAAAACACTTTTCCTTGTGTTGTGCAGCTTTATTTTTGGATATCAGTTTCTTTCCTGCACCTCGTCCGAACCACTGCCCATCAGTGATGAAGGGAACAGAAGGAGGGATGGATGGAAGGAAGTAAAAGGGATGGATGGATCATGTCTGGCCACAAAAGAGTTGGGTTGCACGGGGCTTTTTCTCCATCAGGCCTGTCTGCGGCCCCTGGATCCAATATTCATTTAGCTTGATGTATTCCTGGGCTTGAAACTTTAATGTGATTTGTGGGAGAATCCAGATGGCAAGTTCACGGATCAACGCTGCTCACTGACAGTGCCGGTGCCAGCGGCCGGGTGCACAATAACACCGAGTGCCTCAGCCCTCCCTCTTTTTTCCCTCTTCTTTTTAAGCTTACCTCATACCCCCAACCCTTACCAACAACACACACACACACACACACACACACATGCATGCACACATACACACATTTCTTTTTTTGATATTAATGTTTTGGTACCCGGAGATTGCAGAAGAAGCCGTTCGGGATGCTGACATCCAGCTCAGCACTATCAGTCTTGCGATCTCTTGTTTTTCACTCCCTTCTCCTCTCACAGCTTCTGTCCCTTCTCTCTTTATGCTTCTCTCTCTCTCTCCCTCACTCGCTCTACCTCTTACCCCGTCTCTGTACACATCTTTTCTGTCTTACTTCATTACACTCACTCCTACTCCCGCAACACTCATGCACATGCCCCTTGACTTGTCCCCCATCATCCTTTGGCTCTCATTCACTCCATCAATCACACTCCTCATTCCTGTTTCTTCACCTCTTCTGCTCACCTCTACATTTTCCCACTGAGCACGTACTCAAGTATTGGAAATTTGATGTCTTGTCCTCCCACTCCAGTGTAGAAATGATGTCATGTAATAAAAGTAAATCCATCAACATTTGTTAGTGGAGTGGGGAATGAGTAGGAGAATTTGAGCCCTCGGGCCAAAAATGAAATGAGAAACTAATCAGAGTGAAGGCATTTATCTTTGTGACTTTCGTAGCTTTGCCGTGTTAGCGCGGTTACATGTGAAAACATTGAGAAAGATTGGGCCATAAAGCTTCACTTTATATGGCAGAGAGGCAGGTGTTTGTTGAGGAAAACACTAGATATTGGAGCAGGGAGTTACACTTACTGTCATTAAAGAGCTGCCAATAAAATGAATAGGTGCATATTGGAATTCCCGTGCAGCCGTTTGATAACCTCCGACTTCATGCTCTGACAGTGCACATAATTCCCTGCAACCTCTATGCCTTGCTTGCTCTAAATAAATAGCACCTGAAAACGGCAGTTAATCTCACTGTATACATCAGAGGCTGATATATTTTCCTCACTCACGTCGGAGGATTTAGGCCCACAAACATTCCATGAATGCTAAAAACGGAGACTCTGCATCTTTGCCTTTTTTTTTTTTATTCTTTTTCTGTCAAGGGTGCTCTATTTTTACATGGTGATAGATGAGGAGTGCAGGCCGCAACTGAGGCTTGTAACTGCCTTGGCAAGCAGTTGCCTGCTTATTGCAATGCCACGCTTCGCCTCATAAGTTACAGTTTCATTAAAGATTAATTGACCATTGTGTGGCCGCAATTTCGCAAAATAATCATTACTTAATCCACTGGTGCAATAAAGTGCATTACTTCAATGGGGGCATTAAATTACCATTGGAGGTTATCGTTGCAGCCATGATGCAAAACCAAAGACCTCTGAACTGGAAGATTGGCTGTTTCTCTTCAGTCCAGGCCTGCCCCGTCCGCCTTGCTGATCCTTAGATACTTACAACCGAGGGGGGGCATATAGCTTAGAGATTTGCTGCATTGGCCCATTTCACACAAGGGCTTCTCATCCACAACTAAGAGGTAAAGGTGCGCCTAAAGTAGCTATTTATCCACTTTTCATTTCTTAACATAAAGCGCTTTAGGTCTTTGACAATGTGCCGGGCCTGACAGAGGATAACATGTTCCACTGCAGCTACTCACAGCTCTCAGAATAAGTTAGCATTTTTTAAAGTTCTGAATGAGGTGTACTTAGCATTCAAATGGATAACGTGTTACCGTGTCTGCGCTGAGTAGATTATCACAGATTATCATAAGTGTTCTTAGCACACTTGAAGGCAGGGAAGCTCGTGTTATCAAATAGGACTCGTGGACTCAGAATTCTGTTGTACAGTCTTATCGAGAAGTATTTGTTTGAGGGAATTACTGTTTGTTTAATCAAGAACATCTCAAATAGCTTTTCATGTTCGGCATCCACCAAAAAGAATAGTGTTTTGTTTTGTTTTTCCAAGTTGTTTTTCTTCCTTGAATGCACTCTTGGGGTTTTCTCTTGGATTTTCAATACATTCATACTTAGGCAAGCATGTATTTGAAACAGCAAAACAACAGAGTCGTGGCAAATCCTATTTTCTAGAACATATTAACACATAAGAGCCAGCATATGCATATGTGTTACACCGGACTGTATCTGTGCCGAACAGGAAGTCTTATGGAACACAATACCTTTCACACAATATGTATAGTGTTAGCTTTGAAGAAAGCCACTTTTTCATATTGTTAACACAAAGAGCAAGGACGGATGCAGGTGCAGTAATCACTGTAAAAGCATAAATTACATATAAAAATGGTCTTGGCATTCAGGGCTTGCTGCTCCTGCCTCTAGAAGAAAAAGGGAATTGCTGAAATTGCATGTTGAAGCAATTGCTGGATTGAGGAGGGCAGGCAGTCTGGAGAGGTAGATGAGCTCTCCATGGTGCTGAGTTATTGCCAGTTGTGCTGCACACTGGACACAGACACACAAAATCAGTCAAAGTAAGTAAGCAACTACTTTCCTTCGCCTTTTCCTGTGTGCAAAACACAAAAAGGAAAATGTAATTTTGTATTTTCCATATTTTAGTGAATTATTCCTCTAAAATGTCTGTGCACGTTGAATGCATAAATTCTGTTTTAAATAGCAGGATATTCTTAAATATACAATTCAAACCACACTGAAAATTAATTGTGTCTCAGAAGATGTGATGCAGGAGCTCTCAGCTGCTTGTGCACTTCCATAGCTCTCATCAAGCTGTTCTATCATGTGCTGCCATGTGTCCCTGCACAGCAGTAGAAGAAGGGCTTCGGCTGGCGAGATATTGTGCTAGTGTCACACATTCACGTGCACACACACACACACACACAGACAGACAGACAGACAGACAGAAGCACATGGACTCGTGCAGGGGCACACTTACACGCCCTTTGCATGCTCTCGCAGAAATCACATGTTTTACAAGAACCCCGGAGAGGGGGAGGAGAGACATATGACAAGCTCTGACATTTCTATTTCAGCTATAAAAGATCCACCTGCCCTCAAAGTGTCAAGATGTGCTGTACACACGTCTAAGATCAAACGCCTAGATTTCTCACAGAAATTACATCAACCTACCTAAACACGGTAATAATGCTAATCATTTGTATTAGGAGGCACACATTTGCTTTACACTTTTCTTACAGTGAACCAACAGCTTTCGGGTAAACAAACTGCTATTTAGTAATCCAAAAGTCAGAGCAAAGGGGAATAGCTCATGTGCGTTGCCATTTTTCTTTTGAATATTCAACCTTTTAACTGGGGCATTTATGACAGTTTTATTTCAGCAGACATCAAGGACTCCCAAAAGTAGCCAACTTGTCAATTAATCCTGAGAGATATATCTATTTTTTCCCTTCTCAATAACAATGTAACTGCGTTCTGTCATGTAAAGCCGGTTCCTGTCCTTTTCTACATAACCTTAAATTATGTTTGTTTAGTAGAGGACAAAAGAAAATTACTTTTTAATCAATTCTATGTCTTCTCTGGTGAAGTATTTCCATGCTGTTGATTGTAGTTCAATCTTGTGACTTAAACACACTAACTGCACTATGTTAAAGTTACGAATAACAAGTGTGGTTTAACCACCACTGCTCACAGCGCCCCCAGCTGTATATCTGCTGAACACGCATTGAAAGTGCTCTTTTACTTCAGTGTGCAAATAATATATGTTTAGTTTACATCAACGTTTACTGTAAATTAGTGGTGTTTCACTAGTAGTCCACTAGTTGATTCTTTTGATAATACACTTATATAATAATTTCTTATAATACCTTTTGATGTAACACCTTTATTTTTACATCATCCTGATTACGCTTGCACACATTTCAACCCACAGTGTATTATGAGCGAGTTCGCCATTATCTGTAACTGTATCTGTTCAACCATCTAACTCATCTGTATCTGAGTCTGTTATTGGAAGAAGCAGGGCTTTAAAAGACAGTGAATGGTGCTTCAACTGTTTTTACAAGAATGATAGTAAAAACAGTTTAATATCACAAGGATCTCCTTAAAACAAAGAGAGAATAAAGTCAAGAAACCTTCAATAAACTGATGAAATTCAAGAAAAAAAGATTGAGTGGGGAACCATGGCATTTGCTGAAATGGCAGCTGGCAAGGGCAAGTAGAGGGGGAAGAAAAAGGGAGATTTACGGTCATGCTGGCCCAAATGGAAACTCACTCTTGATTGACCACTTCCAATTGAAAGCTGACCTACCGCTCGACATGGAGATATTTCATCAGGTATTGGGGCTTTCAGCATGTTAGAGAGAAGTGAGGAAGATGTGTGCGGCCATCCATCTTGATGGAAATGATCATGCGTTATCAGTTCTGCGGGCAAAAGTTTTCATAAAGGAAACAGTTGCCTCACTACAAAGTATGAGCCTGTCTGAGAGGCGGAAAGTACCTCAAACCGGCTCCTGTAACAATCCACGAGATTCACGCCTGCCCAAGAAACCTCATGATTTCAAAGTCAAAATGTTTGTTTTAATTTGTGTAATTTGATATCTAAATATGTATATTTATCTATATAAATATATCTATATAACTATGTACAGAAATGCAGAGAAAGAGAGAGTTCAATTGATAGAAAGCAAAAGTGCCTCCGTGTGTTTCTTAATGTTCTTTTCTAACATTTGCTCTCAATGTTTTGCTTTTTCCTTCAGTAAATTATTCTCCGGAAACCCACAACATCATGTGCACTGATCTACTTTGTTGTCCAAATCTTTCTTTTCCTCTTCTTCTTTTTTTTTTTTTTACAAGTCTGTCATCAAAAACAGCTTAATTGATTTGTATGTTTGTTTGTCTTTCCCGTTGCGTTCGCAGAGTTTTCACTTGAGAAGAGGGACAGGCATCGAGCGACAGAGCAATGAGTATCTAATTCATCACTCTCCGCACGACTTGCCTACAGGGCCAGTTTAATTTATTTTCACTTCACCACTTTGAAAACTGTTGGCTCAGGCTATTCTAACATATTCATAAATCTTCCAAGATAGGCTCATGGCTCTTCCAAGATAGGCTGTTGAGGAAACTGGAGAAAAAGAGAAAAAGAGAGAAAGCATGCGGTGGGGATTGTAAGAAGCAAATTAGTTTGCTTTTGTTTTGGTTTTAATTTATGACAGCCATATTGGAGGTGATTGGGTCCCTGCAAGGTAATGGCTTGTGGAGGTTCCAGGGCCTTTTATCTTTCTTAAGCCCAGTTAATATATGTAACCAATTTGCTATATTCAACCACAATATGTTTTTTCTCTATTTTTGTTGAATATTAAATTATGGAAACCATAATACAATCTTCTGCCTAATATGCTCAAAGTCCCTGTTGCTTTGCTATCTAAAATATATCATCAATTCAAATAAGAGAATAAATGATAAATATTGACAGACCGCAGGAAAATAAGGATACCCCTTTTCATGCAGGAGTTATAAGCACCTTAGTCAGGATTTCTTTCTGAAGTATTTTATTCCACTTGATTTTTATTAAACTGCATGCTTAAAAAAAATGCATTTTTCAAGGAGTTTTTCACATCTTTGCTTTTGTTGACAGCCTATGCTTGAGTAATAAACTGAATAAATGTGCACTTAATAGACAAATGAACAAAATATATAAAAGTGAACCTTTTAAATTATCAAATTTTAGTACTATTAACAAATACTTTCACATATTCTAACAGTGCAGTCCTTAACTCATTTGCCCCTTCGTACTTTTGCCTTTGAGCTATATATTTCCTTTCAATGAACATTTTCTACAAAAGTAATAGAACATTGTTGTTCACAGCTCTCCAAATACTCTCTTTCAGATGTTATTCTGCAGTGGTCTCTTTCTTTTTAATGACTTGTACATCAGTTCACAAAGTCTATCTTCTGTGAAAGTTGGCAAAGCAACCCAGGGTGCAAAGCCATAAGACACTGCATGCTGATGGATCTGGTTATGCTGCACTTGAGGTCCACAACATATAAAGAGGCCATCTGCTAATCACATAAAGGAACTAATCTGTGCATAATATACATTTTTGTCTTCAAAAAGTGAAAGTCACATTATAATAAAAGCAACTCCATACTTTGACATTTTAAGGTTAACTCCTTAGTTGTTACTTGCTGGTGGCAAAATTTTATTTGTAAGGTTCTACTATTACAGACAGACAAGAAATTTCGGAGTTATTTGTTTTTTCTGGCTTTCTACGACTAACTAACATCAACTGACCGGTTATAAACAGCCTAGAGGTACAGCTGTGGTGGCTGATGTGCAACTTGACCCAAAACTTGAGCACTTACGAAGAAAAAGCAAAAAGTTTTAAAGGTTGTCTTAACTTGTAAACACTTTCCTGTTCTACTTTCTTTCTACCGCTTGATACAGACTTTATAATAAGAGTTTAAGTACTCAATGAAAATCCAGACAATTTAACTACCACATGCTAATTCCCTCTTTCGTTTAATTCTCAGTCCTCGATAAACTATTTTTACTTCTATGTCCCAGGGGAGGCTGAAAGTGAAAATCAAGCCAAACCCAATATCATCAGGTTTCTAAGCTTTAGCCTGGAGAGAGGACAAACAACAGAGAGCAAATTAATGTGGGAGAACAAAAGTGTATTTAAATCCCAATTGCAGTAAAGCTAAATAGTGTGGATCTTTCTTTCAGATTAACTTGAGAGAATAAACAAAAGCAGAGTTTTTTGAAATATGTCTGGGTTCCATTAAATCCGCTGAAAAATTCAAGAGTGAGTTCAAATTTATGACTTTAGTTACTTAGAGAATAGGATTTTTTTTTTTTTTGCCCAGCTGATCATTTGAATGCGAAACAGGTCGATTTCTCATATATCACGTTCAGACACATCAGTGAGCAAGGTTACACTGTAATTCATGTCGGATGCAGGGTGTGTCAGGATCAATGTGTTCATCTCACATGTCCACAAAACAGTCTCTGATGATAATACATCCCAATGCCCTCTTATGCTGTGTTTCGCTGCAAATATGGAAGCACTGAGGCGCTAAACATGCCAAAAACCAAACCCTCCCCTCCCCAGTCATATTAGGTTTAGGCAATGCAAAGTTTCATGTGTGATAGATCAAAGCTTTGCTAAGTCATGCATGAAATCTAATGAGAAAAAAATCGTTCCAGTGCCATCTCTAATTCTGATCATTGTCAGGGAAAAAAACAAAACAAAAAAAAAAAGGAAGGGAAAATAAGAGGAGAAAGCAGAAGGTGTTGGTTAATTTGCCAAACATTTTACAAAGCAAAACTGTGGGAGGGAAGGGGACCGAGTTTAAGCTTTGATAGGTGGCTCCCTTGATGTCAGAGTCCACTACAGCATTCTAATCAAAATCGAAGTAGAAAAGCAGAGGGAATATCCAAGGAGTGTCATATCCGCATTGTGTTATCTGTGGCTCGCAGGCCCCACCAGCTTACAAAGAGCAGACCACAGGGGTGAGAAGGACAGAAATAAAATAAAACATTCCCTTTGGAAAATTCTGTTGTTGCGGAAGGACGATCTAAAGTATCTCCTGGAGTAAATTTGACCACAAATAAGTTTACCAGCTTGCTTGTGTCTTGCCTGTTAATTGAAACCAGAGAGCTGTCTCGGACCATTCTTAAGCTAATTTCACCAGAGTGAATCAGTCAAAAGGCAGTAAATGTTTGGTAACAGGTTTTGTAATCATTTCTTCGCATGTATTTTATAACAGTTTTGCGGCTACACTCATGCCTCGAGGTAGATAAAGTGCTGAGGTTTAAAGCGAAAACATAAAAGTGAGGGGAAAAAAGGCATGATTAAAAGTTTAATTAGAAGAATGAAATGGAGTGGGTTTTCTATTACTGCATCCGTGTTGTAACTCATATGGTGCTGCATACTAATATCTTTCCCTTTTGTTAATTCATAACTAATTAAAATAGCTAGTCTAGATTAAGGTTTATATTAGTTTATGCATTTCTGAAAGCTGAAGAGGGTGCAGTAAAACCATCCACAAAGAATTTTTGTTCAATGTTAAAAAATCAGTTTAAGGTTATCAGAGTTACAGGTCAAAATTGTCCAAAATTTGAATCAATTCCTATAGAACAAAATGACTTTAATCATACTTCTGAGACAACATGTGCAAAATAGTCCATAAATAACAAACTAGGATTGATGAAGTGTTCAAAACAACAAAGCAGGGGGGGAAAGGTGAAGAAAAATAAAAGGGACAAGAAAAATCACTCATAGTCAATAAGAGATAGATAAAGCGACATGGCAAAAGGGTGTCAGAGGAAAAATTTTAGAATAAAATAATTTGAGATGGGAAAATTTGTATAAAAGGTGACAAAATGTACTTGGCACTGACATCTTGCCTCATAAAAAAATGGCTCCACAGGGAAAATGCTCACACTCACTCACTGTTCTGACATATGAGTGCAATCAGACAAATAGGAAAAGAGATGTTTGTGACGCTGCAATTACACTATTTTAGAGTTGAATCAATTCCTCATCCTCTAACTGTAAGTGCTTTAGACACCTGTCTTAAAAAATCCCTCTCATCCATCCAGAACATATTATTTATGACCTAACTTTTGGTTTATTTACTGTCTCTGTTTGATACTGTTATTGTCACTCAGCTATTGTTCAAACATTGGTCAATATTTCAAATTGTGTTTATCCGAGTGAATATTTCGGTAACGAAGAGGTTCAGGAGCACATGAAGATGTCTCCAGCTGAATGTTGAAAACATTATTTTCCCTGCTCTAATAAATGAAAAACAAGAGAAATTTGAGCCTTTGAACCAGCACAGATGATTTAGTTCTTTATGTCACAAATTGGTTGGTTGAACACAAACAGATAAGAAGACACAGAGGTACTTAGCTTAGATGCAATCTTATTTTTTCAAAATCTACAAATCAAAAGTTTTCCTGCTCAGGATCAAAACTGTTACTTTTTGTCATGTTGTGGCTGTTCTGTGAAAACCATGAATCTCCCAGATACAGCTCAACAAACAGGAACATGTCAATATTTCTACAAATTATAATAAAAACTAATATTTTTTGGTCTATCCTAAAAATAAGTGCCAATTACGGAGATTCATGTTTTTTTCCAGTGAGTTCTCAACTTCATAAAATCTGCACTGTATTAAGAAGCAAATACAAAAATAACAACATTTTTAGAATAAAAACCAAGAGGTGGAAAAACATTTAATTACTTGTCCAACAAAACTGATAGAACAAGAAAAACATGGATGGATTTCCATAAATGTAGCAAACAAGGTTTTTGTGGTTCTGATGCCTTTTATACTCCTCTGCAGACCACACCAACGGCCATATGTCACATCATAAGCATCTACTGTTTTTAACATATGCAACCATTTTTATTTAATTATTTTTTGTTAACAGACTCTTATGATGTGGACATATGGACTCTGGAAGCCTGAATAATCTGTCTATGTGCTTCATATCAACAGTCATACTGACTGCCTTCTGAGCCAACTGATTTAATAAGGCACAAGTCCTGCACATTACGTATTTGTCGCTCAGAAGATGTGTGGAAGAGTTAAAAATAAAATTAATGCACTACAGTTCAAAGTGTGCAGCTCTTTCCTCTTTCATTTAATGTTCTCCTGTGAGCCGTTACCTCTGTGAATAGGTGGGCATTTCTCTCAGTTCAAAATGGTAAAGTGGTTGAACCCTGTGGTTTTAACAAGATTCGCATAAAAAAATACACTTTCTAGTAGTAATTCTGTGAAGTTGAAAATTCTATTTCAACTAAAAATGTTGCATGATGTGCAGATTTCGCTTATTAGACAGCACTGCCAGTGATCCGTGATCTTCCACGTTGGCCTGATGTGACTCCTCCCCACAGTTTAAATGCCAAAAGTTTGCATTTTAGCTAATTGCCTGGTAAAAGGTCAATCGGCATTTGAAAATTAGACACATGGTGGGTGTTCATTATGTGCTGAGAGCTGCAAGTGCTTATAAGAGCAGTCCCGGGCCCAGCCAATGTCTTCCCCCTCAAGGGATAGTTTGTGAAGTCCATTTATGGCTTGTTGTCAAAGAACGGGACAATGCTGTCAGAGCTGTTATTTTTTTGGGCAGTGACTGTAAAGAGCAGCCAAGGGACACAGTAAATCTGTGTTTTGTATGAATAAAAGGAGATCAAGCTGCTTTTGGGACCCCTATGAGGCTCACAAGTTGTTCCAAATGGCTCAACCATGAACTTAGATTTTCCACATATTCAATTACTTCAACTGCGCCCGGATAAAAAAGTAAAACCCTTAAAAAATGCTGCCGAGGTGGTCTTTTTTTATTCATTTGTTTCTGTGGTGTGTAAAAAAACCTAACTTTAAAAAGCTAAGGTGCACTGTAAAATATATATTGCATGATAGCAATAATTAGCAAAACCTTGTATATACAGCAATGTTTGAGCAGTACAGCGATGCTTTTGCCTCATCAACTGCATTGATTTTTGAAAATATTTGCTTTCCCCAAATTTGATGCAAGCAACACATTTCAAACAATTTGAGACAGGGGCAATAAAAGACTGGGGAAGTTGTGTGATGCTGAAAAAAACACCTGTTTGGATAATTACCCAGGTACATCAACACAGTTTGTTTGCAAATGTTTGCCTTCTGTTTTTGCTTTCATTATAAAAAGGTTTAAAAACTTTTTTGGAATCTGGATTTTATGTGTTTTTTTAAATCCCTCTCAAATTTACCACAACAAACTCCAAATATCACAGCAATCACAGGTAAAATGGCAAACAGTGCATTAAAACAGCCAAATACACTGTAGCGACACATTGGAGAAGCAGCGATGTTGTACCACCCTGATGGCTGCAGCAAACAACATTTATATAACTATCAAAACAGCCACATTTAAAAAACATAAAAAATGACATTAAAACATAGAAACGATCTAGTTTTTCTCCATCGAACATCCACACCAGCAAAGCTACTATCTACCCACAACCTGGCAACACCCTAAACAAGAAAGTTGACATGTAGCCACTTAGCACACATAAAGCCAAACTCTACTATCCAAACATCAAGCTATGCTAATCTAATACATATTGTTCATACAGGAAAAAGCTAAATCAGTTCAGATATTTTACATTAATACTGTTGTTTGTATTTATTTCTTTAATTTTAACTTATTTATAATATGCACAAACAGCATATTCATCCATCAATGTTTAATAACCGAGATCTCATCTTGATCTTATTCCAAGCTCATGAAATATCTAAGCTATGTCATGCCCTCTGGCATAATGTGTTGATGCATAAGGTACCCCTTTGTGTTTGTATGTAATGCACAAAGCCTTCAACAAACTCCAGTGTGAACCTGTTCGTATCAGATGACAGTAGCTTCTGCTCAACCTGACGTGTTAAGAGAAGTAAAGAAAGAAAAAAACAAGTATTACAGCAAAGTAAAGACCATGTCTGGAAGAATGGCCTATGGACACAGCTTTATGTATCTTATTATAAGTGTATATCTTTTAGAAATATACAACTTTAGTTATCTACAGAAATATGAAATGGCTTTTATTGTACTCTCAACTAGAGTCAGAAAAATATAACAATACTATTTTCGAAGCTGATTAAATTGCCTTGGAACTAGAAGAAAATCAGAATTATTATTATTCCCAGGGACTCGATACAGACCGGGGCCTGTGACCCATGTGAATGAATAGATTTAACCGATGCCAATTTTATATGCACGGGGGCACAAAAAGCAATGAACATGGCTCACTTAAACTGATAGAAATATATGTTTCACTAAGGAATTAAATAAGACTAATTGTTACATTTAACCTAGTGTTCATGACAGCAGGAAGATTGTTGGGTGAATTAAATGATTGGATCTCATTATAAATATATTTGAGCAGGAAAGACCTTAAAAGCTCTCCATTGAATACATTCCTCTCCGGGGACCGTGTGAAGTGCTATCACTTTGAAGAACACTGACTGTCGAAGAAGTTACACCATCAGCTGTCTTCCTAATTAAAGGGAGAGACGATAATTGCTCTTAAAAGAACACAGTTTCAGGAGAACGCTCAACACGTCCCCTCACCCCCTCAACCAGACACAGGATGCATAAACACACACACACGGACACACACGCACCAATATAATTTGGCCTAATATAAAACTCTAAGCTATAAACCAATTGGAAAAGCTTTTCCATTCTTTTGGGGTTACTATCAAGCCAAAAGCGGGAATATTTCCCAGGCCTGTCATCTATTGGGTAAAAAAAAAAAACAGTCTTCAAAGCACAGGGCTAATACATCTGGTGCATGACAATACAGCTTTTCCAAAAACCTATGGAGTCCTTTGAGTAAGTGGCAGTGGAGCACTTAAAAGTGTTTCTTTGACAAACCACTTAGTTCTCTGATTTTAGAAGACCAGTAATGATCGCTTTATGAAAGGGAAAGAGGGGGGAGGAGAGAGAGAGAGTGGGTCGGATCGAAAAATAAGCCTCTGTGATTCTCAAACTGGTTTTAATAACCTGCGTATACTCAAATAAATCAAAGAACCAATCACTCTATTCAAACACTTGACCACAGTTACACAATGTTTCATCATTTTTTTTTCCCCCCTCCTGGGAGGTTGTCACTGCAAGCAATTCCTTCTCGTAGGCTAATTATTGGATGTGTCAATGTTTAAGACAGAAGTATTTTCACTTGAAAGAACATGGTCACTAATGAGTATGAGCTGCGTTTCACATCCGCTGATGAGTGGTCGATGAGTGACATGTTCCAGGAGGATATTCACTTTCTAATACTGAGGGAGCCTGACGGAGGTGACTTCTTAAGATACAATCTGATGGAGTAAAAATAAATCAGGGTTTCATGCTAATATTTGTCAAGTATAGCAAAACCTTTTATGGCTAATCTTACTGTCTAATTTGAAAAGTCAGTACAGTTAATGCAAATGTTTTTTTTTTATTAAATATAGATTTATCTTTTAACAAAGCTTTCAGAGACTTATCACTTTAGAACAAAGACTTAAACTAACCACAGAGAATCAAACTGAAATGCCAAGACTCAGTTGGGGAGGGAATGTAACAGAGTCCCAATTAAAAGAATGCACTGACGTTGAATTTATTTAGAAGCACAAACTGCTTCCTTGTATACATAAGAATATTCAATGTATAACTACAAATTTTCTTTACTCTAATTGCAGAGGCTAAAAGGGAGTTTGGCCCCTCAATGTTCAGTTTTAGAGAGCAGCATGTGAAGCGACTGATTCGATAGGTTTGTTTACCTTGCAAGTGAAGCTTGCTCTCAGGGCTCTGCAGAAGGATTGAGCTAACCGAGTCCAGATTGTCGTAGCTACTGCATCCCAGTGGCCCCGTCCGTGTCTCCGTCACCTGCAACAGAATTAAGACCGAAATTAAAGACACATTGGAGAAGCAAGCCGATGCACTTGTGGAGTGTGTGTGTGTGTGTGTGTGTGTGTGTGTGTGTGCACTGGTGCAAATCTGCACGCACTAACTCTTACCACTCCCAGCACTGTTCTGTTGTATTCGTCTACAGGCGCTCAACACAACAGAGCTTAAGACACGATGTGCAAAGTTTAACAGTTGGCAGTAATATGTTAACACCTGTTCATGTCGGTTGACAATTTAACAGTCGTTAGGCAATTTAATTATTTTTTTGATTGACTTAGCCTTTCACATTAGTTCACACTAGTACATTTAAATATCTGTGGCTCATAGACAAAAGCAGATTTTGCGGTGGCAGAATGTGTTAATATATTAACCGTGTTTTACAGTTTTTGAGGGTTTTTTTTATTAACCAGTCATAATGTGAGGACTAATTGACTCAGTTTTCAAAACAAGGCTTATTGCACTATTAACAACAACATTAAACAAAGCATCATTAGTGTAGCAGCTCGTGACATGTCCAACTTACTGCAGGGAAGTGATTTTTTAGGAGAATGTTTTTTTAATTTTTTTTTTAGGATAAGCATTAATGGTTATGTTTTTCTTGAAGTATGTCCTTGTTCCATCCCAAACAATAGAGCTTAGACCTTTGCAGCAGTTCTTGTTGCCCTCCTGAACCATCATCAAAGGAAATAATGAAGCCATTCAGAAGTGAAGAGGCTGCTTTAAAATATACAGCCTCCACATTTGAGACCTTGAGGAGGCTGCTCTTGAAAAGAAAGGAAGGAGTGAAATCTCTTCTCTTTTCAGTTGCCTTTGCTCATTAATTTTTTGCAAGTAGTTTCTAATGGTATTTTTACAAGGTCCCAAGAAGCCAAGATACTATTCAGAAAAGGAGATTAAGGAAAGGACTAAATGAATCTTCTTGGTAAAAACCTCCACTTTTTTTCCCAGTGGGGTTTTTGTTTAGCACAAAAATAAAAAAGGCTAAGCAAAGTCGCAGAACAATGATACTTTATACATCCCAGACAATTAAGACAGTACTGCAAAATTAAAATTATTTGATGGCTGTTGTTATAGTTTTAAAGGTATACTACGGAGGAAATGTCCTTGAAAAAAAAAAAAGATAGATCTTTACAAGGCTAAGCCTGTGGCCAAGCTGGCATCATGCCACAGTGGTCAAAATATAACTTGGTAGGGAAAAATCCTTGTGAAAGTCATGGTTTGGTTGGATTAAGGTGTCAAACTATTAGATTTGGTTTGGGGAAAGAACATGGTTTTAAAAATGACTAGCCCCTTAATACAATCAATGTTTTCTACACACATCAAACAGGAATCATACCCCTGTTTCTCTACTCCAACTCCCAACGCTAGGCAGACTTTTTCACATGTCATACTTTCTTTTCCTTTGTGTAAAGACCCAGTGTGTTGGATTTAGTGTCATCTAGAGGTGAAACTGCAGAATGCATCCGACCCTTACCACTAACTCTCCCTTTTCAAGTGCATAAGAGAACGTACCGTGGAAGTAAATATCCTGTTTTTTTGTGTGTGTGTCTTTTTTTTTTTGTTTTGTTTCTTGAAAGAGAGGATGGGAAGCCAGACACTGTATTTGTTTTCTTTTGGCTCAATAGGTGCCAGAGGATTGTTTACTTTGCTTGCTAAAGAATCAGCTTTTCCATCACAACAAATATAAAAATCATACAGCTGTAGCTCGCATTGTATCTGATGTTTGTGTGATTGCCATTTCTGGCTGGTAGGTAGCATAAAGTGGCTTTATTATAGCTCTTGCACCCAAAACAGCTGCTTGCTGAGGCTTAAAACAGCACTCATGAGAGCGGTGAGAGTGAACCAAACAATAAAGTTCCAGGCCAAAAATCCCCCGCAAAAAAAAGGCCTGAAAGATGCTATAAAGCTCCATGGAGCTGATGGGAACTGCAGAGACAGGCAATGATTTTAATGTTTTTTTTGTTACTATAAGCAACCCTGTTCATACACAAGGAGTCATGTGATCCATTGTTTAAAAACAATGATTATAGTTGCTTAAATCAGAACAGGAAATCCCAAAAAAGAGTTGGATAATGAATAGAAAAACTAAGATAATTGTAGAAGCAAAGAATAAATTAAAATCAGTACAACAAATGTTTTAAAGGTCCTAAATAATGTGCTCCTTTGCTTTTTGTAACCCGTGTGCTTCCCGTGCATCAGCTGTAAAAAACATCCCTCCATGCTTAAACACTAAAAATCAGCTAGAACATCTTGTCCTTGAAACTTATCAGTGAAAGACTGAACTGAGGCTTCATATCCAGTCATACTGAGCCCAACAGAAAAAAACATCAGATAAATGGCCAAACAAAAATGACCAAGTTGTTTTTACGATGTCCACCACCTATGGTCTCAGTAACACTACACCAGTGTGTGTATGTGTGTGTGTGTGTGTGTGTCTGTGATTGACAGTGTGATACCATTTTTCCTGGCTTTAGTGTTGAGACTGCACCAGATGGTGGGCTGACAAGCAAGAAATTAGACAGATGTATATCTTACCCTTGGCATCAGGCTGTTGGGGGGAAAAATGCAAAATCATGGGTAGACAGACAGGGACAGACCAGCAGGAGAGCTATACCATGTCATGGCTTTACTCATGAATAAATTTAGCTGTTTTTTTTTTATCATCCTAAGATACTCTGCATTTACATCACAGGGCTGTAACATGATTGCTGCTTGTACTGTAGCATTTAATCCCTTTAGCTGTTCAGGAACCTTTCGATACTACCCACTGAATATACCTTGCATTTAAACTCAGGGTGGTATATACTGGCACAACCAGTATGTTAATGTTGCATTTGAATGGCATTTTTAATATGTACATTATGTTAAAACATGTTAGGTAAAATCATGGAGTGACAGAATAGTCAAAAGCTATTACAGAGCTTTTTTATGAAATACAATTATGATGTTAACAGTTTAAAAATCATATGTACTAAGGTCAGTGTAATGTACTTTTGCTATCAGTGCTCTTTAATAACATTTTTCCAATGCAATATGCTTTCCTTTAACACATAAACAAAACTAATGGACTATAGAGTTCATCAAGTGTGGTCTGTTTGTTTTTTGCTCCTATAAAAACCTTGTTTACAATCTGGAAAGATAATGCAATCCAAATGACACAGAGTAGAATAAACTAAGACTTATTAGGCTACTAATGGTTAGTAAAATTGCATTTTTCAAGTGGCTCTGCTGTTGTATTACAAACATGTTTTGCTCCCTGTCTGACATTGAAAATGTTTTGTTTTGTTTTGTTTTATACATGGCAGTATTACTTTCGGCATGATATTGAATTTTGTGCTATGAGTATTAAAAAGATCCCGCGTAAAATACTGTTAAAAATAACATTTAAAAGGTGTCAGCAAAGATATCAAACTGTATCAGACACATTTACCGCTGGTTCAGAGGGGGGTTAGCTGCAATAAATGTTTTTTGATTTGTCTGTGAGCTGCTGGATCCTCGAAAAACTTGTGCAAAGGTTAATGGAAGGTACGAAAACAGCCCACTTTGCACTTTAATTTACTTTAGTCCTCTTTGGTTAGCCCTGTGCTTCCTCATTCCACCTGGGTGTAGAAATAGCAAACCAATCTTCTGTTGCTTACAAACATTAATGGTCACTGCTCTCAGACTAAAGAGGCTTGTATAGATTCAATTTTACTCTAAACACAATAAAACAATGTTTCCCTGGTTTTCATGAAACTGGAAATTGCTAAAAGTGTGTAATAATCACCTCATTGCATTTTCATCTGATTGGACTACAATTTCCAAGCATGTTCTCTTCTTTTTTTTTCCTTTCAGCCCGACACTGGACTCACTCACTGCACTGCATGGCCTTGCTTAAGGTGCATGTGCAGATTGATTACAGAGCTGGGCTTGCATATCACACTCCACCATCTTGATGGCTGCTGACAGTGCTCTTTTTCCTCCCTTTTTGTTGTGCTTATCACCAAACGAATTAGTCCCTTCAAAAGGTTGTGTTGCATGATCCATGGTGACGGAGCAAAATCTGTCCCTTGTCGCCAACGGACATGTTCCCAGGTGGCAATGCAGACGTATGCACGAGCTAGCACAGGCATGTTTATGTTCCTGGTCACACACAAATCACACCACACACACACATACACACACTCTCTGACGAATGTGCATAAACATGAGCAGAGCTTGCGCAGTTTACTGTGCAGCAGTTTTTCTCTAAGAATTATGATTCCAAATTGGAAGCGGACATACTCAGCTTTATGGATTAGAGACTGACCCTTGTAATCTGAATGACTTTAGGAGGGCAGTATGCAGCACTTGTTAGGTTTTCTCTTTTCTTTCTCTTCAGAACACACCATAAGACTGCTGTGCACCAGATTATGAAAATGGAGTATAACGTAATAAAAATACAAGGAGCAATCAAAGGACTGAAGTGGGCCGAGGGGGACTTAGAGGATTTGGATTATTAAGCAGAACACAACAGTGGAGTCCCGCTGGGCTCAGACTATATCACAGGCAACAGTCAGAAACCACAGTTCTGGAACATCCTTTCTAATTGTCATCTGTCATCAAGAAAATCATCTAAGTTAAAAAAGAAAAAAATAAGTTGATGCGCATGAGATCCTAAGTTTCTTCTGTTTCTGTTTTTTCTGTTGGCAACATAATGTACATGCTCTATTCCCCAGAGTGCAAAGTGTTAAAACAAGTTTCTTTTGGCTGTGCAAACAGTTTTTTAAAATGCAAAATTCATTGTGGTGAAATACATAAAGGGCAGTTATGGTACATCAAGTGCGTGTAGGCGAGTATGTGGGTTCTATATGTGTGTGGGTTTGTGTTAGGAGTCAATATCGCTTCTTCTTTTCATATTAGGATGAATCACACATGAGCTTGTGTCTGTCAATGACATGCATAATCAGCTGCTTAGTCTGCCAGTTACACATTTTGACCTGGAGCATTTTTGCACTTTTTTTTTTTGGTTTATGTTTAAAGCAATGCTACCCCATATAAAAACCTTAAAATCTGAATATAAATGTTTGGCACTATTTGATTAGAAAGTGGCCTAATTAACACATTCTAATTAGGCACCTTTAGCAAACAACAAAGTGGATGCTGTGTAAGGTGTTTATCTTCCAGCTGATGCCAGCACCGGCCATGTGTTTATAGCACACAGGCATATTCACTTGTGCAGCTGACCTTTTCAATGCACCTTCTTTTCGTAAAGCACCAATTTAAAATCTCATTAGGATCCTGGAGTCTGACAATTTCTGGTTTCAGCAGTCAACATGGGAGGCAAAGGTCAGCTCATGACAGGGGAAATGCACGCCATTATTGCACTAAGCAAAGCAAATACTCTTACAGATTGTAATTGCAAAAGAGACTTGCATTACCATGGGGCAGTGGGAATTATCAGGGGTAATTGTGGACCTCTCAGACCATCACTTGTAAGATTAAATGTCATAGTGTTTCCTTGTGCCTCATTAGAGTGATTGAGGGGTAGGTCATTATCAATCAAAGAAAAGGTTGTTTTCAATTCCTTGCTAACGATGTCAAATCAGTGAATCTTTCATCGTTTACATCTTTTGATCGTTTCAAGGGACAGACAAGAGTTTTGCACATTTATATCTTCATCCTTATGTTCCAAATAAATGCCAAGTAAACATATGAAGATATTCTTATTTGTAACTTAGAGAACTTTGTTTAATAATTTATATACTTTGATCAATAGGCTCTCAATTTCTGAAAACCTCATTTGTATTAGTTTATATTAGTATCACTATGTGGATGTGAGAAAGACAAATTGCATGCATCGTCTCACCCTCGGATGTGTATCGACCAGTTGAGTTGAGTTGAGAAATAAGACCACTTTTCGGCGAGTTCATTAAAATTATCACAGCATCCGAGCCTCTCATTAGTTCTGTTATTCCTGTAACTTGTCATGGGAGCTGTGTGTTCTCACTTTTGTTTTTCAGACCACAGTGAGAGAGGAGTACGTTTCTCAGAAACCAAACCTCACATTTTTCTCTTTGTCCCCAGGTTGCATTTCAACTTAAAAGACCGAGATGGATAAAAAGCCCATTTAAAGCTATGTGAGATTAGAAAAACAAGGGATGAAGGTAATAAGTTGGATGAGTGGGACAGGGAAGAATACCGTAAGGTTGAACTGTCTTCATTACACGTCGCCTCTGCTGAGCCTTTCTAATATGCCCATCACCTGCCATTCTCTTAATGACTTGCTATTTCAGGATACATAGAAATGAAGAGATGTGCTCCTCAGTAATTCTCCAAGCCTGGTAGTGGAAGATCTCTGAGGACTTTTTTTTTTTTTTTCCTGCCAGCTTGTTCATACCATATTACATGTCACTATAATGTTACTGAAAGTCACATCCTAATTTTTCATGTTCACGCTGGTAAATCTATAGCTTCCCTCGTATTGGTATTCAAATGAGTACTCTTTGGAAAATTAGGAAATATTTCTGCATAAGCCATTTAATGCAGCTCATTTGTTTTAAATGATACAGAGAAAATTATCAACTTTGGGGCATTTCTAATTATAACCATGGAACTCTTGAGTGCGCAACTCAAGCAACACTGCATATAAAATCTGTCATGCTTGCTCATGGCAAATGCAAATTAGATATAAACTGCTCCAAACTTGGCTACCGCAGTCGACTTAAATCTGGGTCATATTGTATACACGTTTAATTTCCCTTACTTTACAGGAGGCTCACAAATGTACTGTGGTAAGAGATATAGGGTAGTGCTGTTGCAGCTGCCATGATTACCACCTACAGCACTGCAGCATCATCAAGAAATATGCATATTAAACGCTGGTGTAAATCAGTCTAAAGTAACTGCACGGATAGGTGACCTTGTGAGGGATGCAGTAAGCACACTCCCCAGCTTGGAATGCACACTTGCACACTTCACGCATGAATGGATATACAGCACACACGCCACAGTCAAACGCTCGGCGTCACGCACACACTCATATGTCGTCGCGATAGCACGAGAGCACATACACACTCAATTCCTAATCGCACTTCTTCCTGCCTAATTACACTTTTCAACAAGAAGACTCGTAAAACTGACTTTTTCTTTCCATTAAAACACTCCATTGGGTATCTTATTTTCATTCCTAAATGACCCTCTCTCCCTACTGAGTCCAAGCTTCCTGCAATCAGATTCAGTCGCACAGAGCCAAACAACCTCATGTCATTTATTTCTAACAGCAAGGTATGATATTATTAACAGTAGGAATAAAACTCCCTTTGCATTATAATTACATATTTGTGGTTTATTTTGGAACCCTGTTGATATAATATATGTGTAGAAATATAATGTCCTGATTAAATGCATTATTTCTCCTGATAGAGGATTAAGGAGAGGCATCTTCAGCCCACTCCAACAGCCATAGTTTCAAGTGTACCTGGCAAGTAAGGGAAAATGACAGTGAATGCTGATTTAACTCAATATATGGTTAATAAATCAGTATATAGAAGATAACACCTTCATGTTGAAAGGATTCTTTTTTTTTTTGTTAAAAAAAAAATACCTGAACAACAATCATAGAGATAAATGATGTATAGCAGGGCTCCCCCCCATTGTACAATCTCATTACAGTGCACCCTCAGGCAAGATTGTTTAGTACTATGGGTCTAATGTTTGCCAGTCCATTTGTTTGTTTGTGGTATATGTTGCATGCTCTCACGATTTTTCCCATATCTTTAAAAAACAAGCAACATTAGAAGCCAGATTTATTTTATTAAAGTCCCCCCGATTCTGTTAGGCCGGTCACATGTTCATTTGTTTTTTGTGCATTTTTGTATTAACTTTTTTTCTTCAATGCACAGCTTTGATTTAGGTGTATTTTCAATGCACAAAGTGAAGAAAGAACAAAGCATTTGTTTCAGCCGATGTGTTTCTGGACAGGTGGGTCTCAGGTAAATAACAAAGCTAAGATTCTGCTGAGGTGCACCAGCAGCGCTGTGGGGAATATGTCTTGGTTTTGATTAACGTTCACATGTGGCTAAGACCTCTTAAGCAGTGCAAAGGCTCAGGGAGACAGAACAGGGTATCAAGGAGAAAAAGGTTTGATAAATTCAGCCAGCCACTGTGCACGTAGTCTATCAGTCTACACATTCAGTGACAAGCAATTGGATATACCAATCTGCACACTCAGAGCACACATACACACACACACACACACACACACAGAAAGCTGTGCCTTGCAGTTTAAAATATATCTCATGTTTGACACTTTGCTCATCACCAATTTCAATTCCAAGCAAATTTTCTACTTTATAAAACTCCACTAATTTCTAAAATGCGTTTCTACCACTCAAACTGCTGCAGCTTGCACAGCACGTGCTACCTGTTGGAGTCCAATAACAATTGTTTGTTTTTCACACTGATGAAAAGACGTCTGAGTTTATAATGAGAAAGCTTTGCATTAGCCTGCACAGATGTCTGATGTCATCAAAGACTGATTGTTATATTTCCTGCTGGCGGTCCTGATGTTCACGCACTGTTCTGCTGCCTCATTAGTAGTCTGATAATGACACAGTTAATCAAATAATGTTTGGAAAAAAAACGCAGCATTTTATTTTGAGATACTGCAGTTACACATTTTAGTCTGCATTGAAGTTGCATTTCTGTTGTCTTTATCAAAGCACATATATGATCTATGAATCATTTTATTATCCGTGATAAGACAGAAACCAAAGGGATTGTGTACATTTTTTTTTCGTTTGCTTGTTTCATGATGGCAGCCATTTTTTTATCTCAAGTATCTTTGAATATCCTGCCACATAGATGCAAACTGTTCCTTATGGCCAATTAAAATCTTACATAAAGCAGTAACATCAGTGCTTTTTTTTTCACAGGCGGAGAAGACGTCACTCTGAGCCAGACACACAGCTGCCTACACAAAGGAAGAGCCACAAACCTTGAACAACAACCACATAAGTTTCCTTCTAAAGTTTCTTTCTTATCTAACTTAAAAAAAAAACAAACAACACACTCACATAGCTCGTCCTGCATCTTAGCTTGTTGAATGAACCACCAGAGAAACATTAACCGGAAAAAAAGTGCGCTGCTTATGTCAGGTTACAGGCTAACTAACTAATTAGCTGCTCAGCTGCAACAGATTAAACAGCATGTAAAATTACCTTCGAAGTCCACTTCTAACAGTCAGATGCTGGAGTGGTATTTACTCTTCAACACTCACACACACTGTTTTGCAAGCCTGCAAGCTGCTGTCAATCAAATTCTAACAAGACACTCCAGTCGGCTGAGATGAAAAGGTGCATTTCATTTTTTTTTTTCAAAAGAGCCTTTTTTTCCTTTAAATATTTATTTTGATTTTTTGGACCACAAAAACTGATTATTTAATTGATTTCTGTTGGACTTTGATTCAGATAATGTTCTGAGTATAAATCTGTGCAGTTGATTTATCTGTGAAATGGACTTTGTTTGGTAACAACAAATTAATTTGAGACTTTACTTGCAATTCATTTTTTCTGCAGGACTCACTGGCCAGTGTAGTGAAAGTAAGATAATGGGATTGCACAGCAGTGGTGACAGAATTTAGGTTTCCGATTTGTCATAGTAGATTCAAATTCACAGCTATATGAGAAACCAAACCTCGGAGGAGGATAACAGATTTGGTTACAATATAGTTTTGGTTTGATAACTGCCATCCATCACTGGAATAAGTTCTGTGATATCAGGCAAAGAGCCAAAAAAAAGTTGGCGGCAAACCATCTGGGACATTTTCTGGAAGGAAGGGCACGTCCACCAGCTTGTCTCTGACATCTGCACAATATACATCTTCTTCTCACTTTAAAATCAAAACAATTGTAGTTGGTGTACTGCACACCTTCCTCTATTCGCTTTATCAGGCAAACAGGACTGGCTGGATAACCAGGGTGTAATCAACAATGTTCCTGTTATTTGTTTCCTTATTATTGTAATAATAAATGTATCATTATAATGATTATTATTATAATTATGTTTTTAAAGTTATAGTAAAACAGTAAAAGCATTTGTGTGTTATTTATGTCTGTGTAAATGTGCAGAACTTTACAAATACAGTAGATTAAATAAGTAAAACAGCTGGAAAATGAGACGATCATCACTAAGTTAATGAAATGATAAATACCTAGAAGTCAAAGTTTAGCAAAAAGGGGAGAAAAAATATTGGAACAGAGCCGGTTTGATTTTAAACCTGCTTACATGCAGACAGGAAATGTCTGAAACATTTCTGCTGTATTGACACATGTTTTTCATCCTGATAGTAAGTTTGCACTCCAAAGCAGGTCTCACAGCCATACTGAATCAATATTGAAGGAGCAAAGCCCTTGTTCTCTGTGTTTATAGATCCATGCCTTATGCTGCACTTTGCTTTCTCTGCACATTCTGATCTCTGTCTGTCTACTGACGATGTGACTGGGTAACTGCAATTTATGCTGCATTTATTTATAGTCGAGAGATACGAGAACACAGTTTCAGTCTTATATGATATCAGTTCTGCGTTTTTTTAATATTTTACAATAAATCAAACTGAAGGTATTTTATACTTCCACAAAATGTAAATGTTCTGTTGCTATGTCAGGCAATTTTATCTGTAATTACAGAAATATTTTGATATTGACGTACCACCTATCCGAATATGTAAAAATAAGTATGTACATTAATATATATTGACTTAAAGCCATGCATGCAGATCTAAAATGAACTCAAATTATAGCACAGAGGACAGGAAACAGTTTTCTTTGTAAAGCAGGTGCCCTGGACTCTACTCCCAACCTATTAAAAGACTGTCTACTCAGATGAGAGAAGTTAATGTGATTGGCCATTACTGAAGGCAGCACCAGCTCTGTCCTCTGATAATATATTCCTGAACAATGTATGTATGCCTATTTCACCCTTTAACCTATTTTCCACACTACTCTGGTGCCTGCTGTAACCAAAATTGTAATGAACTAGTAATACAAATGTTTTTTTTGACCCTGAAATTGCATTAGAGTCCCTGTTGAGCTTTTATGCTACTCGGCTTGCTTTGTGTTAATTAATTTGTAGTAGTTCTGCACAAATTTTGAAGAAATATACATCATGTGAGCACACAATACATGTGAAAAGCAATATACTTTCAGAAAAATTGTATAAAAAACTAAATTCAAGACAGGAATTAATGATTTTTATCATAATTTAGTCAACCTAAGGGTGCTTCTCATTGATATTGTTAATTAAATTACCAGAGAGCAATAACACACACTTAACTTGTAGCCTTTAAGTACCCTGTGGCATTTGGCCAGTATGCTCGGTCAGTAATTAAGTCTAAAACTGTAGATCTTAACACTTAGAAATATCTGAAAGAACTTAAATTTAATGTAAGGTTAACCCCTCTAAAGAATATTAATGGTGCACTGTAATTAATAAAAGAAAACGAGTGCTCAGCCATTCTCACTGTACTGTACTTACCGTTTGCCTTGTTTGTACACAGCCATGTTTGTTTTACTCAGTGCAAACCCACTTAGCTGCTATTTTAACCAGGTAGAAGAGCAGTAGAAATCAATTGGTGGTTTCAAATAAGTCATTACTAACTCACAGAGGATGCAATACCTTGATAGGTGAGAGACAAGTTATCTTACATGCCTTCATTCCCGTTAACCAGCTCACAAACTCACTCAATCATCAATCCATCCTTTTCCAAGCGAGACAAAAACTTCACCTCTTGACATATGCTTCAGGTCTATTCGTCTTGATCAGCAGACATGAAGTCCACTCAGCTTTGCAGAAAATTTATTTGTGTGTGTGTGTGTGTGTGTGAGAGAGTGTGTGAGTGTGTGTGCATGCTGTATAGATACTCCCCTCGCTCTCCACCTCCTGCCTTCCCTTCCTGAAAAACTGACTCAGCAGCCACTGTCAGGTCTGCTTAATTTTGTCATGGTTGACTTCCTGCTACCTGGAGTCTCATCTGCCAGAGCCCCTTAATCCACTTGTCACTCACAACAACAAAAAGCTTGGAAGGTGCTCCTTGAATGGAGACAGGGAGGTGGAGCATTGGCGGGTGTATGGAAGCGTTGGATTGGAGGTTAGTGTGCAGGTGCGCAGGCACAGGTGCGTGGCAGCAGCTGGTGGAGCTTCAGATTTATAGAAAATTTTTGCACTATTCAACACTAAACAAAGGAGCAAATAAATCCTTCAAAATACACACCAATGCATCATTCTGTCATCAAGCAACTTGTATCTAAAACAACAAACAGATGGAAGTTATTTCAAGAAAATCAAAAGAAAGGTAATAAAAAAAAAATAAAAAGGGGAGTTAAAAATAAGATTTGAGGAAAGGTTGGATTAAAGCTCTGTGGCTGCACTCTGCTTTGATAATGTGTTTTTGTAATATTCACTCCTGTTTCTACCAGACAGCTGGTTTTTAAACGAATGAAACGTTAAAACTTCAAAACAGCCTACATGCAGTTATGGATTTTGAACCCTGTTGTCCTGGACGCAGTTCTTGTGTGTGATCCACGTCTCTGGTCTCACTCTCTGCTCCTCCAGGGACTTTGTCATTCTTTCTTCTACATCAGATGGAGCAGTTGCTACCAGCATTTCATATTGACGCAAAAAGGGTCCAACCTTGGAGTTTGTTTAAAGCCCGGCTTGTCTCATACCAACGCCAAAGGCCACCTTGCATCGGTACAAAGCAAAGCATCGGTATTTGAGGAATGTGACCAGAGCTGAAATCTTTCAATCTGAAGTCAGACTTGAGTATTAATGTTCAGACGGTTTTCATTGATATTTGCAGAAGGTGGTGCACTGCTGCAGGATGAAAGTCTAATGTGTGGCATTCTAATTTCTCTGCGTTGGAGCTCATTTCTCATCTACAATTTGGTTCCTGCGGAGAATTGTGCGAATGCAGACCCATGAAAGACCAGAGAAGTCTAAATAATTATGATCACCTGGGCTTGAAATTAACACCAGCTAACCCCCATCAGTGTTGGTAAAATTTGACTGTGGCTGGTAACACAAATCTACCTGCAGCTTTGTTGACTGAGGTTGTCTCACTCACTCTCATTTCCATACAAACATACAGCTTCTCCGGTCTTGAGGCTTCAAAAGTGTGTGCTTTTTATTTGTTCACTCCCAAATAACACTTGGGATTTACTGAACAGCGGTCTCACTGTCCTTTTCTGAATTCTGTGTTGATTGTTAGTTATAGTGAAGTACATGAAGTGGCGTTTTTCCATCTCTTTTATCTACAATTCAGTATTTGTTCTCCTTCAACAGAAGTGCATGCTAAAAGAAAGGAAGTGAAAACATTTGCATAGTGATTATGCAGTTTTTTGCTACTATATAGCTGTAAATGTTATGGTTGTTGTGATTAAATTGGCATTGTAATGTGGTAGTAAGCATACTTGGTGGAATAATACTAGATATACAATGACGCATTTCAACATAAGTAATCAACAATTATGTGTTCTGGGCTTTCAGGGCCCCTGCATCTACAGTTTACTGGAGGCATAATAGAGGCAGGTAGTCCTGCTGCTGAACTGCAGACTTGTTAATCAAGTTGACGTCTTCACAAACAAAACAACCCAGAAGCGGTGCTGCACACTAAGGTTCACTCAAACTTTTTTTTTTTTTGTAGTTCTGGCTAATGTATTGCTTTGCAAACTAGGTGCATATAAGCAAGGTCATAGCGCACAGGGTCATCCAGGGCCCCCGGCTGGGCAGTACTATTTATTTTGGTATACATTTACATACAGATAAAATGCTACTTGCTGCCAGTTTGGCACAGGATGGATTAATTATTAGACATTTGGGGCCAAGCTGCATGTTAATGCTTTGTTTTAACTTCGTAAAGCTGTGCTGAGTGATTAAAATTAAGGAAATATTAGGTGAAATTAACAGTAGAGAAAGACAAAATTGCAAGAGTTATAACACTCTGATGTCATTAAGTCTGAGCGTGATATAAAAAAGCTGAAAAAATCCATCACTTTATATGTTGACATATTTGATAATATTCTAAAAAGTGTAACTCTGCAGGTCGTAGCATCTGAGGAAGTAGAATGACATGATCTGCTTAATGTATTATAGTTGTTAATACAATCATTTTCAATAATAATATCAATGAACTGAAAGAGCAGGTTATTTTGCATTTGGTCGGGGTATTTACATGAGTTTTAAAATTAAACCTAATTCCATGCTGATATGATCTCTGTCTTCACCTGAGACATGAATGAACATTTGGGCTAATTACTGGAACATGCTCATGAGGGACGGGTATTCCAAAACTCTGGCCTAGTTGGTTTTTCTTGATGTTATTTATATTTTACAGTTGATCTCCCTAGTTTCCTCCTCCCTCCCTGGATAAAATGAGCATGTGAATGACCACAGCTGGAAAGCTGTTTTGGCAGCAACCTCACACAGCTAAAAAAAAAATCCTGATTATTACTGTGATTATATTTTAATAATTGTGTATCAATTATTGATGATTAAGACATAATAGAAAGAGGAGATTGTTCTAAGAAGAAAACATATCAAGATTGGTATTAATTAGGGGTGTAACGATTCATTTTGACAACGATTCGATCTGTATCACGATTTGTGGTGGCCGATACAATTCAAAAACGATCTTGGTTAATTTAGAACGATACAATCTAAAACGATTCCATGACTTGAAATCGATTCAGTAACTT
>JAPZDY010000011.1:14081724-14096502 GCA_029783645.1 Ctenochaetus hawaiiensis
CTGCTGGAGACAGGATGCTATTGCTTGTTAAATGATGCATAGCAGTGCTATAGGCGGAGAGAAGAAGTGACAGAGGCTTCATCTTTATAAAAAAAAAAGCTGTTAATTGTACTGTTGTTAATTAGCATTCTTTTCAATTTAGCTGAAGAATTTGTTTCCCCTTCAAGGTCCCACTTCCTTTCATGCCGCCTGCGAATTCAGAACTTCATGGATTAAGCTGTTTGTTTTTGTGCCACTGATGTGTTGCTGTGACTGGAGAGTTTGCTCCTCCTGATGTGAGATGAAACTGACAGCATCGGGTTTTTTTAGTGCTTTGATGAAGGATGAACCTTTCATTTTTGGTAATTTGTTCCACTACTTATTTGTTAGGGATGACTTGATTAATACTTCAGTATCTGGTTGAAAAGGATACACTACAAAGAAAAAAAAAACATCATCTACTTTAGTCATATTTTTCATAACATGGCGAAATACTCCAGAGGGTAACAGTCTGTTTCTCTAATAACCAATCAAAAGCATGGAAACATCCTCTGCTATCTATTTAATCTTCATACTGAAAGTCTAAATCAGCTCCTGGCTGTATACATGGCAACTTCATGCTAACAGGGCTGCAATTTTATATGCAAAAGAGAAGCTTTCTCAAATGATTTTGACCATGGTTACCTATCTGTAAGGTCACTGCAGTTTCACATTGTATTTATAAAATGACTGTGGCAAAGAGTCAGTGCTAATGCTAATGGGCTACTGCTCTGATTAGCATATACATAATGATCCATAAAAACAACCATAAAAAACAATGAGAGAAATAGCAGTGAGGTCTCTATCTGCTTCAATAAAAGAAATAACACAGGCAGTTTTTTTTTAAATTATTTTTTAAGTTTTTGGCAAAACTTAGAACATATTCTTAAAAATTGAGAATGACTTGCAGTGTAGTGCACCTTTTAAGCTCCTGCACTGTAATTACTTGCTTACTTTCTTTCATTTATGTCACAAAATTATGAAAGATGGGTGAGAAGATCATTAATGAGCATGCTGAAAAAGGTAGATTAAATTATATGACATGGATTTTCTTAAAATAAATTCATGAAAGTCTTAACTAATGCAACTTTTTTTAAGGAAATGATTATGGTTATACAATATGAATAAAATGAATTGGTACAGAGTTAGGGGGGATCATCTCCACCATGATGATCTCATTCGTTTATGGCTGTAATAATATTAAAATTAATTAGCAAATGATCCTACACATAGGGATTTTGCATTGTAGCATCCTACATTACTAGCAGAAAACCATTTACCATCTCGTATACATCATTTATTGAATCTTTGCCACACTGTTCTTTATAGAGCCGTGTTCAGCTGACTGATAGTCGTGCACCAGGAGAGCCTCGACAGAAAACACTGGCAAGCTGTGAGGACTGGGGGAGCCTTTGATCCAATAATGGTAATTCCCCCATGAATGACTTTGTGAGGCGATTTTGTCTTCCCACACAGTATTGACTTATTCCCTTTCATTCTGTACATGGTGTTTCCACACAGAAGCAGACCGCGATCTACTTGGATAAGATACATTTTCAGGGATGTAGGATAAATGTTATTACATCTAGGCCATCATGTGGCCCAGCAGGCTTTATGAAAGTCCATATGTGTCGCATTTTCGAGGCTGCCTCCTGCGAAGAACATCTTGTCGAGGCTACCAACGAGGGGCTTCCGTGATTTACATCAAGCTGAAGCTTTTTCATTTGTCCAGTCCATGTGATTTACCAGTGGTACAGTAAAGGAAGCCCTTGGGGCAAACTTCTGGTAAATACAGCTTCATTCAGGCTGTCCTTGACCCCGGGAGGACAGATTAATAAATGGCATTGATCCTAGCACACCACTGAAATGAAAATGAAAGAAAACAAAGGAAACACCGCTCATATCTTAAAAAAATTTGGAAAAGGAAGTTGCATTTGTTAATTGCATACTGAACCATTTGTAAATTGAAAGCATTACTGACCCATTATTAATCATTTTCACTCTTAAAAAGCAGAATTTGTAAGAGGCAGACCTTGGAAGAGGACAAAGTATTTTGGTAAAGCTTTTTTTCAACATGATTAAAGAAATAGGTTTGATGAAATTTTTTTCAAGTTTAAGTTATTTTTCTACATTGACTCACAGAAAGCTGTGTAACTGTATTCCAAAGACAGTAACTCTGCTGCCGTTTTTATGAAATTTGCTATTTAGCAAGCTAACTATGCAAAAAAAATGGATGAAAATGGCAAAATTAGGCATATGTTTACTATAATCTAAGCCTAGCACATGGCACATGTCTCAGGTCACATTGTCATTGTATCAGTGTGATCCAAGCTTAAAAGATGACAGAATTAATACAAGATTTGTAAATATCACATAGATAGAAAATTAATGGTAAAAGGTTTGACTCTATGAGAATCAAAGTGCCTGACAGGTTGTATCTGTGTGATCTAACTAAGCTAGAGAAGTCTGAACTGTGTTAAAACAAACCAGAAGACTCTCATCATCTGCAAGTGCAACACATACTGCAGATTTGCATGTTCACGTACCTCTGGGGGGGATTATTAACAGTTATTTCTTTGGGGAAGGCCCCCATAATCTGAGACCTTATAACCCTGGTCCCTGTGCTGCCACGGCATTGTGCAGCATCTTAATGGAATGAAGGAGGAAAAATAGACGTAAAAAAGAGGCCTTTCATGGTAATAAGGAGGCAAAGCCTGGTAATAAATCAAACAGACACAGATAGAGAGAAATTCTGTATGAATCCCAACCACCAAGAACCATTCAAAATATTATAGAATGAAACTTAATCCTATGCTCCAGTGCACAGTGAAGGGCTACACGGAAAGAGGTGGGATATTATTTTGGTGGCTGAACTGTTTGCCTGTGCTTGTTTTATTTATTTCCACGTCAATACTGGCATGAGCCAGATTTCTAAACACAGCAGTGTAAATAGTGTAGGAAATCATAGGGGCTATTTTAAAATTCTGTGATGGTGCTGCTAAAAAAAAAAAGAGAGAAGATACCATCAGTAGAGAGGCTGTGTAAAAATATCTAAGTGACTGTTCCAAGCTGATGGCTTTAGACAGAATTAGTGGTATGTTATGAGTAAATTGCTTTAGAGTTACTGTCAGTGTTTCCTAATATATGTTAAGTATATAATAACATTATATATACAGAGATGTGGGCCAATTTTTAATCAAGTATGTAAGCATTCAGAGAGGCAATTGACTTTCTGAAAGCATCGTTATGAGCACTTTAAATATCAGATCAAGTAAAGTTCCTTTAAAGAAATTGTATAAGTGATAGATTCAAGGTTGTAAGGTGCTGATATCAAAGGCTATTTGATGGACCGATCACTGGCTATAATCGCGCTGCTAATCGCACCAGAATGAAGATGCAAATTGTCAATGAATACAGCAAAAACTGTCTTTTTTCTCCTCTCAACCGTTGTTCCACAAACTGCAACAATATCTTTCCAAGTCGTGATGCAGCAGCCTGCCTGATGCCTGCAGAGTCCATCTGTGTAAAAATGGTGGCATTAGGCCGGTAATGACCATACTGTTTCCTGTGCAGAGGAAGAGAAGGATGAATAGGCGGAGAGATGGAGGGACTATCAGGCGTGTTGGGGGGATTACGTCAAGGTTTCTTTGATGCAAAACAGCAACATGCAGAAGTAGAAAAGCTGCCTTCAATGTAAGTGTGGGGGCTTGGTTTGTGTAGATGTTTGATTCCTTCTGCAAGCTTTTGCCTGAGTTAAAAAAAAAAACAGACAATGCGAGTTTCTGTTTTGAAAACTTGTATTGATTTATTTAATAAAGCCAGTCGTAGGTCTAAACTGAAGTAGGGGAAGGTTAAGAGAATGAAATAGAAAGTTCAAAAAATTAATCTGTATAGTTATTTTCTTTCTCGTAGCTGCAGTGCTGCTGCTGTCAGCTTTTCTGAAAGACTTTTGGCTGACTAATCATTTGATTTAATTTTGCTACAGAAAATGGACTGACCTCAGAAGAAATCCTCGATAGGCAAGTGAAAGCAAAGGGGAAATAAACATAAATCTAATTTGCTTACCACCATAATGATACAGTTAATGTAATACAGAACGCTAAGTGGTACGGTTGGTGCAGTCTGAGTTGCTATAGGTTGAAGCTTATACTGAAACAGTGACAATTATTAACAAAAGAAGAACTGTACTTCAATAACAAATATTCAAGAATTTATTAGAAACCCAACACAATTCTTCTAACTCCCCATTCAGGCATCTTAGTTATTAACCATTAATTGGAGCAGATCAGCAAAAGAAACGTGATTGCCTAAATGGAATATGATGGCTGGCATAATCGCTTTGTTAGTGCACTCTGTAATTGTGATGAGGCAATGAAACGAAAATGGATCTAATCAAAAACAATCTCTTAATTCACTTTAATCTCAAGAATTTGATGGGACATGGTGCCGGAAGCAAGTGTACGGGTGAGTGACATGAGCATGTGCTTGAATCTAATGAACTGTGTAATGAGAGAAGTTGTGCAGACGAACTGTTCTGACTGTGTGGGCAGGGACTGCATGGAAATCATTACGAAACTCACAACAACGAAAAAAAATATATAATAAAATAAAATAAAACAATCAGATGGAAGAGAGTGACGTGCATTCAAGTGAAACCTAGAATCATTTTGGAATTTCAAAGTATCTTGATAGTCTTTGCTCACATAGGGAAAAACAAAAAAAAAACATATGGCTGAGTGATTGCCTTGAAAAAATTGCTTACTTTGCATTCACAAAAGCTAGCGCGATGCAGATTATTTCATCTTTCTTCCCATGTGCTTCCATCTCACATGTAGGAATACTGTATAGTGTTTACCGCTGATGAAACACCTCATTCAAATCTGTATCCTGTAATGTAATCACCAACAATACTCGCCCTGTATGTACATATAACACAAAAAAACCCCACCAAGGTCAAGGCATTCATGCCATAAAAAGAAAGGACTGCTATTGTTAGCGCCCTAGATGCAGCTTATTGTATCCGATCCATTTGCTACTGAACTCAATTTGCCCTGTAATAACTGTCAGTCATACCCCAAATAAAACAGCATTATGTTGATGATTTCTATGTACTATTTTCTGTGGGTGTGAAGGGTAAAATAAAATAAAAAAAAAAAAAAAACAGCTCTTTCCATTCACTAATCCCTTTATCTTTTTATCTGCCAGAAAACAAAGCGTCTTACAGTTTACTTCACTTGCTTTAATCCCAGGATATCCAAATGACTTCTACAGTGTGATATTACTGATAACATATATGGGGATGGTATTAAATTAGAAAAAAAGAAATAAAACAATATGTTAAGTGTTATCTGGCAGGCAGATAAACTGGAAAGAATAAGGTTTGTAAAGGTGCAAATTGCAGGAAAAAAACCTGTGAAGAGAACTGAGACAAATAAGATGTCGGAGGATAGATTTTAGCACTGCAGAAAGCGATTGTTCTCTAACAGAAAGAAACCTTTGAATGCAATAAAAGTGTTGTTTAGTGAAAGCCCTTAAAAAAAGGATTCCATTTTTACAGTTTGAGATTTGCTTTTCGCTTAATGTCACACATTTGGTACAAAGCACTGTGATACATTGTTAGTTGTTAATCTTGGGGGTTTATGTTTATTCTCAAGTCATCATTAAATACATATGAAAGGCCAATGAGTTTACTTATGTAATTGACTTTTTTTCCCCTCTGATCACAAAGTATTTATTAAAGAAGAATATCAAACGCGGTAATGCTCAAAATCTCCGGATCAAACGGGTAAGCAGACTTTGTGTTGTGAGTGTTTTGTCAACTGCTCTTTTCAAGGTCGACTGTCAAGCTCAACACCTAATATTAGTTTAGTTTAAGCTACTTTACTCTTTGAAGAGGAGGGAAAAGTTTTGACAGCTTCCTTTGTCAAGATAAGAAAAAGAAAAACTGCTTCCTTTTGATGAAATCATTCTTCATTCAAGGGAACCATTTGTTATGCCGATAATGTGACACAGAATCGTGGAAACCATCTACAGCATCCTCTCTGGCCTTGCATAGACAGCATCGATCATCGATGCATTTTTAGAATATTTCCTTTTGTTTGCATGTCAGATGTATTGTGATGAACACAAGTATGAACAAGTCAGTGGTAGTCTGTAACGCCATTGTTGCTTTACTGCTTCAAATCTGAGGGTGAGGGCTTGATAAACTTTCTAATCAGGTCTTTGAAAAGAAAACAACCTTCCTGTAGACATCCGGCCCATTAACTTATTTTGAAATTCATTGTATACTTTTGCAACATGAACACACACAACAGAACATGTGTAATCAGTAGTTTTTTAACCTGAATCACCGCACTGGCCTTGTTTCTAATATGTAAGGTGATGCAAGTTTATCTCCATTGCACCATTTGCACACAAGGCAATTCAAAGTGTTTTACATGGGCATTAAAACACATTAAAAATGGGACATTAGGAAAAGACAATGAAAACAACAACACATTCGTATCAAGCACACACTCTAATGTTCTATTGGGTCAGATTGTATCGAAGATTATTTTATAAAACACAGCAGGCAGGTGGGTTTTCTACCTTCCTAATAGTCCATTATGCTTTGCAGAGAGACACAAGCAGAAAACCTGCAGGTATCTCTACTCTCCCCCCATTAATAAAAATAAATGGGGGAGAACATTAGAAATACCTTTCAATAAAATGCACAGATAAGCTGCAAACAATAGCCCCGGAGTAGAATAAACATTTCCTGGCACAACGAACACCGTAAAGTTTACATAGATGGGTTTTATTGAACAGCTGTTGTTTTGGTCCACATGTAAACTGTACATGTAACACACTGCATTGTTGTTGTTTCACGTGTCTTATGTTTAACATCTATATATTCCATATGTCTCATCTGCATGCCAACATGCTTTTACAGTAAGAGAGCCAAATTGGACTTGCTGATACAACTAAAGGTGGATGAGATTTTTTCCCACATGGCGTTTTCAGAAAAATATACATGTCTGTATTTGGCATTCTTAACCATTGTTGAATGGCAGCATTTTAAATGTGAGTCTGAATTCAACAGAATCACTTTGTTATTTACTGATAATGTCAGTCGCAAAAAAAAATTACAGATCCACTGTCACCCTTTTAGCCAAACATGAACTATACAAGATAAAGTAAAATTTCTGTGTTGCTTTAAAACTCCATGAATGTCCTTGGTCTATTCTGACACATAGGTTGTAATAGTAAATGTACTAATAGTTCAATGTGATTTGACCTTTTGTTCAAACACAAACACAATTTAAAATCACTGACAATGGATCTTTTGAAAAACTCTAGTTAAAGTGAGGAGATCAGAAACTCTGCAGTGCCTGTGTATATTGGGAAAACTATCGAGTGTACATTTTTATCTCCTTTGTGTACATTAAGCAATTGACTGCTGGTGCTAATCTTTCTAACAGGGAACACAGGTTTTGAACAATAACCGATAGGCCTGGTTGGAGTTAGCTAGTAAGATCTTCTCTGACTGACCAATATGGTTTTGGATTTGTACTTGTTGTTTTGGCAGCTACAGCCCTTCATTTGTGTTTTTTGCATTTTCATATGACAGATATTTATTTGAAATAGGCCTTATTTGATAGGATTTTTTAAATTATTGAAATTATTGAATGAAAAATCCTGGACTAGACCTAAGACTAAAGGCCTCATCGCAGTACACCCACACAGGTGTTCACAGAAGTTTGGCTTTTCACAGGACTGAAGTGTTTGCACTCATACATGACTTTCTGTGTTTGACTTTTTAGGGTAACGCATCTAAAATCTCTGACTCTGCTGAACATTAGAGAGTTAAGGACCTCGGCTCCACCTCAGCTTAAACAAAAAAAGGTCTAATCAGCTAAAATGAAAACACCTGCATGGTTTGATAACACTGTTAATATGCACAAACTCAAGAAAAGTAGAAACTGCAGAGTGCAGTGGGTGAGTCTTTTTACTTTACTTCTGTGGATTAAAATAAAAAAAAAAGATCTCTAAATGGCACAAATTTCATTAACTCCATATTAAGTGGTGTGCTGCCCAGCGTGACAGATTTTGTTCTATCATTATATGCACCTTTCTTGTATTTGCTTCCAAAAATGCAGGACTCAGTTACAGGAATATTTATTATGATTTAGCTGCTTGGATCACCACATCAAAGAAATGGTAATACAAGACATGGTGGCTCCAGCATCTTCTCTTCGAAGCTTGCTGCTCTTGTGATGATGTTGTATTGCCAGTCTCAAGGGAGAGTGGCACAGGCATCCCACGCATTGAATTAGTCAGTACTTAACCCTGACAGTTTCTTCTAGCCTCCTGTTTCTCCTCTAATTACCATCCCTTCCTTGCCAGTAATTAAGTTGTCCCACAGCAGGGGCTTTTTACCACTAGGTAGGGGAAGGGATGTGGCATGGACTCCCTCCCAAGATCAGCCCGTGCTGTTTCTCCCAAACTTATACAGCTGAGAAACGCAGATCAACACCCAGTATCAGTGCTGCTCCATTGATTGTAATTGCAGTGTAGCTGCAGGATAACACTGCACTCTCTGTATTTGTGTCTGTCTGTTTCCGTGGGTGTCAAAAAATTTAAAAAAAGAAAAAAAAAACAGAGATAAAATGTAAATCCAATGTGGAGCAAATTTGTCATCTTGCACAAATGCTGCTACATTTAATTAAGTTTGATTTAAAATTCATGTGTTAAAGTAATCATGTCTGTGATATTTTTTTTGTGCCCGATGGCAAACAATACTCACACATTGTGGGTTTCTCATGTAGGACTTAAAAAAATATTTTAAAAGAAATTTAAAAAAAAGGAAACCACTTAATTGGTGCTCAACAGTGACAAGCTGTGCTTGAATGTCAGCTTGCCTGATTGGCCGAGGCGAGTGTTTGAAATCCGAGCATTGGAAGTGGTTACTGCTTCAGTCAGCAAATGGGAATTCACGTCTACTGCCAGAGCACGAGGTGACAGCCAACATCCTCTGTGGTGACAGCATGTTTATAACTCATGCAATCTAAAAATTCATTTATCACAGCAGCGTCTAAAAAATGCATAAAATACATGCTTTTTACAGCAAATGTCTCTCTCTGTCATCAAAACGTGGAATGGAGGTTGAGGTCAGGCTGTTTTATGGCTACATGTGTTACTTTCAAGGGGTGGTGGGAAAATCTAGCATCCTCAACTTTAAGTTAAGTGCAAAAAAAAAGCATTTCTTCACAAAAGAAAGAAACTGTTTATGGATTTCTATTTTTCTTTTCTTTTTGTGAGCTCATAACGATGTAGCTGTGTTGCTGTCATCGCCTCTCTTATAATTCAGCAGTTATCCTGACTCCACCACAACGTGTGTCCTCAGGAGACTGTCTCTGTTTCTCACTGCTGAGGAAAAAAAAAATCCCAAAAAAAGGAACAAATAAAATACCACCATCACCCACCGACTATGGGTACATCATGGGAAGGATGATGTTTGAGTAAAAATAGTCAAGTTTGTGAGATTTTCTGGTGGTGCCCAGAATCCCTGTCTAATACCTGGAAGTTATAAAAGACATTTTTGACAGGTAATAAACCTGTGATTTTCCAAGCAGGGCTATGATGAAAAGCTCTTAATAAGACTTCAACGATGCAGGGCTTCTGTTGGTATTTGTTTGCAAGAGAGAGGTGCACTTAATGGTATTTGTGAGGCATCTGAGTCACTCTAATGCCTCTGTTAGGCAGCTCTTCCTCACCTTGGCTATGACCTCACTGCCAGCGCACCTGTCTGCATCTCCGTCCCTTGTTTTGATACTGAACTCACTGGACCCCCACTTCCATGTCTCTAGCACTTACACACGTTTTCTCTCTCATGCACTTTTAGCACCTTCCTGTCGCACTGCTTAATGGCATCTCCGACCCGTCGATGTCTCTGTCCTCTTTCTTCAGTCTGTTTCATCCCTCCTGACTTCCTGACTGCCGCTCTCCTTCTCTTCCTTTGGCTACAGCCTGCTGAATTAAACATCGCTGCGGCCCTCTTTCAGCAAATCTGCCGACTACATCAAATCCGCCTCCCCTCGCTCTATCCAATTACAGATGGCTCATCCAAACTAATTCAAGACCTGAGTCGGACAAATGTTACACCTTGTTTCTGCTTTAAACAGATCGTGCCCAGATCAGCAATGACAGACATGTCTGCACGTGAGGAAACGTAACATATTTCACCGTTGCCTTTTGTTTATTCATAGAAAATATTAAGAAAATCAACCAAAAAGTGATCCTGCTTATTACAACATTAAGATTAAAATGAGGACCGGATGAGTTTTAAAACATTTGGAATTAAAAGGAGAAGTTAGTCTCGAGATGCACAAGCTTTCCGTTTGATGAACAGTTTGAATTAGAGACCGAATAAAAGAAGTTGTTTGCACATGCAAATTAAAGTTACAAATTATTCATTCAAGGTTTAGTGCTGATCAAGTGGTTGTCTGCAGACTGATTATAGTTAGGAATAATTAAGATCATGAAGGAAATGTTCAGTTAAAGATATGCAAAGTGCTTGCATTAAATATATCCATGTCAAATCTGTCAAACCGTGCAGTAAATATGGGTTTAATGAAGGTACAGAGCCTCATGGAAGGTGCATATTAATGTTTTTAACAGGAGCAAAGCACCTGGGACTTACACTACATGTTGCATGTAGAGCTTGATTTGATTAGATATTTGCTATGTTTTCAAATGTCAGAAAATTCAGATTTATAAGTATTTCTCAAATTCTCTATTGTTTGAAGGTTGGTGATACTTGCAATGACTTATGTGCTGAAACTCAAGATATTTAATCCATTTTACAATGTTGTCATTGTCATTTTAGTCAGTTTTGCAGCAGCTTGCTATGACAGATGCGAAAAGGCTGTTTAACTTTACTCTTTAGCTTGCTAACTGTTAGCTTCAGAAACCATGTAAAGTTTAGGTTTCTGTTAGCAAACCAACAGATGCAATGTCACTTTCTTTTTTAAATATCATCTTTTATTGATGTACTGTCCGAGCACACCACAATGGAATAGAGTGAGACAGAAATAAATGCCAGCAGAGATAAAATAAGATACAACCGAAGCCAATCTTTCCCTGTTTTTGCATCACACAGAAGAGCTGAGTCAGATGAAGAGAGGCAGGTGCTTAATAATGTATGATATCAAAATGAAAATCATAGCGTTGAGATTTTCTTTTTCTTTTAGCAGAACTATTGTCATTTTGATAACATTTGCATGTGCATGGGTTTTAATGACTCTAAATTAGCATAGCGATAACAGATCATCATTATACTGGCTTTGCGGTTATATTAAACAATGCAGTAAAAGATGCACTGGCTTAAATTCTCTTTTTGAAGCTGTGTGTTTGTGTTAGTTATACGTTACATTATCATACTTACAGAGCGTGCATTTTCTGGAATTGGGTCTGTTTTTTTGTTATTGTAATCAGCATCCTGTTCATTTTAATTTCATTTTCAAGTGTTATTTTTCACAGGTCAAATAAAAGGCTGGGTGAATACTGAGGTCTTGATAAGCCCCTGGTCCAAGCTGACAAGAGTAGCTCCATCAACCCCCTCTGTTCATTCACTTCAGCACAGCTTTTCAAACTGTGATCAATCAGAGCTATTCATTTTCATAAATATTTTTATTCTAAATAACAACCTTCATCCTGCTTCTTTGATTACAGTGCAATGCTGATTTGAGGCCTTTAAAATGCATTAATGGCTACCAGATTTGCATTTATATTGGTTTTTCACTCCGGCACAGAAGAACCTGAGATAGAGCCTCGCGAACAAAGACCAAAGAGAGAACAAGCATCATCTGAAACACATTCGACCCCATAATAGAGTACAAGCAACAGAACCAGAGATGCCAGTGTGAGCAAAACAGGCCATCGAATTTCACCGCTAACTGTGGCACACAATGAAAAACACACGTTCAGCTGCAGTTCGGATTCAACTGCAGCGTGCAGTTGGTGCTGAAAGTGGCTTTCTTGTGACTGATGAACACCATGCAGGTGACGCACATTTACACATAATATAACAGGAAAGAAAAAATAGGAATTCAGTGTGCAGATTGCAGCCAGAGGTGACACAAGTGCTGATGCCTACTTATACAAAAACACACACTCCGATAATTTCTTTAAGAGACATAAGTCCTGAGGGAGACAATAATTGGTGCCTTGTGGTGTGTCTTTCCCCTTCAAGTGTCTGTGACCTTTTCAGAGCACCAGACAAGTGGCTGGCATGTCCCGAATCTGTGTTTATCTTTCAAATTAGGCGGCGCGCCCATGTTGTTAAAGATGGGGGGGGCAGATTTGTTTGTTGCTGATCAGGTTGGCACTGTCCACGCAGCTCCCCCCCCCCCCCACCCCCCTCCGAGGTATTCTCTCTTGATAAGAGAACCCGAAAGGAATGGACGCTTTGTCTCTCTGCAAATCTGATTCAACCACTTTCCACCACTAAATCGTCGAGGCAGAGAAAGTCCCCGGGGAAATTTACAAAGCGATTCAGTTCTCATCGCTGGTTAGAGGAGAGCACGGCTGGGCAATCATGGGCCGAGGAGGACCGGGGGTATGTATGATTTCATTCCAGCCAAACACTACACCAGCTGATGTCACTGATTTCCTCCCACTCTCTGCTAGAAGATGTACTAATCACTGAAATTAACCGTGTTCCAGCTTGGGATGAAAAATCCTTGGAAAACGCTCGGACCCTCTGGGGCAATGTTTCCCACCCTTTCCTCAAATACTCTATATGGTTACACGCTAAATATGTATCCCCCTGCCTGAAAGCATCTTTCATTTAGCCCTCTGATGCAGTCATACAGTGCGCTGTACTGTATTGTAAAGTGCAAGCTGCACATTATAGATATGCCCATAAAAATGCATTATTTAAGGGAAATTACTCAGAACCCGGCGACAAAAGTAAAAACATCCATCAAAGTTTACTTCCTCCGACAGTTCTGCATATGTTTGACGGATGCAAATGTGCACTGCCGATCGCTGCCATTTATTTTTTTAATGAGAAATACATTTCACACTCGTAATGCAAGATTTTAATTGTCTTGTCACGAGGAAAGGGATATTTAGCGCTGATGGCTGAATTTCATACCACTAATGGTCTGTTAAGAGTGAGAAACAACAGGAGCCACCTGGGCCCGGCGACGTTCCCAGCAGCACCCAACATGCAAACACACACTCCCTGTATTAATAAATCACTGCAGCATCACAGACGCCACTCGACGGCTGTGTGTACGCTGTCTGTGGGAAGTTGCTTCAGAAGTTCTGCCTCTGAGATTCATGTCTCCGTGCCACATCCGCTCTGTCAAGTTACGCATTATGCAAATACATTGTTTACTGTTCATGTGACAATATTAAGGCACTGAAAACCAGTGGGGACCGGGGGGCTGTGGCAAGTTACCAAGAGAGAGACGGAGGCGGGAGAGAGAGGAAACTCTGTGAAAGAACTGCCGAAGGAATGTGGCATTAGACTCTCCTACTCCATCTCAGTCTTTTTATATATTTGAGTTAGGAGACTGCAGAGAGATGCAAGAAAATCAAAGCACATCATTCTGAGAGAGAGCCTTCCACGTCATCTAATTTTTCCACCTTCCAATGTGAAGACTGACTGCGAAGCAAAATGCAAGGCGGTTAATATGAATAACGCTGTAATGAAGCTGGTCAATTTTAAACAGTATTTTTGGTCACAAGTGCAGAAAAAAGCTAAGCATTGACTTAAATTAGTGATCAGAGGTTTGAATACAGAGGTGTGTGCAATGGTCATAACACAGTTTGGGGCTAGATATATTTAATTACCCCTTTATATGATTTTTCCCTCAGTGCTTAATGTGACTGAACACATTCTGACCCATTAATTCATTAAATGAATAGTTTCTAGAGGTAACTTATTAACACACCTTTTGATGTGCCAAATGCACAACATATTTGGTTAATCAATAGCAAGTTAAATTGGACAGAAGTCTTAAATTTGTGAATGTAAAAATCCTCATTTGAATTATTAAAGCAAGTGTAACATTTGTAATGCAAATGTGTTTTGCTCTCCTGTGATTTAAATTGGCATTCAACCCCTTCTAAGGATTGCTAAATGTGTGAATAAAATAACAGCCACAGGGTTATCTTGCTTTGAGCTTGAAAATGACATTTTCTATAGTGCTGTATTGCATTATGGGAAGTGTAGGATCTGGTATTTTTTGATCCCGGTTACTTCGAATCCGAATAGCCCAGTCCTATCACAAAAATCCAGTCCAATGTTTAGACAGCGAAATAATACACATTTGGATAACCACTTTAATTGTTTTAATTTCAATATAAATTGAAGCATTGTCGTTTGTTTACGAGTTAGGCTGCACTGCTCAACGCTCAGTGTGCTGCACCAGCTTATGCTATTAGTATGTAATAACAGTAATTGAAAACAAAGCACCTATTGCTAAAAAAAAACTGAATACACCCAATTTGTAAAAATACAGGCTGTTATTCCATTATAAGATTCGAAAGCTATCTTTTTTATTTGTTTTTGTTTTGATTTGTTTTCTTTTTCCTTTTAAGAGAAAATACTCTGGACAAAAAAGTTAGGCTATGTTACTATTATTATTTTGATATTGCATGCAGGATTCAAATTGGTCCAAAAAGGACCTTGAACTTGAATAACAGCAAAGGAAAGGACAAGTGCTAGTGCCTCGCTCATTAAAGAGCAGGATGTTCGAGTGTCGAGAG
>JAPZDY010000011.1:14101686-14114244 GCA_029783645.1 Ctenochaetus hawaiiensis
GTGTAAAGAACTTCATTTCCTGCATGTTTTCAGAACAATGAACTGAAACACAGTGTTATAGATGAAGCGATACAAAAGCCAGTATCACTACCACTGTTCATGGTCACAGCCAAAAGAGGAGTGATGCAACACCTTCCTTTACCTGACATCCACAGAGGTGGATTTGACATGTTAAAACAGTAAATGACTTCCTGAGTGGGATGCCCAAAGTCAAACTGAGATGAAATTACATTTATTTTCTTCCTGCTACGTACATATTAGCTGCATGAATCACCCATGCTTTATGCTCCGTCAATAAAAAGAAGTGAGGGATATCTATTTTTTTGGCTTCTTGCGCTTACGTCAATGTTCTATCAAAGGCAGTGAAGGCATCACACTGAGCCAGACAGCAGCATGTTAAACAACACAAGAGCCACAAACTTCGAACAACAGTCACATCTGCTATCACGCTCAAGTCTTCCTTCCTGTCTTGCTCACAAACACGAAGACGCATCTTCTGCTGCACCTTGGCTTGTTGAACAAGTGACCAAACAAACGTCCACATGCACTGTTAACACCAGTTTGCAGACTGGATAGTTAATTAGCTCCTCAGCTGCAGCACATTGAACATCATGTTAACGCACCTGCAAATGTCAGTTTGGCCTCGGCTAGATGCTGTTGTGGTTTCTACTTCTAAATACCACTAACAATGCACGCTGTCCAACCGTGACATGGAGGAGACAGCGCGAGTTTGTTTATTTAGTAACCGACACACCCTTTCCAGCCAGCTGAGACAAAAAGAAGCATTTCTGTTATTTCCCCATAGACCTTTTTTTCTTTGCTTTTAATAATAGACTATTTACAAAACATAAAAACCAAGGTGACATTATTTTTTTACCACACAAAAGGATGATAGAATGTGATTTTTATTTGGACTTAAAGGTTGACCTCACAATGATGGAGAGAGTGCCACACAAAAAAACCTGTTAAAAAGGAAATTTTAATGGCTGAGGCTGTAAAGCAAACAACCTCACAAGGTGGATCTACCCCAACATCCCATGCAGAGAAAACTTAATCTGTTTTTTCAGTTAAAAATATTGCATGTTTCAGAATAAAAAACAGTCACCCATAACCAAACCTTTATCAACTAATTAAATGCATTGACAAATCCACTCTGATAAAAACCTGAATTTGCACGGTTGGTCCAATCAATCCCTTTTTAATTTTGTTAGTGCTAACAAACAACACTTTTTCTCCCATTTCGAGAGTGCATGTTTGATTACTCAATGAAAAATAATCCCCAAATTATTGTGGACCTAACTGCACTCCATCAATCTTATAGCATGTCATTTTTCAAACTGCATTTCCATCCTGAGGTACGTGTGTCGTGTTGCTGCGTGAGATCATGACTCAGATCCGGGATTCGAAAATCTCACATGCATTCCACAAATTTGTTTGGTGGAACGTCAATAATATTCCCCATCTTCTTCTATTTGCAGATTACTGTTATTTGCGGAGTGGATTAGTGAAACAGAGAGAGGAGGAAGAGACAGAGAGAGGATCACGTTACCCTTGAATAAGCAGGGTAAAAAGGGGAGGATGTCTGCTTCAGGAAATCACAAGACAGGACAAGGGAGGCTTGTTTTCTCCATCCTCTTTTTAAACAGCCTTATTCATGCCGCAACTCCTCCTCCATTCTGGTTCATTCAAGGGGATTCAATCTCAATTCTGGTCCTGTCACTAGCTTTGCCAATCAATTCCTCTCTCCCCTGTGTGGGGCCCTAAGTGTCCCTCTTTATTCTATAAAGTTCATAAGAATGGGGAGGCTTGTTCTCCTTATTTGTATTCTAAATCCCATGGAGCCGGGCGATCAGGGTAGAATGAGGGCTTTTGCAGAGAGACAGGTAGACTCAAGGGAATTAGAACAGGTGTATATATATATTCTTTTTTTTACACTATCCATAGATCCATTGCTAGTGCATGACACCTGGTCACCAATATGTAATATTCATTTTCTACATCATTTTTTGATGGTACTGTATAAGCAGATGGAGTTTTCCTCGCTGAGCTGTTATCGTCCAGCTGCCTCAGAGCGAATTAATTCCAGGTGATATGGGTGTAATTCACACGGTAAAGCAAGACCTTTTGACTTAAGGTGGTCTAATGGATGACTGGCAGCCTAAAAATGAACTTTCACTCCGTTGGGTTATTTTAGCTTCTCAGTTCACATTAATATGACCTCAATAGTAGCGACGGGCTATGTGAGTCTGATGCAAGGGAACGACAGAATGAGGGGAGAGAGAGCAGAGTTGCATCAAAAAGATGCCAAACCAGTGTCATCGGAATTCTGAGAAATATTATTGCACAGCTCACAGCCATGTCTGGAAAGACGCCGTAATGGTCTGCCACTTGCAATTGCTGGCAAAAAAAAAAAAAAGACAGAGGAATGGGAAGGCAAGCCGTGGCTAACTTTGTTTGTACTGGATTTCCAACCCATGCCCCCCCTGACAATCTCTCGCCTCGGCCCTGTCGTTTTTTCTAAAAAGGACTGCAGTGGCACTCTGACCTTCAGAAAACATGGCTGAGCAAGCAACACTCGGTTTGATAATTAAATTCTCTGGTTGGTCAGCAACCAATCAGCTCATCTCGGGGATCAATGGCTGATTTTAAAGAGCAAACTAATTCACTAATGGTCAGAGTTATTCCAATTTACCTGGCTGCTGAATTATTGTGTCTAAATCTATTATTGGGGGTGGAGGGGTGGGAGGGCGGGGGGATCAATGCAAGCCGGGGGAGGAGAGGAGAGGAGGGGAGGCGGTTGCATCTGTCATGTGAAGCAGTGCAAGGAGTGTGCTGTGAGTTTTATCTGATAGCTGCCCAGCTGAGCAGCAGCAGCAGCAGCAGCAATGCGGGGGCGCTTTATGAGATGCTTCTAAACAGGGAGTGTCTCTGTCATAAAGCAAAGCTAATTAATAAGGCTACACAGAAAGCATGAGAGCAAAAACAGTGGATGGGAAAAATGTAAGGTTTTTTGGACGTGTGATTCCAATAAATTAAACACACTGGTTGACAGAAGGGGCAGTTAAATTTAGCATAAAATATAAATATAATAAATTTGCTTCATTAAGGCTTATGTGGGGTTATAAATGAAAAACACTTACAGTGGCTATTTTTTTTTTAAGGGGGTGGATTTTTTCCCCTCAATCTGTTATTTCAATACTCAGAGCTCACCTTTTCATCACCGTTGTGAATGTGTGAGAGCTGAATTGATTATCAATAGCATATGTCTCTTAAGCACTGTAAAAGAGAGCACAGCCGTAGTGATTTGCTCGCATGTTCCTCTCATTTCTAGAAGAAGATGCTTTGAACTGTAAGGAAAAACAGAATGATTCTTCCTCTTTAGCCGGCAACAGAGTCTTTTACCAAAGAGAATGAGATGCTAGCTAGCGCAGGCACGCCATTTGTCACCACATCCACCACTGCTGCTTTATGCTACTGTGGCTGCGTAACAGATGAAGATTGATCATTTGTCAACTTGCAAATTGGCTTTCAAGTGCTTTCTCTAATTACTCTGTGGTTTTATTGATGAGAAACCACTGACTGCTTTCCTTCGACTTACCTCGCTGGGCACAGTCTTTGTTTTGAATATGTTTCCTCTCACCTTTTCCTCTCCAAAGGCATTTAGAGGGGCAAATAAAAAATGGGGCGAATATTCTCCAACCTTAGCAGATTTTGCATGCTACCTCCTTGTTCTAAACGTTCCACTGAAACAATGTAAGATTAAAGGCAAAAAATGCCAGAGCGAATTCCATTCCCTTAGCTGGTCACAGTGAAAATGCACCCAGAGGAGCCCCTGACATGAATAAGAGCCTGACTAGAAGTCGCTGGGAGGATGTAAATGACACTATTCGCACTGCAGCTCTTCCTTGCTCATGCATGTAAATGTCAAGTGATGTTATCCACTGTATAGTTTCCCCTGAATAGACCCAAAAGGTCTGGACCAAAGGAAAGGATGAAAGCCTCAGTGGGAGTCTAAATGTGTTTATCTCCTACAGAGTGCATGTATGATAACTATAACATGGCAAAAACACTCCCCTGCTTTTCCCCGAGGTGTCTGCATGCATGCATGCATACATTTGTTTTTCTTTGCATTTGCAGCAATGCAATAAGTGCATCCAGTGAAAAGAAAGCATAACAGGCATATAATAAAGCTGCAGTTCACCTTAGACAACATTGATACGTTATTTTTCACTGTAATTACCTGCAGAATTTAACAGCACGTCCTCCTCTCTGTTTTCTTCCCTTCTGTGACTGATCTGTCATAATTGCTTGTGTCTGTAGCATTTTATTCAAATCTCACTATCAGCGCTCTGTGGTAGGGTGTGATGAAGTGTTGTTGCGAGGCAACTGTGAGACTGCAATTGGATTGCAGAGCGAAAATTTTATTTTAGAGACATATGTGAGGAAAGTCTCACCTTATCAGGGTGAGGGCATGATTTGCTCATCAAATTCCGGTGTGTGAGGTACAGGACTCTGGTAGGGAAAAAATAAATATTTCTTGTTTTCTTTCATCCACGATTGTATCAGGTTGTGCACAAGACGGAGCCTGAAAAGAACAATGTGTTTCACTTTCAATCTCACCCCCCCCCCACTACTCCTACCAGCCATACTCGTGCAATTTCTACCGCCAGATGTTTGTATATCACAGGAAAAAAAAGGGAGAGATAAAGGAAATGTTTTGGCAGCCCTTTTCTCTGTGTTTAATGCTGCTTCACCTAACCTTTTCATGACAACCTTCCACTTTTGCAGTTTTTTGTAAAAGGGGGGGTGGATCTGTAACAGAAAATCATAACAGCTGCTGCTCTCCCAAGAGACCGGACCACTGGCATTATGTTGAGAGAGGTTTTTGTCCAGCTGCAGTATGTTATTTTTGTTCGCCTTTGCTATCCCCCCCCCACCCCAATGTTTGCTCCGCTCACTCTGATGCAATGCCATCCCTGAATTTAGTGACCTCCTTTTTTTTTTCTCTCCCAGACTTGATGTTTACTTTCCTATTCACCCTTTGAGGAATTGCTAATCACGAGACTGGCGAGAGTTTCCTATCTGACCAACCGCCTTGCTCTACATCAGCAGAAGGAATGGGGTGTTAAGGCGATGGTCACCGCTCCTATTGTTCCTAATTCAAAGCCATAAATTTTGCCGAATGGAAGGGAAAGCAGAGGAGCAAGCACAAACTCAGTGGGTTCCATAAATCAGCAAAAATCTGCAGAGACGCAGAGCAGATGGTGAAAATAAAAAAAAAAAAGTGCTCCCATCTCAATTCCTTGCAGATTAAGCATTGCAAAGCTAAACTGCTCCGTCTTGCTGCTCCGTATCAGAACTGTGCATGAATATCAATATTCTAAGGGTGTTTTTTTCCTCAGTGCCAGGCTCAATCTCCCTCACTGTTAGAGTGAACTTACTCTGTGTCAACTGCAATTTAGTGTCAGCTATTAACCTACACTCTGTCACTTGCAATTTGGCGTCCAAATGTACATTAAAACTTTTATCCCTTCCACTAGACAACACAGGATGCATCTATATTTGCCTTTTTTCTATTCGAAACTACACTGCATCTCTAATATGTGTACCATCCATAAGGAGTCCTTAAAGGATTAATTTGCTTGTAGTCTGCAAATGAATTGGTTGCATGCCGTTGAGACCTTGGAACATTTTTAGTGATTATCCTGCAGCGCCGAAGACAACGACAATTAGGCCCTAAAACGGATGGAAATAGTTCATTTGGAAGTGTTTGTGAGTTTGTCACTGTCTAATTGCAGATGCAAATATGATTAGCCAGTAAAGTTGAGAGATACATCATTGTACAATTGTTGTGAAAAATGGAGGTCACAGCATTTTTCATTAGTGTTTTTTTTTTTATTATTTCAACAGCTGTGGTGATAAATGTCATGTCACGACTTTTGGCGATATTTACGGAGTGCCTCAAATAAGAAATGATTCAGTGTATCTTAAAGGAGAGACGAAGTGAAAAGGGTACCGCTTTGGGGAGATGCTCCGTCAGATACACAGGCCTGTTCACATGCATGCACATAGTCATAAAGTATATGGATCCACATGCGCAGAAGCATCCTGAGCAGACATTTTCAGGCCTGATATGACTAAAAGGATTGCGAGTTTTTGCTGAGAAAAGCTCTTTCTTTTCTGCTCCACATTTCTCCACTCCTCTTCTTGGGAGGTTATCGTTTGCAAAAACGTGCCCTTGATATGGGTTATAGCAGCCAACTTGTACCCATTCCCCATGTTAAGATAGAAAATAGAGTGCTCCTGACCTCTTGCCTTTGAAATTCTTCTGCTGTCGCTGTATTCCTCCCCTAAGCTATCCTCTCTTTATGCTGTGGCTCAGAGGCTTTTGCCACAAGGCTAGCATTTTCATTTCCCATGCTACAGCATTTCTTCAGCCTCCTTCCTTTTCTAAGATGGAGGTAAACTGAATCAAAAGCCATGCAAAATGCATGTCTATATACAGAGATTTCAAGTCATCTGTGGTTGTAAGCATCAAGTGAAACCTCTGTGTATGAAAATCAATACCAACATGCCTTTAGCTGCTTAATAATTCACAAGCCAAATTTTGAGACGGTGCACTAGGAGCCACAGGAGAACAGGGGTGATTTTATTAAAGGTTTATTTAAAGTTCTTATTTCTAATACAGGAAAATAAATTCTCTGCAAATAAGCAAAATAACATTCATTTCAGTTTTAATTAAGTGATATAAATGTGCCTCCTCCTTCTTTTTCTCTGAGGCACGAAGCTAAATGACTTTAATGCATTAAGAACTGTATTTTACCACAGGAGACAATGTTATAATGTGGACATTATACAGTAAAAATTCTGGAGCGTGCATTATACATGTATATAAAAACCTTGATAGGTTCCATTATATATTATTTTTGATACCTTTCGTCTTTGATTAAATGTAAATGCTGTGAACTGAACTTTCTGTCCTCAGTGCTTTCTTTGAAGATAAAGTTTTATTGGAGCATTTCTAAAAGGTATTTTAACGGATGAGTTGATGATATCATTTGTGAATGTCACCTCAATATAGAAGCTTTTTCATGCAGTCATTTTGCCAGAGAAAAGATGAGATTGAAAGGTTAGATGGAAGAACAAGATATATATATTTAACATCATAGGGATGACAGAAATAAGCTTGTCTATATGTAGATTTTTATTTTTTTTTCCTGGGTGGCTACAGAGTGGATTTTAGGGTGGTTTTCTGAAAAGTCATCTAATTTTCCGTTAATATTAAGCATCATTTGGCTTGTGTCTAAGTTCTCTTGAGTGAGCCCAGGGAAGTCTTCATAGATCAAAGACTGATCGCTTGGCTTTTTTAAAAGAGAAAATGTGAAGAGACTTGTATCAGTTCACAGCGATGTTATGCTGTTTAGAGAAATTATGCCTAAGTGAGGCTCCCACTGGGAGAACCATCCTTTTCTGGACGGAAAATAAGCTCTGTTAATCCATTTGCTCTTTTGTGACAAGGCTCGCATCATTGTTTTCACATGGTGCGTGCATGTGTGAGAGTGTGTTGTGTGTTTAACTGGTACAACTTGTGATAAGGGGGGCAAGATTTGTTTTTGTTCAAGTGCCAGAGAAGGCCACTGAAGATGCTGAGAGGCAATGAGCCTCACAAGCAGCTGAATGGGTTAATAAAGAGCGCACTGATTAGCGATTAGCTCCCACATGGGCTGGAGAGAAGGAGTGAATTTTTAGACGTACTCGATTGGATGATGAACTAAGAGGAGGTCGCCTGTTGAATGTTAAACCAACATAATAACGGAGGGAGGTGGGAATAAAAAGGACTGCAGCCAAGAGGCGTGGCTTGGAAGGAGTAATGAATGGAAGGATGGCCATAAGGTGAGAGAATTAAAAATGAAGTAGTCCTCCTTATTAAAACTTTCCGCTGAGCTCAATTACAATGATAAAACACTTGTCTGATGAACCATTCGAACAAAAGAACATTGGATCAGAGCATCAAAGTACAAGCACATTTTGTAGAATCTCTCCTGAGCTCAGCGGTACGTTGGCAGAATACATTGTCGTGTCACTATCTCTGTCTCTTCTAAATCAGTTTTTTTAGAGCTGCTGTTCCTTGAATGTAGCCAGACTTTAATCCAGCCAAAGGCTACCACCATAGCACTTTTTTTTTTTTATTTCTGCCCACCACTGTGACTTGAATATGCCGCGTTGCCTCTTCTCTGCCCTACATTGGTGTCATGTTCGTGTGCTGAATCCGCAAAAAACACCGGAGAGGATACTGCTCAGCCTTAGCTTCACCTGGACTGGCCTCTCCATCATTAAAACTAACAACACCAGCTCCATCAGCAGCAGCAGCAGCAGCAGCAGCAGTCTATGGGGATGGTGCACATGTCCGGTGTGTGTGTGTGTGTGCTTTGTGGAAAATGTGCTTGTCATATGTAAATGTGTACTAGTCCTTGTCCCCAGTGTCAGTCAGTGTTTTTTCTGTTTGCAAAACATGGCACATCGTGTATTGGTTCAGTGAGCATCAATACAGAATCAATGAGCAGAATCAATGAAAGGCACATTGGTAATGTGCCTTATTTAACAGATGACTACACATATATTATTAACCACCTAGGTCAATAATAGCATGACTTTGGTAATTACACTAGAACACTGATCCTTTCTATCTTTTTAAATGAAGCATTTATTTTCCAATGCACAGTTTCCAGCCTCAGCTTTGAGGCTGTTCCTTGGTGAAGGACACTGTCAGACATTTTCATAATAGCTATTCAGAATTGGAGGAAAGAGGAATATTCAAGGGAAAAAAACAGGCAAACAAAGAGAAAATTAAAAGTCCACACAGAGGGCCAGGACCAAGATTTAATACCTTCTCACTGGGAGGCCATGCTAACCACCACGTAGCAAATTAATATTTGCCACCATGTTATATAATGACGTAATTTAACATCTCAGTATGCAGAATATACAGAATTTAAGCATTACATCCATTATTCACTGCTTGGGAATTAAAAATAGCAGATTATGTTCACAGCAAATCAAAGTATACAGTGGCTGATTAAATCATACATGAGATGCCTCTGAATTCACAGTGAACACTGTGCATCTTCTCCCAGTCAGCAGACTGTCAGCAGTTTGATTCAAACACAAATCTGACTGAAACACAAATCTTCTCCCTGTCTGGCTCAGGCATGCTTGTCGGATTTTGTGGGGTTTTCTTGCTAAAACGGCATTTCGGCGTAGCAAATAGGCCCGCTGTGGGCTGATTTGTGATACTTTATTCTTAGTTCAAACACTTAGGATCCGCTCGTGTTTCTCGCCTTTTGTGTAAAGAACAACATATACGACTGAACGAAAATAATCCTTGCACTTTTTAATGGTTTAATGTTACTCCAAAATTAGGAGAGGACTGTTAATGAAGTGAGAGCCAGGTTGGCACAGCGCTGACTGAACTGAACGCAGTTGAGAAAACAAATTATTCATGTTAAGAGACTCAATCAATGTGTGTTTCCAGTGCCTCTGTCATTCTGATGGAAGGCAACAAGTGTGTCACCCACTGAAGTGTTACAGAATTAATTAAATTGGGAATATTTTGTTGTATAATGTCCCGCATATGGATTGAATTTGTAGTGGCATCTCATTTAAAGCCAATTAAGTTAATACAAATATGCAAACAAAGAACTGTATCTGTGTGGCGTCTTTGGTCTGGATGTTGCATGTCTGTAAGAAGACGGCAGTGAAAATCAATGAGACAAAGAAACTGGGCTTTTTTTTTTTTCTTTTTTTTCAATCTGACTTGGCTGCCAGATGTCAGCTGAGCTCAAATCAAAAGAGTTATTTTCAACACATTTGGTCTTGCTCGCATCTCCATCAGCTGATAAATGCCGTCTGATACACAATCACCCCAAAGCGTAATTTAATTACCCCCCGACATTTCCTTGATTGTGTTTGACTTAGTGCAAAGAGAGCCCAGAGGGAGCAGCATAAAGACCTGTTTTGCTTTACAACTGGATTTCACATTATTACAGTTGTTTTGGTTCATCACAAAAATCTAATTAGTTCACATGTCCTTTGGCAAGTCTTTTCTTTTTTATATACTGGCAGAAAAGCCTACGAAGATTCCCTGGATGTTCTCCTTAACCCCGCTCCTTTAAGGAAACCACTAGAGTTTTGAGAAACAGTTCCCGTAATTGTCCTCGCTGCCTCAACCTCCACCTCCTGTCAACCCCCTTTTCTCCTTCTCCCCTCCCTCATGTATCCCCATGCTCGCCATCTCTGTCACCCCAACTCCCCTAAAAGAGGATCAGGAGAGAGGCCCCCTCCAATTTCTCTCTACCTCTAATAGGCACTTCCTTCTGTTACATGATCACCGGGTGTCAAGATTAAAGAATGGCTACTGCTTCCCAGGGCAGACATAGATAGGAGACAGAGAAAATAGCACTCCATAATTACTGATAAATCGAGCACACTGCCTTCTCTCCTTCCACTTCCTCCCCATCCACCTGGCCCTGATGTCAATGTGAGGGGCTGAGCAAGTTAAGCTGAGAAGAAAGTTGACCACGCCAGCCACTTTTTTTTTCTTTTTTTTTTTTTCCTGCACTGCTGATATTGCAGTTAAGTTCGAGCAATTCAGGGCCAATTGACTGACTTGGAGCTTTTATTCACCTTCCAATCGTCTCCTCCTTTGAAGTGCGACTCGCAGTCCCAGATTCACAGAAGGGCAGCTGCAGCAAGAGCACAGCGGCACCAGCTTCCGCCTCGCAAAACTATACCATATTATACTCTCTATTTAACACCAGTAAGCCGCAGTTACAAACACAAACCACTAGTCTTGCCTCCAGGTCTCTGACGGGGTTGTGACCTACACAGAATGATGGATGTACAACAGAGCAAGCATCCCTTTCCACTGAACACTACACATGTGCAGTGTAAGGGATAGCGGCTGGCATCGGCGGCAAAGAATGGCCAGCTGGTTGGGTCTCCTCCCTCCGCCAGGCAGTCGCAATAGGTTGCCAGGTGGCAACCCACTGCCATTGTTTATTAGCAATCCCAACAGCCCCCATGAAAACCAAAGTAGAGGCAAATGGAGTCCAACAGTGCATGAAAGCCTCTGCTGCAGGGAGACTGTTTTGTTCTACCCTGTCACATAGAAGAATTTGAATGTTTAGTTGAGTCGGCAAGCAACCAGGTGGTAATGAGGCATTACCACAAGCAGTCTACCTATGAAATGAGGTTAATATAGAATGCAATACATGTGTGCAAGAAATCTGCAGTTTAGATGCCGAAGATGAGCTAGATTAGGCCCAATACACAGGCCATGTGTACTGTATCTAGTGTGTTAGTCTGATTATCAGACTGAGCGGTTGTTTAGTTTCATATGATTTATTCAGCTGGATATTGTGGTTCCAGGGAGGGAGGATTGTTTAACATGACTATTAATGATACTGACCTATGTTTAAAAATTGAAAAAAACAATGGCATACGTCAGGTTCATGGTCTTTTTTGTGTGTGTTAACTCTTTGTTGGACCAATGAATTAAACTCAAAATAATAGTGTGGGAGGTAATTTTTATGTATTTTATGGTAGGTGGTGGTGCATTATTCCATCTTCTGCAACAAAGACAGAAGGAGGCTATGGATTTATGTGGCACTGTATTATTTACAAGGCGTTATCATATTTGCATTACTGATGCATTATAAATATATATACATATACATGCACATATTTTTAAATAGGTTACATTATCATCAACACAGCTGATTTCCAGTTGCTGCTGAAGCAGTTTAAAGTGAAGTTAACATCTCACACATTTTCACTAGAAAGCTAGTTAGTTAGCCATGCAGGAAACGTCTGAGCTTAATAAAGGTTGGAAAAGGTTTGTCAGAGTTCTGAAACCAGAATGTGTGTCATTTTGTGGGCTGAATTGGAAATGAGCACATAAGTTAGTGCAGGAAAGCTACCACAGTAAATTATCTTAAATTAGTATTATACATCATAACATCAAATATATTAACTAATAAACTAAAATTGATGCCATATGACATTAAAAAGTACATCCAAGAGTGTAATTAGATGACAAAGGAACTGACTTTGGTGATTTATAATCCAATATGAAGATGCATAAATGACTTTGAATAGAGCAGAAGCCATCTCAGAGAATATTTCCACTCATAAACACTTTGATCAAAGTATTAAGGACTTTAGCGGGCAGAGGAAATAAAAAATATCATTAAGCAAAGTGATTAAGATTGAAAAATCTAGCATTAAGTCCCCAATCTGCCCCATAATTTTTCAAATAGATGAACAAGTTTCAACATTTTGTCTATTTTTACTAGTTCTCTGGCCACAGTTCCATCTTTACTCTTAAATATGCAACGCTTGATCCTCTTTTCGGAAACCATGCTGACAGTTGACCTAACCCTCTTTCCTTCAGACTATGAGCGCTTTTGTAGATTGACTTTTTTCATCTAGGATTAAAAAAAAAAAAAATTAATAACACAGCTGGTATTCCTTATGGATGGGAATAATATCTTTGCTCTT
>JAPZDY010000011.1:14124472-14165439 GCA_029783645.1 Ctenochaetus hawaiiensis
AAAGATTTTGAGAAAACTGAAAACTGCAACAAAGTGAAAAAAGCGATGAGTTGCACGGAAGGTGCCACTATGCCACGTGCAGGCTGTGTATTTTGCATAAAATACAACGTGACTGCATGACTGTGTTAATGTAAACTTGGGATGACTCACATTGAAAATCTTTCCTTCTAAAAATTCCCCACCGGGCTCCGTGCACTCTCTGTGAGTTTACCTTAGAGTGTAAAACCGGTGGCTTCTGTCCATGGTGCTGAAACACATTTTGAGAGTATTTCTGCTGGTTTTCTATCCAAATGGTGCTGAAACATGATTTCAGAGTATAACTCTGGAGGTTGCTGTCCATGGTGCTGGAGCACAACAAGCGTTAAATGCTAATGGATCTGTCCATGGTGCTGAAAAGCAACTTCAGATGTCATGGCCATTGGATCTTTTGTATATCAATGATTTAAGGTTACTGTGAATGTGTCAGCTTGTGTTCATTACAGACAAATACAGACCATATACCTCACTTTTTTGATGACTGGCTGGGTTTTCATATTGTTTTTGGAAAGTACTGGGGTTTTGATGACCTCATTATAGGTTCATAATCTACAGTTATACAAAATGTAATGTCAAGATAAGCTGGGGGGGGGGGGGGGTAAACTTATTTAGCGTGTCTGTTTGCACTGGTGGTTTAAGGAAATCTTTTTTTTTTTTTTTTTTATCTTGGACAAAGCCCTGAAACACCTAGCGATTAAAACAATGTTAGCCTGACAATATTATTATTAAAACTCAGCCTCTTCTGTTGTATTATACATATGTTGATTAATTAGTATGGTCTAAGGTGGGTTGAGATGAGTTATACCTACTAAGATTTGCATCTCCCTAAATCATCAGCTTTTGTGTCACTGATCTTATTCAAGTCATGCATGTATGATGTAATAATAATCTCAATTGTTATAATTGAGCACTTATACATGCACATTATATGAGTAACTGGCCTATTTTAAACCATATATGAATCAGACGTTCATCATTAAATGTTGCCTAGGGATGTGGTTCCTACCAGATTGTTAGTAGCTCCATCATTACAAACTACTTGCACAACTTCAGGATGAGTTTGTTAGGTGGCAATAATATAATAGCATTTTCTCCCTCAGTTGCAGTTTTAAATGACTAAGGTCCACAAACAAGAAATCTGAAGCCTCAGTAAAGCCCCAGCAACTTATGTTCCTGTGGAAGTAAAAGCACTTTCATTGTTCTGGAGTGAAGTCGTTGTTGCAACGTTTTACAACTTTTCTTATGTTACTGCAGTTAACTTTTTTTTTAAAGCACGACAATGCTTTTAGGACAATCCAAAAAATAGCATTTTAAAGGTAATCTAACAATTGAACATCTTAAGAGATTGTTTAAATTGTTTTATTCATTTTTTTGTGTTTTTTGTGTTGCTTGCTCCCTTTAGAACAATTGATTTCAAAATAAAGTACTAATACATCAACTATTACTATAACTAGTAAGTAATATTAATAAAACACTAGGTTAGAGTTCAGGTGAGAAGGTGCTCTGAAGAAATCTGTTGTATTTCACCTTAGCATGTAAAATGGTGAATAAGAGCGCATGCCGTCCTTTATTAATAAATATCTTTTGACAAGTTGTATAAGAAATTCCTCACAGGTACTCATTTATTTTATGGCTCTGAGTTTAATCCCAGCACCACCTGTTCTTTCTTTTGATACTAGACACTCAAGATAATATATTCCCCAGCTGTGCTTTACTGTAGAACTTTAATAAAATGTGTAAATGATACCATAACTTAATATCCAGCTGGTAGCATAGCAGCTTAAACTTTGCTCTCTTTCATTTTTAGTAAGATTAGCAAAAGTTGAGGGAAAAATGTAAGGTTCCTTTTGGGCAGTTTTAAGGCAATACATTGATTAAATGATATGACATAGTATATTTGTATAAAACAGGCAGGGGTCATATTTCTTTAATTTAGCTGAACGCTTTAATGTCAAATTCAAGTTTGCCCTTTCTCCCAAAAAAATGAAGCGATTGGTTTCAGAAATGTGGTTCAGAGGCGTAATGCTGCATTGACCAACATGATATAATTAAAAGCACATGCTGTATATCACAGTTTTATAGATTCCAGTGCACACCAACAAATTACTTAACATCACAAGTTATCAAAGGGATTTTAATGGAATTCAATATAAGCTTGTCATTACTATCTAATAGGCCATCATCTCATGAGTATATGTGACGGCACCCGTGAGTTATATGTTCGTTTCAAATCTTTAATGTGGCTCAAAGTCTAAACATATAGAAATAATCGCTTCTTTTTTTAAGAATTGATTTTGACACCACCACTATATCCATTGCGGTCACGGACAGCTTTGCAACTCACTGGCTCTCCAACGGTCTCCACTTGCAGTCGAGTGTTTAAAGCATCCACCAACAGGCAAAGAACTCTGCAGGACCAGCATTCCAGAGAACTCAATGAGGCTAAATGGATAAATGGAGCCATTACAAAGTCATTAGCCTGGAAGTGGCGGTGACACGTGACAAGCTTGCCTTTGCAATAGCAGACATAAAATACTCCAGGGATCATTGAAGTTGTTACATTTCATAATTCTATTAGTCAGCTTTATAGCTTTTAATTTGAAACTTCCATTTAACTTCATTCATTAGGATATTCTCAGACTTACTATCACTAAGAAAAATTAATGTCCACTGATACCTTTATTAAATGACATGAATCTTAGCATTTTAATATTCTTGTGCTGTACACAGAGTAGTTAGCTTTACACTATATTGTAAGTTTACAAGTCAATGTCAGGCTATATATGATATAAAAGCCACATTCAAAGAAGAAACTGGATGTTTGCAGGCTGAAAATGTTCATAATTACCTCAACAAGTGCGCTGAAGCAGAGTTTTTCCATGTGTATCTGAGCGTGGTTCAGAAGTCATGGGGATAAAACAAAAACACGGGGTCTTATGTGCATGCTGGTCATGAGTGCCACAGTGAACCATCAGTACCACTGTTGCAATGGTTACGCCTGTCTGAAGCAATGTGTGGCGCTTGCGTCTGTGTGTGCGTGTGTGCGGTTAGATGATGACAAGCAGGGTGTTGGTAGGATGCTAATTTTAAATTTCCCGGTCTCTCGTGGAGAACTGCTGGTGAAAAACTGTTTGCAAGCTAAAAAAGAAAGAAAGGGATTGAAAGCAGAGGCAAATAGACTAAAAAGAAAAGGAGGGGAAAAATAACAAGAGAGGAAAGTCTATTAATCATTTGAAAATGTGATTTGGAGTTCATTGTGTACTGCACAAAATAGCCTGTATTTCAAGGCCACTGAACCCTTTTTGAAAAGTAAATACAGACTAAGAGCTCACGATCTTCAATTTTGATTGTTTGTGCTTGTCAATTGTCGGACAGAGACCTGGTGAGCAAACAGACTTCCTGGGCATTTGGCATAGTGGGTATTAGAGATAAAATGAGGTGTTCTGTTGTTCTGACTCAACATCACCTTTCAGACAAATAAATTCAGGGAAAGTGTTCCCCAGGCAGAGCCAGCAGGAGGGCAGTTTTACAGATATATGAAGGTCTTATTGGTGATTCTGGGTGAAGACTGAAATCAAACTTTTGAAGTCCAACTTAAAGTAAACTGCGGTGGTATTTTCTGCCAAGGCATAAACTATATATTTGCTCTATAAATAATGAGTCCTGTTAGCAGTGTCATCTGACTTTTTGAACTATATGTGAATGCTTAGATGAACATACAGGAGGTTTTTCTGTTCTTTCCACTAAAAAAAAAAAGCCAAAACTCTGCCCGAAATGGTTGGATATCTGACAGTTTTTAAGGTGTTGAACAGCTTTACATCTCAACTGCAAATGTCAATATTGGTCAGTTTAAATGCCAAAAGCCGTGCTCTTTGTTCTTCAGCACCCACAGTGCCAACAAACACTGTTTGGCCCTAAACTATAAGCTAGTGTTACATTTACTTTGTGTCTCAGTTTCCCCACCTGACCTCTCAGAAGCTCAGAGACAAATTAAATCTTGTATGTGCTTTAAAAATATAGACATTATATAGAAACTATTCTATCATTTTCTTTTTTAATGCAGAAAAATGTATTTTAACAGATACACACATACACTTAAACAGCCTTTTCGATACTCTGAAGAATACTTAAATAAGTACAAAAATATACATGTAAAGTCAACTTGAAAGAAACAAGTGAATTCAACAGAGATGGGAGCTTAGAAATAAGCTTAAACTGTGCATGCTTGAAGTGTCTGATCTAACAAGACTTTATATATTTTTAGCATTATGTATCCAGAAAGTCTTAATAAGGTTGAGTTGTGCTCCTTATGATAACACCTTATTAGCCACATAGCCTACTTTGCAAATTATACAATGAACCTAATTTGCTTACATCACCTTCCCTAATTAGCACTTGTTAGGGGAATTAAGAAGCAATATACTAACATGCATGCCATTCAACATCTCATTATTTGTTAGCGTGTGTTCCTTTGTGTCAAATTTTAACAAACTCTGCAACTCACACTCCCTCTGAAACACTGTCAAGTCAAAAATATACTTTTATTCTTTTCCCATTTTGACTCCATTATCCACATAACTCCAGTAATTGCCTTATTTAACACCAGCCCAGACACAATACCCTTGCAGGGGCTAAATATACGTGTACTGTAATGATCTCATATCTACCTCCTTGTTGGAAGCCATGGGCTAAATCTTCCTCCTAGCTGCCCACAAGACTGTTAGCGCTTGCTGGATTGACAACCTACTAATGGCTCATCTCTAAGGCTCAGGCCACAGAGATCTTTCTACCCGGTGTTAGTACACGCTGTTGCGGAAGCCTGTCACACTGTACCCAGACCTCTCCCTGCCAGGGCTATGAAGGAGAAGACAGATGTCCAAATAGCCAGCAGGTCCATCAGTCATGAGGATTTTTTCTCTCTCGCAGGGCGAGAGAGGGAGGGTCAAGTGGGAGAAACACAGATGAATGAAGATGACACCATTCCAGCATCTCTGCTGCTCTAATGAAAAGCAAACTCATTTTCAGGAAGTTTTCTGGGTAATAAGACAGCCAGCCAGCCTGATCCAGACAACAACATTAAAAAGTATTACTTTTCTATTCAAGCCACCTCATGAATCTTCCATTTTTTAAGACAAATCACAATTTTTTTGTGTCTCAGGAAATCAAAAACTTAATTCAGATTACACACTTTAACATGCTCTGAAGCCAAAATACATAGGAGAAAAAAGTCATGCAGTAACTGTAAAAGAGAAAATGACAAAAGAAATAACTAAAAGTCTTTTAATTTAAATAACAAAAGGTCAAAACATCACATTTTTGCCTCTGAAAAAAAAAACATTTATGATCCGTCATTTCACACGCACAAAAACACAAATTATTGGAAACAGGATGTAAATTGTCGGTCATACCTGACTTCCAATTATGTCTTCTTAGAAACTGGCTAAAATAATGGATTGTTATTACAATACCTTACATTTAAAGTTACAGTCTTCTGAATGCATTGTGATACAGTGTTAATACAGTAGTGATACACTGGACTGGACACTGGACATTAACTGGTTAAAACGTCAATTTCACAGATGAATGACAGTATTCAAATTATACTTGAACTTGTCCTCACAGTCCTCTGATCTTTTTGACAAAAGGCAATGTTTCAAATGAGTGTGTGCCTCTTTTTCTGTGATTTAAGCTCTACTACGTGAGATCACACATGAATAATTTGTGTACAGTGTGTTGGAAATACATTGATTTCAGACAAATGCAGCTTTTGTCGGTGACATATTTTTGTGAAATGTCTGTTACACCGTATGCATATCAAACTGTATCATAAATGAGTTTAAGTACGACGACAGAATGGAATTATTGGACTCATAATGTCTTTGTAAAAGCTTCCTGAGGACATAATAATTTTGTGACTGAACTGTTAAGTACCCACTGTAACAAAATCACTGATGTCAGCTTGTTGGCTTGTTGTGAGCAATGCACAGAAAGTTTGAAGCTCAGTGACAAGGACCTTGAATAAGGCGCAGTATATAATATGAGTGGAGTTCCAGGTAATCTCACCACATGTGGCAATGTTGCAGCCAGTGTGTGGGTGGCTGCTCAGCATGCAATAACCATATTTCTAATGGCCCATCTGGCACAAAGGCAAAAGACTGGGCATACTGCGGGTTCACACCATGTCACAAAGTTTAGCAAAGCATTAAAAAAAAAGGAAAACACAACAAGCCTCAGACTTTCCTCGAGAACATTCCTGAGTGCTGGGTGAGATTCAACAATCTGCCAGTGTTTCTGAGTGACTTTGCTGAATTCTTAACAGAGAAGAGTACTTGACTACAGGAGTGTTGCCTCCGAGGCTTCACTTTCACCCAGCCATCAAAATATTGTTTGGATCTATCATCACACCTGCTTTCTTTGGTAACTTCTGCTTAAGACTTAGTTTGTAAATTAAAGTGCCTGAAATGCGTAAAAACAAGTCGAACACGGTGCCGTTGATGCACTGCTGTAGTCAATTTAAATGGACTCTTGGTTGATCTTAGACCACAAAATACAACATATTTTATTTTAATCATATATAGTAAAGTCTTAGATGTGAAACTTTGCAGAATTCCTTAAAGATCTTTTCTTTCTCTTGTTTTGTCTCTTTGTTTTTTTTTCAATGTGGTCTGTCAGTCCATTAGTTGGTCAGTCAGTCTACCACTTTGATCCTGAATGAAATATCTTTAAAAACAAAATTATAGCATGTTAGCATGCTGATGTCAGCGTTAGCTGAAACGGTGCTGTGGCTGAGTCCAGCCTTACTGGCAACTAGATTCTAAGTGGGTGTTCAGACTGGAAACAGCCTAGTATTGAACAATGCAAATGGCCGTATTGGTGAAAGTGTGTTTCTTCAAGTAGGGGTAAAAAGTGAAATGCTATCCATGGTGTCCAGTTCTATAATTGTGATGGCCTTTCAGGTACCAAAATCCAACTCAGTGGTTTATAATATTCAGAATAGGGTTTAGATCTCTTCAAAGTTATCAGCGTGATGAAAATGTCCTTAAGAATATTTTTCTTCATGCTCAAAGTTCTACAGATGTTATACTACAAGGTGTGGTGGCTTTCGCTCATTTTGTGGACAGTAATTGATAAAATTACCTGGAGTCTGGATTGGAGGTGAAGAAGTACAGGTAAAGATGCAGGATGTCAAACTGCAAGAAACCTCTGGAGACAAAACAGGACTGATAAAAAGAATTTTGTTTCACCCACTGCAGGAACTGTAAAAAAAAAGAAAATCTTTTTATACTCAATTACAACATTGTTACAAAGAAAAATATGTGTAAGTATGACTTTTATGCATCATAAAAGATGCAAAAGTAATGACCTATTCCACACATTGCAATATTTTAAGTATTGTAGTCAGTACAGATTTCTGCAGGTTGAATTAAGAGATAATTATAGAACCTGCATTCTTTATTACCTGTTGCTGAAAGCCAGTTGTGCATATGAGACACTAACCATTATCACATAATTTTCAGTAGAAATATGGGCCAAATTAAAAAAGACTCTAACTCTCCCAACTGCTGACTAAGAGGACTTCTCTCTCCTCGCTCTCGGCAAACTATGTAATTTAAACAAAAAAATGTGGCTTTGTTTGTTTCTCGCCCCAGACAGAAAAAAAGGGAATAAACATATGCAATGGGATTACAATGGAAAAGGAAAACAAAGCGGCTTTGAGAGCAGTTGTTGAGTCTAAATAATTAAGCAGTGATTAGGAGGTGGCCAAAGGCCGTCCGATTGGCTCGGCGGCGTGCTGTGGTCGAGGCCGACGCTCTCCATTCGCAAAATATGCGTCGTTGTAGCCAGCAGTGAAGAAATCTCATGCCTCCCACTTTTCCATTTTCCACTTGAGAGGAACTCTTTCTGTCCTAAGCATTCCCCTTTTCCCTCTAACTCCATAAATGCATTTCTTTCTTCCTCCCTCTTAGATTATATTTTGCTCTTCTGCCTTTTTTCATGTGTGTACCCACTCATCATTAATGTATTCTCTGTAGCGCTGTGAAGACTCACATTTCTCAGCTCTGGGCACTTTTTTGGAGACTATTACACTTCTGATACTTTGTTTTTACATTCATTTAATCATTTTGGCATTTCATTTAATGCCCTGCTCTTTCATTTGCTAAAGCCCTGTATTTTTTTAGTTTTTTTTTTTGTTTGCAGTGTTCTAGTTACTCCATCGTGAAATAACTTGTTTTTGCTAATGAAGTGCTAATTTAAGCTGTGAGGATTTTTTTAATCACCCTGAGCAGAAGGTGAGCACGTAGATGCCTGAGCCTGCCAGGAGTTGAACACATTATTGAAGCTTTAGCCCAGAAATAAAAATAGTTTTGCGTAGATTCGCAATTAAAGGAAAAATCCCAGAGTCTATGTACCCCTTTAATTTATTCCCAAATTTAGAAAAACATAATACGTACACCTGTGTCTCATTAGCAATAGCAGCACAGAGGCAATCTGTAGAACCGTGTGTCTGAGAAGAAAAATTTGAAGGCAACACGAGTGTCAACAGTGGAGAGGAATTGCAAAATTACTGAATGTGAGAGAGTGCGCCCTCGGTAAACGAGATAGAAAGAAGAAAAACAATATTGTTTGGAGGTTTGAGTTCTGGGAATCTCAGATAAAATACATTGCAGAGTGACAGAAGGTCAGCGAGGCTGTGGATTCTGTACGCTTAAAGTTGTGTACTTTTTAACAAGGTAAAGACAACACTGTCTGATTATAGTGAGAGTGAAAAGACCAGAAAACACATCAGCATTCACAGAGCTGGCCTCAAAGCGAGATGAGAAGGGAAGAGAAATCTTTTCAGAGCACTGTATGTGGGATGGTGCTCGTAGGAAAAAAAAAAAAAAAAAGGGTGACACAAGGGCCCAACTACAGATGGAGTCGGGTTTGCGGTTCTGTGCCAGATTGATTACGTACACAAATCAAATAAATGGCAAAAACAACATTCAATGGCGTAGATTTTACAGTGCAAGTGCAATATTAAACCTTTCATTTAATCGTTGTCGTGGAGGTGGTCTGATTGAAGGGGATGCTGGGAAGAAAGTGCCGGTGTGCGACTTGCCTCACTCACTGCCAGCAAATATCCTGGTCCACATGGATGAGTTTATCACAGATGCAGGCTTGAGGACGCAGAGGGAACAACACGAGCTTCAGTGAGGCATCAAGGCAAAGCCGTCTCCCTCATGGTTTGTTCGACTACAAAACAAGCCATATGTGTCGCAATGCAAAGTGCTTCTCTTGAGTGTATTTCAATCGCACTGACGGATCGAATCGACCCCAGACATTAATAAACATGTAATAAACCTGCAGCTGTATATTTTATAGTATCGTCAAGTTACCAGACACAGCTGAACCTTTGAGTCTCTCCCTGATAGGATTTTTTTTCCTTTTTTTTTTTTGTAAAGAATCAATCCATAATGTTTTGACCCCTGGCTTCAGAGCGGCTCGCAACTGGAAAGTCGTGGTCGGATCCCCCCTGAACTGGCAGAGAAAATCTGCATGAGGGAAGTAAAATAAAAGAGCAGCGCTTGCCCTTCCCTAGTTACCTTAAGTAATTAAGGCCCTTAATCCCCAGATTAGGAGAGATCAGACTGTGGTGTACTGGGAAGCTTCCAGGTGTGAATGTGTGTACAGTAACAGTGTGAGTATGAGCAAGGCCTTTCCTGAAAAAGAGAGCATTAGTCTCACAGAACCTTCCCCGGATAAATAAAAAAGGTCAGAGGAAAATCGAAATAGGCTGAGGGGGAAATTAAAATACCGGTCAAGTTCATTTTATGATTCGCTCTCTCTCTGGTTTCTCCTCATAATTTCTGATTGTGTAATAAGAACGTGCTGAATCTGAAAGCAGATGTCTGGAGGAGAAAGAGTTCACACGTAGCAGATAGCAAACAACATGTCATAAATATTGACATCTCATTGTGACAGCTGCAAACTCCTAAGTTCCTGTCTGTACCCCTTCAGCAAACACACACACGCACACGCACACACACACATATACACACACAAAGACCCTTTTGTGTCAACAGAAGATTCTGAGTCGTGTTGAAAGCTTGTACAGTAGTAGAGCAACACCCTGTCTTCAAGGGAAAATACTGAGTGCCACAGAGAGATGTTGGGTTTGTTTTCTGGGACCTGTTCGAGCCGCCTGGTGCTCCTGGAGCTCACCGTGCCGAGCATATGGAGCGCGATGTAGTGCAGAATTCACACTGAACGGCATTTGCATGATGATTAAAATGTTGCAAAGCTGTCTAAACAGCACAAGCTAGCTTCCTATAGAGGGTATGTTTGCAATAACAACACAATGCATTCACTATCTATCCATAAACGTGATTTTTTTGTTTTTTTGTTCATTTTTTTTAATCTGATTTTTTGTCTAATTTGATTAACTCATTTAATAAAATCATCTCCTGCTGCCCTTTTGCACCACTTGTGTTGTTAGGCACCCGCAACATAGAGACTAAAGCAGCGTCTTTAAAGTGAGTGATGTCCGGATGACAGCTCAATCTCATAAACAACTGGGATGGGCTTGAAGTTACCGAGCACAGTCGGTGGGACCGCGAGTGGCCAAATCACTTCATCACATGTGCCAATCTTTCCCCAGCTCTAATGTAATTAGTGTGGATCTCCTCTGGCTACTCTGGCCTTTTGTTGTTTGATAAATGTAATTAGATAAAATGAGCATCAGTAAGCTGAGGCCTCGCTAGTCTGAAAAATGTGACAAGAAAGTCATTGTCATTAACAAAGTGGCTGAAAATGTGCTTGGCTCCTCTTCTCCTTGAAGTTAAGGTTAGAATTGTGTGATCCTACACACAAATACACAAGCAGCTTATGTACAGTTTCTATTGCCTGCAGCAACCAGGGTTGAAAGCACATGTGCAGTGTGTTCATACAGTTCTAGTAAACATGATATCTCAGAAACACCACGATGAAATATCTTTAAATATAGCACAAATGTTCACTTAAACACAAGGATGATTGATTAGATTTCTGTGGTCAAAAGTCAAAGTCACTATGACCTAATTTCCCTCCGATTCTTGTGGAAATAATATCTCAGGAATGCTTCAAGGGAATTTCTTCAAATTGGCACGGATATCAACTAGCATTTCCAAATGAACTCCATTGATTTTATTTTGTGGTCAGAAGTCAAAGGTTCAGCTAACTGTGACCTCTCAAAACACTCTCTTGGCCATAACTCAAGAATTCAGATGCTAATTATGAGAAAATTCCACACACAACTGTCTAACAGATTAAAACAATGCAGTGAGGACATTTTCTATCCAAAAGATCAAAGGTCAGCTTCACTCTCATATCATTTTCTGCAGAAACAGCTTTCTTGCGATCATTCAGCATCGTATCTCAGGAACAGAAGAAAAAATTGTGACCAAACTTCACATTTGATCAGATTCTGACTTGGTGACATTAATCTTTAATGCCTGCTGTGAAACTCGGGTTACTGTATAGATTTTCTTTGCTGTGGGGTCAGAAATGTTTGCGAAGTGACCAAGCAACATCCATATTTAAAGCAGTGTAGTTCATCACAAGGTCACCGCTTTTGCTGATATTTGAGCTTCAGATGTGGATTTAAACTTAACTGGTTCATGTAGAGATTTAAGTGTAAGGCAGTAATTTTAGTTTTTAGGCCTCTTTGCTTAAAACAGTTGCCGGTTTTGTTTGGAAATGATACTTTAAGAGCATTCAGTGAAGTTCAAAACAGTAAAGTTGGCCATAAAACCAACACAGTGAACTGCTAAAACAATCTGGAGAGCTCAGGGGAAATGTAGAATTGGATGGTAATTTTCTTTTTCTCTTGTTTTATCGCTCTGACCGAGCCCTTTCACATCGCACATCGCAATTTCATCAATTATAATAATTATAGCAGCTATAAAGACTTAGGTATTTTAAATCTCAAACAAAAAAAAAAGATTTAATGCCTCATGTACTTTTCAAACACAACATAAACACCCATAATTTGCCCATTTTCTTCTTTAGATTTTTGACCCGACTTGGCATCTTGCAGTCCTAATGCCATTTCATTTGGATTTGTTAAAAGCTCAATTTTTACTTATTCTTCAGCTTTGTGTTCTTTATTTCTTACATTACCTCTCCTTTCACCTTTTTTGAGTCTGTTTTTTTTGTAGCAGAATAAATATATGGCTGGTTTACTACTTGGATAAGGTAACTAAGGTAAAAGAACATTTTTTTGTACATTCAAAGTCCTTGAATATTTGGGTCTCTGCTTTGATGGGGAGTAAACTATTTTTACTTTCCATTGTAACAGAGGGACAGCAGGATTAGAAAAAAACAGTATGACTGAACTGAAAACACTCACAAGAACTGGATCATACATCAGAAGCCTTCAGATGGCAGTATACTTAAAAGCAATCCATAAAACCTACAACTTCTGCAAAAGATGATAATCTGACACACTCAGTGCATGTGCAAGTATAATGTCTAAGCATCTGACTGTAGGAGATCCTGAAGGTAACGCACGAGGCTGGTAGGTTGTCTGGTTGTCATATTGGAGTCTGCAACCTTGTCTCTCATGTTTACATGCATTGTATTTTGCATTCATAATGAAGTTAAGTAGAAATGTAATCACCACCACGCTTATATTCAGAGATGCTGCTCGAGGCGGTGAATCATTACTTTTATGTTCTGCGCTGAAGTCGCAGACAGGTGGTCAAGGTGGATCAGTATGAGAATCCAGGGTTTGCTCTTTTGCAGATATGTGTCATTCCAGTGTGGGCTGTATATGCAAATGAACAATGGTAACCTTGCCTCCATGTTGCCTGCTCCCAGAGCTTCCAGCTCATTTTGATAACAACAGTCTGCCGACTGACTCCAGGGTTTGTCGTTTAAACTGCAAAATGTACATTAATAATTTCATAAGTCCTCCTCCGCAGACACAAAGAGGAGAGAAGTCGCACTGAAGGTAAGAACCTCTCAAAACTGAGGTCGAACCGTAAAACAAAGCAGCGCTGACCAAGTATGACACTCATGACTCACCCATTTTAATTATATTAAGGCTTAAAGTCATCAGATGGCTTTTTTAAAGTGACAACATGTGCAAGCTGTGTTTTATGCTTGACACAGTCAATGCTACCAAAGTGTGTCCCCACAGCTACACCTTCTCTTTCAAAAACTCTCCACTTCTGACTTGAAAAAACTAAGACACAGCATCTATAAAGCCTCCATCCAGAAAAACTCAAGACAAAGCATCCCAGTTTTCCTCCACAAACCAGTAAGTGATGCTGTAGTGACTCAGTCCGCTATTTAATTTCCTGTCTCAGTGGACATTTTGCCCATGTGTTTAGTATAAACATCTCTGATATTTGCCAGGTAATTTTATTCACAACATGCAAAAATATGTTGATAGAAAATGTAATTTTGTTGGCGCTACGTTTTTCTTCAAAGCATGATCTGCTCTTCCAAATTTGTCGTATATAAATGTCATTTCTAAAAGACGGGGCTGGAAATTAAGATGAAGCCTTTTGAGATTGCATAAGAAAGGTTGTGTAAGCTGTTAAGTTAAGCTGTAAAGGGGGTGTTTACTCCCATAAAATGAGTGAGATGAAGGCATAAAAGGAAGTAAATGATTATACAATAGATGAACTCAATTTTAAAATTTATAAGCACTTGCATAAAGAGGTGGAATTCACTCCAAGAGTAAGTCAAGTGTTATTAAAGTTATTGATGTGTACGGCCCCATGAGTTAGCTAAAATATGAGCCTGGCCACATACCATATTATGAAGCAGGAGAGTGGAATGAGAAGTGTGCACTTCTCAGTAATTTACACTATGTAAAACCATATGGATAGGACAGGCACTTTGGAAAATGAGTGGAAAACCATATGGGGAGCTAATATATCTTTTGTCTCTAAATTACTGCCAACAGGAGTCTGTTATTTCCCTTTGAATGACATTTTTCTTATGTGCATGTGCCAAATCCAACCGCGATACGGCGCATTCAAAGCTGCTCCTGAGGATTAATTTGACTGGGTGGATAAACCTGACTGTGCAGTTGCACAGATAGCCAGAAGTGATGTTGGAGGGTAAACAGTATGTGAGGGATGAACTCGAAATGATCCCCGAGTAAGATAGCACAATTATATCCCGTAAAAAAAAAAAAAAAAAAAAGATTCTATGCAGGATTAAGCTGGTAAAAAAGGTTTATCCTTCAGTCTAACGCGAGCAGAGCTGATTAGCATTTGTGTGATCTCTGTATTAATACAATTTATTTCTTTTTTCAAGTTTTCTATTTTTTTTTTCCCAGATATCATCTGTTTTTAGCCCGAGGTTGGCAAACTAGCAGGAAGCAAATAACACCAGCAAGATTATGTACACAATCCCATGCAACTTAAGCAAACCTGTCAAGTACTTTTTTAAACTCTCAAGTAGGAAACCTATATAAAAAGCTGGTTGTAAAGAAATGAAAGTAGCCCATTAAATTGATTTGAATCTGTGAAATTCTTTGTCTCAACCCAAATCAAAACTAGTTGGTCTGGTAAAACATTGGAAGTTTGAAGTCCTTGAGTCTGTACATTTTTCAAAGTAAATTTGAAGCCCTACTTGAAATAAACACCTTTTTTTTTTTGTGACTTTCCTCAAGGCACTGCACACAATTTATACTACTAACAAGCATAAATTACACCAGGGACTAAAAACCATTTGGCTCTCCATGAATTCCTGCTTTTACAGTCCTGAAAAGAGAAAATTGCAGAAGCATTTTCCTTAGTCATTTTGCATTTTGAAAGGTAACACTCAAGGATGCCAACAGCGTCGGCATCAAAAGACTGAGATCGGGAATGTTGAATAGACGCATATGAGACACATCATTTCCATTCTCCACAAATAATGTGCGTAACAAGAGTGATGGATGATTCTCCATCTTCTGGAAGTCTTTCATGGGAAGACGCTCAGTCAGACCTAGCATTTAACCAATCCGGTGGTATGATGATGATGAAAGGGGATTAGGCAGCAGGACAAAAATGTGAAAATAACAGAATTAGAAAGTTGTAGACAAACAACAAAGGTCAAGATTTGATTTTGCACATAAAAAAATTGCTTTATAGTGATTGATGATGATTTTCAAGACTCAGGAAGGACAAATTGTATTGTATCATAATTGTATCTTTGCCTCCACAGGCTTGTGACAGATAACCACAATGTAATAGATTTTTTTAAAAACATACTGAAACTGGTGTGATGTTGAATTTAAATGCCACTCGTCTTTCATCTAACGTTCAGATCACACCAGTTTCATCCTCATTCCTCGTCTCAGCTGGGGTATATCTAAATTCCTCCGAGTCCTTGTGCTACCTGACTGGTAGGAAGGCAAACATCCCATTCTTTGCAAACTGTTTCACAAACTTTGCAAGCACTGCCTTTGTTGTTGCCCTTACGTGTGCAGAATTCTGAGAGCTCTGAGAGAAAACTGGGGACATGAAAAAACTCCGTTCCAGACTTGGCAAACAGTTTTTCCAAAGTCTTCTCACCAATATCCAAGGAATTTCTTTACATTGGTTAATTTAATTATCTACGTGAAAGACATCTGATGACAATAAAGTGTCTTTTTGAAATTTTTATACAAAAATTGCAATAAAATACATGAAAGGTTTGAGACCTTAAGACTTTTTCAACTCAATATTTAAGAATGAATTATTGAATTGAATAAAATTATTATCTCAGAGCTTAAAAAATGGTTTGTTCTAAGAATGTAATTCTAGCAGTCGGCTGTGTGAACTGCAGAGGCAGAACATTACATAGTTCTTGCTTTGAGCATCAGCGCACTCTCTCAGTCAAAAACAATGAGCCAGCTGCAAATAGACACAAAGTGAATTTCCGTCTTTTACTTTACTTTTTGGGTCATGAGCAGTCAGCTGAGTTTCCCTGACTGACATTTTCTATGACAACGATCCACAAACTTCCACTAATACTGGCTGATATTAGCAAAAGGTGGCAGTTACTTTACTTTTAGAGGAACTGTTTCCATTAATTCTACCAGTAGGGGTCACTATCAGAAATGTACAGTTCCTATACTATCAGAAAGTAATGTATTTCCCAGTACATTTTGTACTGAAACCTGGTACAAATTTATATCTCAAACTGTTAAACACAGTTCGGTGCATTGTCTCCAAGAAGGAGAAATAAATAAATTTAAAGTTTAAATTTTAGCCTTTTATAATTAAGCAAACAGAAGAGAGACTGTATCATTACATTTAAACATTTTTTAAAAAAAAACACTTAAATTTACACCACTGAGGTAATTTGTCATCATCTCATTCACTCAAGTCCAAGCCTATATTTCATCTTGGTTAACATCCTGGCCAGTTAAATCTCAGTGTTGCATCTCATGATTAAACCCTTTACAAAAGAGCTCTGTTTTTGTTTAGTGGAGACATCTTTCAAAGTAAGATTAAATGAATGGAGACGAAGTTGAAAAATCTTAGCAGTCAGAACTTGTTGATGAGGATGTTTGTGTATTTGTCTCCAAAAGAAAAAAAACACACACACACACACACACACAAACACACACATTAGGTTCATTTCCTAGAACTGTCATTGCCACTGCCCTCCCACACAGCGTTATGTCTGGCCAACTGGCAGAATCGTTCTCCATTGACAGCTTTGGAATAATTTCAGACCTGGTCCTCATTCTCTGCATTAACAAGCAGCAAGTCTGAGCAGTATTGTTCTGTGGCACACACATCATTTACAATGACAAAATATTTTTTTTGCACATTACGTGCTTCTCTGCTGCATGCGTATGCAATTAAACATGGTCATCACTAATCTACATGCGGTGTATTCTTAAGCTAAAGTTTGTACTTCCGTTGCAATATAGAAATTTGCGGTGCAACGCATCTAATGGTTGACCTTTTCTGCTGTTTCAGATACTCAACATGGTACACCTCAAATCATCCGCAGCTGTCTGCCAGCACACACCGGACCAGTTGCCCCTCCTTGACTTCAGTGGCAGTAACAATCAATTTATATGATCCATCCTGCTCACATGGCTCGCTGCAGAACCGGTCTTCATCATCCAGAAGCGCATGTTCCGGGTTTGTGCATGACAGATGGAAACCCAGCAACCTCTGCTGAAATTGCTGCAGCGCTGCACCATAACCAACTCTCTATTTGAAATGAGAAAATGGCAGAGGTGATTTATGAGACAAATAATTGTTGCTGCGTTTCTTAAACTATATGTTGCATCACTGAGAAGAGTCTTGATTCGAATCGTCTCCCATTCAACTGCACAAACCTACCCGGTCTTGCTGCAGCAGCTTTCATGTCCTCCTTTTCTCATAGAACACATGCATACCCCAGTTTTCAACTGCCCTGCTTTATTCAGCCATTTTGACCATGTGAGCGTAGTATAGTTAGTAGTTTTAAGCAGGTTAAATATGATGTAGTTCCTGTGCAGTTCAATTCACCTCAAATGTATAATAATTATATAATTACTGATGAAAATATTCTTTCTGAGCACATGCAAGTTCCCTTATTGCTAGTACTTTCCTAAGTGTCACTGTTTGTGTGTGTGTGTGTGTGAGTGTTTGAAGGTAACAATAATTTGTCTATTTACCTGCTGGAGGATAATTTCTTTCTGGAGCTCACCGAGTGCAACCGCAAGCTGCTCCAAATGCGGAACAGGAGTTGCACCGTTGCATCTGGCAAAAAAAGCAGCGGATCAGTGTGACTCAGGCTCACGCCATCTCCACAACAGAGGACAGGCTGCCGAACATTATGGACGACCAGCATGAATCCCTGGCATCCGTCTGCGATTTCCAGAACTGCGGCAGTGGTAGCGGGGTTTGACAAGACCACACTGAGGCTGTCCTGTTCGGGGGAGGATAGGCCACAGCGACTGAGGCTTCTCAAGAAAGAAAGTGTGTTTTCACAACTTTCCCTAAGGGTTCATCTATTGTAGGTCATCCATAATATTATTTGCATAAAAGGTTGAAACAAAGAGAAGAAAAAACCAGGCTGTATGTTGATTAGTTGACTTTATAGAGCTGGTCAAGTGTCTGAATGGACCTTTATTCTCTGAAAAATATGACATTACTTTTTGGCATATAAACTGGGAAAATGGGTGAACAAATATGTAACTTTGGGGAGCAAATTACTTAAAAGTATGATTTTTAAGCATAAGATGAAATCAAATTAATTAAAGACAAATAAACTGCTAATGAAATGAAGCTTACCTCTTCTTTGATTCACTTTGAGGATACTTTAATAAAGTGATCTCTGACATTAAACTCTGAGAAACATTTTGTCACGTTGTCATGCTGTGCCAGTGTTCTCAATCCAACAATGTCTCAGGGTGACTCAGAGATCCATAAGGGATCCATTAATTTTTTTTTTACCAGGCTCAAGGGAAACTCAACTTCCTGAAACTTACTTGCTGGCAGATGAAGGAGGACAAATTAGCTGTGACCTCTTCCCTTAGGCCGCATTTTGACAAAAGAAAAAAAACAGCTCCCTCACTGACTTGACAGGGACGACTCTGTTAGTGTGGTGGAGGTGCCAACACAAAGAGCTTGGCCAAAAACGCCAAACATGCCGAGTTGTTCCTCAAAAGAAGTTGAATCTGGTTAAACTTAATTTTATTTAAATGCAGTGCGACATTATCCAGCAAAGAGTTTCAGGAATAAGTCTGATATCGTATGTGCAAGCCCAAACTCCTTGCAAATTACTTTATCATTTTTTTAATATTCATCTCTCGATTGCTGCAACAAAAGAGAAAAAGGATTGCAGGGAGCAGTGTAATCCTTCCACATAAAATTGTAAACCATGACATCTAATAAGCCTCCAAATTCATAGATCTATTATTCCAGCTGCACTTCCTGGGTTATATTTCACTGTCTCAGTGGTACCTGAAACAACTCATCCACACTGACACAGCACCTTTAATTTTTCAAAGGACTAATTCTTGAAACTGCTTTTTCTCAGAGAGCTTCTTACTCTGAAATAATAGGATCCTACTTTTCAGCCGCAGTTACAGAAATTTCAAGTACTCCACATTTCAGATTTTCATTTTTAATTATTTGTCACAGTTTGATGCAGTCGGGGCTCAGTTGGAAAAAGATGTTGCTACACACTTTTGTGCACTGATGTGGTTTAAAAAAAAAACATCTGAATTTTAATTTGTGAGCCTTTCATCTCTGATAAAACAACACCCAGACAGTCCTGATGAAACAGGTAAGTTGAAACTGAAGTGTTAAATACAACCAAAGAATGTTTGCTTTTACTTTTTTCCCAAAGAACCTAACTTTGGTGTATTTAGTGTTTTTTTCAGTCTAGATGGCAACAAAAAGGTTGTTTAAGGTGTTTGAAGAACCAACCAGGGAGAAGTTTATCCATTTCTAAACAGTGTTCATGGTTTTACTGAGTAATTACATTTCATTTGGCGTTTGGAAGTGTACTGTTTTGATTTAACAAGTACTAAAATCACAGCTAAACTACCTTTAATCTGTGTTTATTCACAGCATCTGATTATTTCTACTCTCATCTCCAGATTTTTTCGCAAAGAGAAAAGAAAAATCGACTGTCTGTCCCATTAAAATACAACGAGGCCTTTCACTTTAGTTAAATATAATATTTGAAACATTGTGTTACTCTTACTCACTCTAAGTTGGGAGGCAATTTCAATTGTGTTGCATAAGCCTATTAGGTAACTAAATGATTTGTTTGTTTCACATCTGATTCTTTAAATTTTCACTTAACCAAGGCTTTAAACTGAGCACTGTCTATATTTTGTTGTTCACAATAGATCTGCAGTGTTAACTTCTTTATTTAAATGCATGTTGTTTTCTTTTTTTTCGTATTTGGAACCTCCATAAATACACACACTGTCTGGGTAAAAACTGAATACATAAAAGGGGAAGAGAAAATGCAAATAGTCTGGGTGTTAAACAGTACCGAGCAAATCCATCCTGCAGACTCTGCTTCAGGGTTGGTTTGCAACACAGAAAGAGATAAATTTGTGACTGTGTAGGTTTTATGAGAATGTGAATGCTTACGAGGGAAAAAAGAAACCCCTCTTTTTTTTTATTGCATGTGCGTGTGTGGGTGTGTTTGGGTGGATGCATGACAGCAAAGATGTGTGTAAGCATGTCTGTCCCTGAACATGACAGGCATATGCAAGAGTAAACATTTGGGCGCTTGCAGCAGGGGAAAAGAATGCATGTTGACATTTATGAAAGCTTTCAGGTATCCGGGTTATTTATTCCCCTTCGACACTCAAGAGAACTTGAACGGTTTCACTGCAGTAATGCATTTCCGAGAGCGTTATATCTCACTGCAAACTGCGGCCCATTGAGCAACATCTCTGCACCACAGCTTGATCCATGGTCATTCCTCCCCCCCTCTCCTCCCTCCCAGTCCCCCCACCCGCCTCCCTCCTCCTTTCTGCACACCTGCCTCTCCAATCACGGATGATCCTGGTTGATGGCGATTTCACCAAGGCCAGTATTGAATGCATTACTCATGCGGTCAGATATCGGCTTCAAGCGCAGTAATATAGTGCATCCTGCAGCTCAATGGCTTCTTAGGAAACAGAAGGCTAAGCAGCTGTTAATGGAGGATTTGTAGTTTTTTATAAGTTCAAAAAATCGCGACTCCGCTGTGAGATTTCATCAATGAAAACAGTGATAAAATACGGTTGGTGTGTATTTATGCAGAGTTTCACATGCACACATACCTCATGCTTGGATTCAGGACATCATTCCTTCGCCGCATAACTGTCAGGTGTAACCTTTAGATAATGCCGAATGACCTGCCGGAGCGTACTGGCAAACGTTACTCTCCGGGTAATCTAACCCATCAACATTAAAATCATTTACCAGGTGGGGGGCTGATAAAGCTTACCTAGCTTTGATGATACCACAAGGGCAGCAGCAATTTGCAGATACAAATCAGAAAATGATTTTGCATTAGCAATCATCCCTGAGTATTTGCAATTGCCCCGGGGGACACAGAGGAAAAATATGATTATGTGCCATATACTGCACTTCAGTCAGTTTTTAATTGAGGGAAAACTGGCATTTAATTAACAATTGACCAAAAGGAAATGAGTTTTATTGATTTGTTTGCTAAGGGACAACACTCATCTATGCATGTGCAGCTCACTGGTTCAGTCCTTGGAGGGAACAGACAGAGACAGAGTAGTTTATCAGCAAATATTGTAGCCAGTGCTTTGAATTCTGTGGAGAACATTCAATATGTAGACAAGTGCCTTCAGGGGGAGGAACGAGTGGCTTGTTCGATGGCTGATTTCACAAAAAAAATGTACATAAGAAACACTATGACAGCTACCAGCACGACAACGTCATAAACTGACTTCATTTCCTGTGATGACTGTGCACTTTCAAATGATCTAAAACAATTAATTTTGAATTTGATGCTTATAAAATGCTTCATAATCTTAAAGCCACATTCAGTATTGTATCACTGAGTTGTTGTCTTGCCTTTCATCAGCGCTGGCAGATACAGAAACCACACGGTCAGCAAGAGCTGCAAGGACTCAAGGTCACACAGGTCCCAGGTAAGCTCGCTATATTTTGACAATTTAGCCAGACTGTGTGCAACTGTGGCTATGATTTGTTAATGTGTTATGATCAGATCTCTCTCTTTTTTTTTTTTTGTCTTTCAACCTGGAACTAAATTTATGCATTATGAGTATGACTGAGAGGCAACCTAGCAACAGTGAAAGAGAGGAATAGAATTGGTTTGAGTGAATAAAACAATCAAATTCCTTTAGTATTCAGCCTCTGTTTCCTCCATCCGCACCATCAGTGCTTATTTTAAAAACCTAGTTTCATTAATATTTGTCATTAATATAATTGCATTTCATTAATGCCATTAAAATAAATGTAGTTTCATTGTATATATTGGATGTAGTTTCACATATGAAATGCAAAGGGTTTATAAATTCTGGCAAATTACAGAAATTTTAATAGTTTGGCACCTGAGGACAAAGTTGAGGCTCATAAACAGCCACAATTCCAACTGTGCTTTAACTTTTGGAGCCAAAAAGGGTGCAGCACTGGAAAAAACCACTTCATGTCTTCACAACTTGGGTGGACGTTTTGGTCAGATCGACAAATAGATTTCTGATTGCTGCAAACACATATACACACACGCACGCACACGCGCACACACACACACACAGAGGGAAAAGTCAGAACTACTTGTTAGAAGGCTGCTGGGTGGGTGGCAGGGATGGTTCATTCCAGATCTCCTCACCAGCAGAACTGTGTGGGCGGAGGAGCATGTCTGGAGTATGAAAACAGTGCCAAGGTTGTAGCTCATAACACTGGGTAAACACATGGCAAGGACACACAAGTGCTTATGCACCTACACGTACTCACACACACACACACACACACACACACTCATGGGGACACAACCTACCCCTCAACAAAAAAAAAAACTCACACACACACTTTGCTCGCCCTGCCTCGCTCATATCTGTGCACTGGCAAGACGCCTGCCTTGAGTCAACTGATTAGAGTATTTTCACCACCACCATCCAGCCCCGGGTCTGATCATTAAAGTCAAAATTAACTTACCATCCCATGGCCCCAAACCTCCTGTTTATCCCCCCTTTAATTTCTTTCACCCCCCCTCCGCCGCCCTCCCTATCTCTACTCTGTCTAAAGTGCTTGGAGCTACGCTGAAGAAGGGTTCATGGACTAGAATAGAGCTGAAGTGATAAACCTCTTAGCGCTCCCTCTCATTTTATTACCTTGGCCGCATTTCATGACATTAATATGTTGTTTGTTGTGCAGAATTAACTAAAAACAGCCGAGGGAGAGGGTGAAGGAATACAGCAAATTAAAAGTAAGTAAAAGTGACTGATCTCTCGTCTCTCCCTCTCTCTCTTGATGGATCTTGAGCTTGTGCTGACTGCTGATTAGACTGACAGAGCCTTTCTGACTCTCGACTCACCAAACTGGTTTCAAAGCAGCCTGTGTGTGCAATGTGTGTGTCTGTGTGTGTGTGTGTGTGTGTGTCTGTGTGTGTGCGCTTGTCTTTTTATGTATGAGTGTGTGTGTGTTTGCATAAATAAGCAGTCCAGTCATTCATCACGGTTTCATTTCTCAGCTTCATGAATAATGTCAGTGTGTATGCATCCATTTGATGTCCTCCAGTATAGGACTGCAGTGCAGCTCCTGAGATCTCTATTCATTGTAAATCAAAATTAATCAATTAAACTGAATCAATTCGGTGCACAAAGTGACATGTATATTTTGTTAAGCTGTGCGTCACACAGATATGGAAACAGTCGAGCATGTGTTTGAACACTTATTAATGAAACAGGGCGGCTGTTGCCAAAAAATCTGAATCTTCTTTACTCATACTCATGTAAGCGTAATGGGGCAGTGAAACTACTAAAAATGTGCATTTTGAATTGAATTTTAAGCGAAGAATCTGAGCTGTGACAGCGATAGAAAAAACATTTGGGTGTTAACAGGAATTCGACAATAAAACTGGCAGACGTCTCTTTATGCCACAGGGTGCAAACAATGCTAATCATAAAAACAAATGACATACAGTGCAACAGAAACATCTCAGAGATCAAGCTTGTATTTTGGCCAGGCGATGAAAATTGCAAAATAAATAAATAAATGAATGAATAATTAAATTAGGTCCCATGTGGACCGTCGAGACCTAAAGACCTGCCAGGCCAATTAGACAACAAAGCCAATAGCAGGGCTGAAACAATTACTCTATTGGTCCATTGACAGAAAAATTAATTGGCAACTATTTTGACAAACACTTTATCAGTTAAGTCGTCTATTGAGCAAAAATGCTAATCAGCCTCCAGTTCCAGCTTCTTCAGTGCAGGGATTTGCTGTATTTTTTTTGATCTTGCATGATATTTCGACATAACTTGAGGGGTTTTGCATGTTTGGTTTAACAAAACGAGAAAAAATGAATAAGTCAGCTTCAGTTTTAGGAAAAAACTTTTCACTATTTTCTGAGTTTTTATGGACTTTGTCTTCGTTTTGCCAGACCAAAGCTGCAGCTAACAGCTTTTAATCACTGATGAAGCAGTAATTTTTTTTTTTCCATTTGAAAGATTGGATAATTAGTCGCCAAAATGCCAAAAAAAGAATAGCAATCACTTCATCAGTCAGCCTTTCCTGTGCTTCAATTAATTGTTTTCGCCAACAAATGGTTACATAAAAATAACAAAAGTACAAACTCCCTTTTGTCTTTGTTGTGTAAAAAATGTTTTCAGTAATAAATCAATAATATTCTTGGTCTCTTTTCTTCTATGACCATTCAATTAATAATTAATACACAGTTCTAATGAAGACAACATATATACATTTACATCTTACTTACTTCTCTTGACACATTATTTTTAAATACCAAATTGTGATTACTTCTTTTTCTTTTTTAATTATTACACAAAAAGTTAAACCAACAAAATCTAAAGCCACAAAATCAAGGAGTTAAGTCTAAACATGGCTTCACTTCAGCCACTTAACAAGTCCAAAATAGCTCTGCATTCACTCAAGTCATAGTAGTTCAATGTCAGCACTATTGAAAGGAGAACTCCCTATTTTTTCCCTCAAACGCTGGTGTCTGCCTCCACTGAGACAGGATGGAGACTGAAAGCATTTGAAAGCAGGCAAGGTTTGCATATGTCCTTAGCAGAGAACACCACCTCAACTGTGAAAACAGCTCCGGCTCAAAGTTAACGTCATTCACTTTTAAAAGACTGAAAAACCAGACAACCGATTGCTGCTGCAATATCAGGATAAAGGGACGACAGACGGATGACAGCCCTCAGCTGTCTTCAGAAATCCAGCTTTCATACATCCTTGGGTTTGAAAATGAAGAAAAAGGGACACAAAAGATGGATGGAGTTCAAGGATGTCTGACAGATGGACAGTAGAGATGCAGTGCTAGCCCCTAGCACTCGTAATTAAGTTGCGTAATTGCACAGATAATGAGTCAGTCTGCCTTCAAGTCAAAACACTGCATGACACACAGCACTGAAGACTTTGTCATTTGCCTGCTTTACTGCAAATGTCATCCTGCAAAAAAAACCAAAAAAAATGTTATATTGGTGTGTGTGTGCGACCAATGAATCAAGACTTTAGCAAAGTGGTGGCAGGCTTTATTGTTAAGCTGGTGGATGATACAGTTTCCACAGTTACCACTGCGTCTTTTTTTTACTAGAGAAACTCTTCCACAATCCTCCGTAAGTTTACACTCTGCCTGTGAGTCAGGGTTTGTGTTCGAGCACTCGGGCCATTATAAAAACAGCCTCCTAAAACTTATGGAGAGCATGCAGTCAGGCAGCAGAGAGACTTGTTTTATAGACACTTTCCTTACAAGACGACAAAACAGGCACTAAAGTTGAGGCTATTCACCTAAAGGCCAACATCCTGCAACAAAAGGAATATGGGTTTAACATTTGTGGAGCTGTCAAACTAAAAAACCACCAGCAAGAAATATGGATTTGTTCTTTACAGTTGCATTTGTTAACAGTGCATAATACATTGCAATTAACTGAGAAACACTTTGGGTCCTCGCTGATTTCACCACGGATGTAAAGGCAGGTGCAAGCTGTCAAAGCGTGGGATTCATGCACAGTAAATCACTGGATTTGTAGTTTATTAAGCAGACAGAATGGCACGGTTGAAAAAAAATCTAAAGTCGTGAGAACACTCCTGAGTATTATCGATGCCGCGCAGAAGAAGTGTGTATAATAGAGAGTAATGTGGCGAGGTCATTAACACACTGGCTGCATCAAATCCAGAGGCTGCAGAAAAAAAAGTGTGAATCAATCAAAACCTCTTCTAAAATAACCCGCACCGAAAAAACCCCTTTGAATCTGAATATGATGTTGTTTTTCAGAGTGCTGAAAAGGATGATGGAGACAGTGAGCTTCCATAAAGATGGAAAATTGACCACGGCCAACGTTCTCGGTGTACTCCACTGTGCACTTCAGGCCATACCAACTGCACTCAGAGCTTTCAGCCTCATCTCTGTGATGGAGAAATCCACTGAAACATGCAAGAACTCTTTCACAACTCTTAAAAGCATTTGGCTCCGAGCACCGCATCACATGTTGCTCAAAAAAACACAGGGTCCGTCTCGTTCAGATTGCCTTCAAAAAAAAAAAAGGGGCACTCAAACGCAAGTTAAAAGATGAATGGACATTTTGATGAAGGCTCGACTCCCGAAAACACAGCCTTCAGCTTTACTGATACACAAAGTGTGTGTGTGTATGTGTGTGTGTGTGTGTGTGCGCGCCTGATTGATACACTAACATTAATTCATTCTTTAGATGCTCTTTGCCTTTGGCCGTTTGTTGTTAATGGCATTACACTATATCTCATTTGCAAGTGCGCCTGTCGTGGAGCCAAACTTTTGTCATCGTGGCCGTAAATCTTTTGTTTTTTTAAAGCCCATCAGTCATCAAACAAAGTGGTTCTGTTGCCATTTCTGCCCTGATGTTTTTCAGTCCTGATTCATGTTACACATTTTTATTTCTCCTGAACTAAACCTAAGTTTAACCTCGCTGGTCTGATTGCCATAATGTCGTTGTAACCGTAAGTTTTAACTTGACTATTTAACAGTCAAGTGATCATTTTATTGAATGAACAAGTGAAATAATACGAAACACTTCTCTTAACTTAACACCAAGGGAAAACAGACCACACTCTTCAATCCAGAATTTCTCAGCACCTTGTAAATTGTGCAGCGTTTGATACAAAATGCATGCAGCAAGCTTGTGGTGCTTCTCACAAATGTGCTCTAACAAGCATTGAACCTGACATCGGTGACAACGGCCATACATCCTCTCTCTGTAAAGACAAGCAAGAGACTCTCCAGAGGGCACATTTGTTGCCTATAGGCTTCAGAACGAGTGCGAATCAGGATAAAAAATGACTGGAATTCTTCAGTCTTTCATCCTGACGCTCATGCAAGACATTCTGTATGCTTAATAGGTGCTCGAGGTGGATGGAGAGACACGGCGCATGAGCTTTCAGCAGGTCTGTAACTTTATCGGCGCTCGTCTCCGCTTCTCCGCCTGCACCTATCTCATTTGAGATCTTGATTTTTGTTTTCATTTAATTAACTTCGGCGCCTCAGCGTCAACAGTCTCAATGCAGCTAAGACAAAGACTGACTAATCAGTGTCCTCATTTTAAGTGATCCGGCCCCTGAGGATTTCATTGGATATGTTCAAGATGAGTCATACAGTAAAACCAAGACATCCTTGTAATTACAGTCGACTGCAGTTTGTCTCATCCTCAATGTCAAAGACTCATTTTAAAGAAATTAAAGAAAATAACTGATAGTGCATTACATTTGAACTGTTATTTATTAAAGCATTTAGACCAGATGTAGTGTTAGCAGTTCTTCTTCATTTGTCACTGATGATGGTGGCAGAATTTAAATGTTTTATTTGCACATTTGTTTCATGAGATATTTAGCTCTTGGCTGAAATTCCTTTTCAGTTTTATTTATATATTTGCAAGCTGTAAGAATTAAAATGTCAAACATAAATGTTGTCCCTTGAACTTTTGGATTTTATCCTGAGTGGGCTCAGAGTTAATTTAACTGTGAAAAATGTAAAACTATCAACCTCTTTACATTGATTTGGATTATTTTGTAATTAAAACCTGTTTATAATCCTTATTTTTTGTAGAAGATATGTACACTTTAGTGTTAGGGAACAAAGATTATGCAGACCTTAGCCAAGACCAGTATTACAAAATCACTGTCTGTATGTATTTACAAAACTATTAGAACTTTGTTAAGATGCCAAAGTGAAGCCTCATCATCTTTGCTAAATTTGAGCCTTTTCCCTGTATATCTCTGGTAGAGTTTAATGCAGAAAACTCACATTTAAAAGTGAGCAAGAGTGTAATTAGTTGTGATATTTTTGTATAAAAGTTTCAATAGTTTAAGAAAAATTTGGCAATGTTACAATCATTCATGTTCCTTCCTTAAACCACCACCCCCAGTTTCTCCATTTAGACATATGTGGTTAATTCCTCTGAGGCCAAATATCCACATCTTGCAATGTAAGAGAAAAAGAAAAACACCCCCTGTTGATTTGCTCTAAATTTTAATGGGTTCTTTCTTGGCCAATGCAACACCCTTAAAATAAGTTTAATGAAAATCTGGCCTGTAGTTTTTTTGTTTTTCCTGTAAAGAGACAAACAAACTGAACCAAAAAACAAAACCTCCTCGGTGGAGAGAACAGCCGATGCATATTTATTGGCATTTAGACTTTCCACTTTCATGTCAAAAAACACCCATTTCCACCACTGTGGGCATTGCTGCAAAAATGTATAAATAAATAAAGTTCGATGGACCATGAATGCAGCCTATCGGTAAAACATTCGTTCAGAATATCTCAGGATGCTTAAAAAAAATTCGACGTGTCAGCCTATTTTGCATAATAAGACAGCTTTAAATTCCACCAGCAGGAAGAATATGAACATATGGGGTTTGCACACGGACTTTTATATTTCTTTATCAACAAAAAACAGTTGGTATGGAGCTACAACATGAGTGAGAGCTGACATGGGGTTATACTAATGATGCAATGTCTGAGGCGTACTGACAGGTCTGCTGTAGGGGGGCCGGGCCAGAACTCCAGGCTGCTGATGCCGACTGCTGACAGATATTGACTTCTTCTGAAGCAAGGTCTTGTGTGGATGTGTTGGTGATTACCATGTAGTGCTTGCTGACATGTGGAGTGTGACAGGCATATTCAGTGGTCTGAGGACCCGCACCTGACACTCCAGATTGGTCCTGCAGACTGAATATGTCTTTGTTAGAAGTGGGTTCCTTCTCATGACTATCTATGTGCTGTGGCTGGATTATTTTCTCTCAGTTACATTAAAGCTAAGGCTGTCTCATGTATCCGGTTCTCTTTTTGCTTGAACTCCTTCACCTCCATGACTATCAAATTAGTGAAAATCCTCCAATTTCATCATTCAGTCAGTTTTTTACTGCCTTTCTGTCTCAGGAATAAGAGATACAATATGCTGCCACTCGCTTTTAATACACTCATCTGCCCAACTTTCCAGCACCACCTTTTTAAGACATTAGGAGACTAGACACTGAAATGAGGATAAATTGATGTCCAATAACTGGCTTCTCTTGCATGATTAGCCATTATCCTGCAATGGAGCCAAACCTGTCTTGTGAAGCCATTAAAGCTGAGATTTGATGTAAATAAAACGCAGTATTTTTAAAACATTCACACATTTTGTGCTGGACAAAGAAATGTAAAGCTGCCTGTATCATTAAATGAAATTCAGTCTGTATAGGAAACTTATTCAGACCGAGAACTAACTGTTTGACAGCTAAAGGCCAGATCCAAAACATATCTGACAAATAAGTGAAGTTAAAGGAGGAAAATAGAACAGCCAGAGAGTTCTTCATTCAACCAACAGAGCTACTTTCAGACATTAAATATACTGTGTTCCCTGCATTGCAAAAAAATATCCCATAAATAAAAATTTTGACAGAAACACAACTCAGCAACTGAGTCAAATTTGAATGTACAAACACAGTACAAATACTGCTGGAATCTGCACAGCTGACTCCAAGTATTTGTGGTTCTGATGTCCATGGAGGAAAAATATGAATCAATCCACTGGGAAATAAACATGAACTCAACTTAATATCTTCACACCCATATTTTTCATTAAAAAAAATCAGCTGGTACTTGTTTTTGGTATAAAGTGCCAACAGAAATAGCAAATTCAACATGACCAAAATGTAAGTGAACATGGGTTTATTAGCATGTGGTGGTTTAGTTGTAAACACAACTAATTGCCTATTTCATCATGATGGGAAAAAGACTACTTAAATTAAAAATGATCCTAAATGAAAAAAAGAAAAACACATTTTGAAATCATTTTTTTAAGTCCCTATTCTAACAGGCCTAACAGGTAGGCCAGACTTATAAAAACCTAATTATACTTTCTAATTTCTGCCTATAAGTTCTCCTAAATCCTACACACTTGTCCTTTAAAGCCGGCAGGCCCTTATACAGAACTTGCTCTTTATTAAATTCCAAAGGTGAAGTGAGAACTTGTGATAATGACTCCTTCCTGATATAGAGAAGCCTTGGGGCTCCTCAGCATTGATGCTTCCCTGATGCTTCCTTGACACTGACACCTTTGGAAAATGAATGCCTCGCAGTGCCTCCAAAGCGACTGCTTTAATGTCAGCAAATGTAGCATTTATCTCTCAGTTTAGTCCAGAGAAGCTGTCATACTATATTTCAGGCCTCAAGGCTGATTTTCACTATTAATTAATGTCTTGTTTCATATCAATACGTTGAGGATTTTATGAACTTTGAACATGTAACTTCACTGTGGTGCAGCTGCACTTCCAGACATGATACTCAGTGAGGTTTGTCATTGATTGTCAGTAATACTAAGGCTCCTTTAAGCTGAACTCATTGTTTTTACATTTTTTGTGAAGAGCATACAATAATTCATCAATTATTAATATTTTAAATATCCCTTTTATTACTAATATTACTAAAATTTACAGCTCATTTTCATTTTTGTCACTAATCGTTACTAAAATATTACAAACACCTTTCAACATGATGCATCACGGCTCACAGTATGACACATTACAGCTTCTGCAATGACCATATTGAACTGTGACACATTTTTCACAAAAACACTTAAACACATGATAACAGGCTTCATGAATTGACTGCAGGTTTAATGATTTTTATGTTTTTCACGTCACAGTTTCGAGTCACTTTCCAACCTAATTTGACCTGCACACCAACAAATATACTTAGAATTTGACAAACCGGCCTCAAATCTCATGCCTCAAAAACGTACGCAGCGATAACAGGCTGGAGAAATTGATGGGATTTTTATGCAAAACAGGGATGAAAGATATCGTTTTTCAGAGACATACACAAAGACTATAAAAGAGGTTAAGATAAGAGGTCAGATAGTGAAGCCAATATCACATCCAGCAAAGCTCTCAGAAGAATCAGTCTGTGATCTGAGCTCCATTTTTCCAAATGCAGCCAAATGACACTTGAGGACCAAAACTGGGGTGATGAACCATGAACGAAAGGTAGCCTCTGTAACAGCCGCTATTAAAACGTCTGGCTTTGTCACATGGGAAACTTTATATTGATAACATATTTTTGTCCACATAGCGAGCCTTGCAACATAAAATATACTTTGCAGTCTTTTTTTTTTTGATTCAGCAATAACATAGACAGTGGTAATATAACTGAGAGAATGTCATTGAGAGTTCAGCTACAAAAAAAATTAAAAATTTAAACAGTGAAAGGCTCGATTCAGTCTAAAGCGAATATATAGTCAGTATTGATGCTAAAGGTCGGCTGGGCCAGAAATTCAATTACCCTGCTGGGAAACTTCTAAAGTGGAACCAATGTACAGCGCGGTATGTGACTGCGCTGCTCACTGTAGAGCAACATGATCTGACTCCAAATATACACGAAAAACACTCAAAAACACACAAACTGGAGAGTTTTCATTTCTAGTTCTCACTTCACAGAGAATTTTGGTCTGTAGCGTCTCAGCTCACCTCAGGGATTACAACGGTGTGCAGCAGTCAAAGTAAACAAGTGCACTGTGGCATGTTGGATCCCAGTCAGACAGACAGGCAGGCAGACAGAAACACAGGCAGACAGACAGATAGATAGATAGATGGATGGATCATAGTTATATTTAAGAACATAGTCTATTTTTTTCTGTAGCCAGTCACTGAAATAACACTGATTAATGCTGGACTTTGTATTTGACAAAGTGAGCTACTGAAACAAATGATAAAAGTCCTCCGTAAATCCATGTGAAGAAAGCTGTCTGAGACTGCCATGCTCACAATTTCATATCTGAAACTCAACAGAAAATAAAGAAATTTTGAAGGGTAAATACAGAACCGAATGTAGGACACAGGCGGCAGATAAGGCGGAAATGACAGATAATCGCCTTGCAAAAAGGAACTGAGTTGACACATTTATCTTGAATTCATAAATAAATAAAAGTAGTGGCTGAAATGAAATAAGCAGCAACAAGGGTCTGAAACTTTGTGCGCAGCAGTGGCAGAAATCGCATTTTTTCATTTTTTCTGATTAGTATTGTGAGAAATGAAGAGGATGTGAAAACCTCATCAGCGGGAGCAGCTGCTTGAGAAACAGATCTCAGGCCTTTGTCACCATATCATTTCTCTGTCTAGAAGGCCTGATCTGGAGCATTGTCACGTCTCGTCAGTATAGCCTGATGTTATCACTTGGGGACTGCTTGAGGACAACACACACCAGTGCAGATTAGCAAAGTTAAAAAAAAAAAAAAAAAAATTCCAATTAATCAGGAGTTCAGTGGGGAAAGAGTTTCAATTTAATCTCCCAAAGGAGGAGGCTTCATGTACCTCATTGAAGCATGTCAGAGTTCAGGGGTTTAAGGGATTGTGGCACAGGCTTACCGCGTCTGGACAGGGACAGTTATTGAGTGCACTTGTCCTTGGGGTCGGACAAGGGCTTACGTGCAAGTGATGAGAGCGACAATGGCAGTTGTCCCTGATTGTATCCCATAGTGTTTGCTTTTTACAAAGGAAATGAAAAGAACTGAGAAGAAGGGGAAGGAAAAGTTTGGGAAGAATGCATTCAATTCTTGCACAATTAGCCTTCAATGAGTTTAGCGAGTGCTTTGAAGTTCAGTTGATGAATCGCACAGTTGTTGAAAGGAACTGAATGGACAACAGTTTTGATTAATTAATGGACCATTGAAGGTGTTTTTTTTTCAAGCAAAGATGCCACAAATACTCAGGTTGCAGTTGATGACTTGTGAGAATTTGCTGCTTTTCTCTGCTTCACCTTGTTACTCATCTTATATATCTGTAGGATTTAATCAGTTGAAGAGGTAAAAGAAGCAATTTGAAGAAGTCATGGTGGCTTATGGAAACTGAAAGAAATTCATCCTGATGTTTAAAATGATTTATAAACTTAAGTTACAGTTTCTGCTCAAACTCACACACTCTTTTTATCTTTGTTCAAGAGAAGTTAAGGGTCATGTTTTGGTCATCCAGGTCGTGACTTTTTGAGGAGGGTTTGATCTTAGGCAAACAATTCACCCCCACCCACCCAAAGGGGCATGTTCGGATGTAGCTGACTGTCCAAGAGTCCCTAGTTTTTAATGTCTGCGGCATCGTTAGAGGTCATTGATGCTCCTGGTTCTCTGACCCGAACAACCATCTTTGGGTCATTTTAGTCTAAATCAGCGGTCGGTCCATTTACTAATGCAAATTAAATGCTGGTACTCTCTTGTGAAAGGGTCATTCAGTTCCTGTTGTCATGATCAGCTTATCAGCTCATGTTGGGTTACCTTCCTTTCAGAAGTTGACTCTGCTTCAACTTTTCGACCCAAGTTCACAGTGCTTTGTCATTTTCTTTGGGACTCCCTGCATTCAGCACCTGCAGCCTAATCAGACTTTCCATATTAAAATGAATGAGAGAACTTTCCTTTTTTTTTTGCTGCAATTACTAATTTGGTCTGAATGGGCTTACAGAGTCACCGGAGTCATCCGAGGCCAAGTGTAAAAAAAAACCTTGTTGAAATTATAACACAAGGCCAAGTGTGAATTGTTTTTAAATCTCCTGAGAAGGAATGAAAGGGTGACATTGTGGGTGGGTGACATGGAGTGTCCTAGACCTCCTCTGCTCAGGGATGGCTTCTCTACTTTGACGTAAATCGCCTCCTCGACGCCTCTTTCAAATCATCCGTCCTTTTATCCAAAATAGGTAGGTTGTTGTCCTCGAAAGAGTGTCCCTTCTCTTTCAGGTGTGGGTGGGAGTCATATTCACATTCCTGGCACTAAGTCAGAACTATTCTGAGTTCCTTCTCCGGGTGGTTTGTCGTCAACTGTGTCAAATCTGAGGCCACAGTGCTCTGCCAGAAAAAGGTGGCTTTTTCCCCAGCTGGGAATGAGTTGTTGCCCCATATGAGGGATGTAAGTATCTCAGGGTCTTGCTCACAAGTAGAATTGATGGATTGCAGAACTTATTTTTTTTGCTTTTGCTCTGCACATAACAGTCTGGCTCTCAGCTCCTGGTTGGGGTTTAACATTCATGCATGTTTTTTTTATCATCATGCTATTTTACATTTTTGCTGCGTTATTTACCTTTTGCTCTCTAGCTGTGAAGGCCACAGTTGTGAGTAATTGTTATTCCTGCTATCAAAATTCAGGAGGTGTCACACTATCAGGTCAATCAAGGCGCTCTCTCCAGATGTTAACCTATAGAAACAAATGTAGCTACATACAGTTCAGATTGCACTGCATAGACTCATTACTGTTGAATGAAGTGAATCAAAATGTGACACTGGACACAACAGACATTTACAGTTGTTTTTGCATTGTATGACATTTACACATAATGGTTTCTGTTGATTGTTCATACTCCGGTAAGTTTCGTAACAAGCTCTTTCAGTTAAACTCTCCCTTCTTTTTTCTGGCAAACAATTTAAAATGAAAAACAATGTAGAGAGCCTGTTTTGTTTTTCACCTGAAGAGAAAAATCACAGCGCTAAAGTTAATTCATCGTGCCGGATCGGACAAATGGCGTACGAGCCTGTCCTTGCAGATATCATCCGTCAACCCCAGCAGGTCAGGCCCTTTTCTCCTCTCCCTTGCTTCTCACCTCACCTACACTTCATTAGACGCTGCAGAAGGTTCTGTTGCCAAATTGTTCATATCCACGTTCCTCCACACAACAACTCCAGCCTGCCGTTGATTATTCAAGTTCTGCGGATCAGAATCCATCTTTGTACTTTTGTGCTATTCAATATTTCACTCCAGTGCTTTTTCTCCCTTCACTATTGTCCTTTTTACTTTGTTCTCTTTCTCTTTTACACTTAAGACTTAGAACTTTGACTCAGACATTTTTAACTTGGTTGCACACGCACAATTACCCATCAGTAAAAGTAATTGTATCAGACAAAAGCATTCCCGTCTTCGAGATTGCAAGTCAGGTTGAAAATGTTCTTTCTACCATCAGTTTGGTAGTGAATCACACTGGTTCTTAAGTATGAAGCTGTTATCTGTGCATTTTTTCTCCTGTAGATGTTCAGTGTTGAGAGGGATTGAGCCAATCCCATGATGCATTGGGCAAGCCTGGACAAGCTGCCAGTTGATTAAAGGAACAGCTCACAGCCATAGACTGAAGAGATTCATCCACAGTAAAGCTCATCTATACATCACTTGGGTTGAAGAATATTTTAAATTATTTGTAAGAAAAAAATATTAATTAATGATTTTCTTCTGCTTTGTTTCCATTTTTTATAATCTGTTTTCTTTATTTCACACATACAAAATGCTCCTAGTTGTATTGTCTTATTTTCAACTCACTGAGATTAAATGAAAACAGCATCAGAGTGCAAGTGCAATGCATACGGAGACGTTTCATGTGTAATTTCTGTGTCTGTTGATGTCTGAAAATCTGGAGGGGGCTGCTCCTTGGGACTCAATTTCAGGCGAGGGATTTTTTTGCTGGCTCCACAGAAGGCACACAGTCATGATTGAGTGCTTTTCCTTGGATCAATAATCCTGGACTATGCAGTATCAAGGACAACAACAGATTCCTAGATCTCCGCCATCCTTCTCCGACACCTGCATCAAGCCCTACATTGTGAGGACGGGGTCTCGTGGTTAAACGATGGACACGATGCTCAGTCACGATTAAGCGTTACACCCAGAGAGTCGAGGCAACGGTGGTAAAACAAGTCCTCATTAGTCACCCAGTCCCTATTCCTCTATCTTGCCTGGAGCTAGCGAACATGCTTTGAATATATTCCCACCTCACATACTCACACATGCATGCAAATGTTCAAAAATGTTTAAATTCTAATACAAAAACACATTTGAAATGGAGTTTGATTTAATTGTAATGTCATGTTTTATGAGACCACTGCACATCTCCTGAAGAATTACAAAGAGCTCTATCACATGCCTGTGAGTAACCTGCCAGGATGCAGCCTTTGGTTGGTCTTTTCGACCAGCTAACTAGCTGGTTGGGATTGAATTTATGCAAGCAGCATTGGAGGTTTACATATTATCAAACTGCCGTCATGGCTTGCAGTTCATCTGCTTGCTTGTTTATCTGTTTATCCCCTTGCCATTACTGTAATTAGGTCTTTGTACTGAAAGCCACAGCAGTCGTAACAAGAGCTCAGAACAGCATGTGAAGACAGAATGATGGTAAATTGGGCAAAAGCGAAATGGACTATGTGTACAGCGCACTCTCTGAAGAGATATAAGTCAGGGCCCTGGCAGCAGTGAATGCTGTAATTGCTCCCTTCAAAGAGCCCCTGCCTTGCCAGGACACAATGGAATGACCTTTTTGTGATTGCAAACCTCTATTAATGGTCGACCATGGTGGTCAAAGCCACGGTCTTCTCTTTTATATTGTTCCACGCTGCTGTCATTCTAATTACGCAATTCAAGTGTTTTTACAGCATTCTTATTTATTTTAACTTGGAGCAATCAATGTTATTTCAAAAGAAACAAGAATCACTTTTGTTTTGTGTCTTGCTGTTTATTCTGTGTCCTTGTTTGAGTCATTACTGGTGAAGAGGAACACACTCCCCGGCCGTCAGCTCATATATTCACCATCTGGCTATTCTTTGAGAGACTGACAGTTTTCGACACGGTTGCTTGAATTACTAATTTGCTGTGGAAGTCCTTTGTGACGTCAGCGTCCACAGGAAATGCATTATGAATGCTAACTGCAGAACTTACTGGGTGAATGTTTGCTGCTGTGAATTTTGAAAGCAACACGTGAGTCATAATTGAACTCTAATTACAACTTGATCATTAATTAACCATTACACAAACTTCCTTTATTGGCAGGTAATGATACTTAATGACACCAAAGAAAAAAACATTGAATTTTCCACTGAAATATTTTTTTTAACTCCAAAAGCAAAATGGGACAAAATCAGCATTTTCCCTTCCAAAAATAAGACTCATATACTTACTGGTTCTATTTTAAGAAACAAAATTATTTTTAAAAAGTGTAATCAATAATAATAATTCAGTGAAAAATCATTATAATGATCATAGATGGAGTAATGAGCCACTCATGTGGATCATATAATTATTTTATTACATGAATATAAAACAAACCAATGCCAGTTAAATTCTGTTATGCATGAGAAATAAAGAAAAAAAAATAACATGTAATAATCATCTGCTTTTATTGACCAGTTTGACCCAGAGAGATGTGATCGCTGCGGGCAGTTTCTGTTTTAAACAAAGTAGACACGTATGTTATTATCAGAATTATAAAGGGTTGAGCAGAGAAAAGACAACGCTTCAGCAAGGTTCAGACAGTGCTACTCATTCATTTTCAACACCCATTTTTCCAGCCAGTGAAAGCATTCAGGAGCCAATATGCTAAGAATGTTGAGCTATTAAGTTTGCCAACATGCTTTGGACTACGCTGAACGCCAGATGCCACCTAGAGAAACTGCTAAATCAATGACATGGCGTGATAAGCTGAGGTAAAGTGGAGAAAAGAGAAAAGTATGTGCATTTGCTCAAAGATAACTTAACAGGACATGCCAAGCAATTTTTTTCACAAATAGAGCTAATTTTGTCTTGATTTGGGAAATGCATAACTCAAATTTTCGAGACTGAGTCAAGGCTCCTTCATATGTGGCTGAGAAAAACCTGACTTTCACAAGTAGTGTCATAGGTTTTGATATTCCAGTGTACTTTCTTACCTAAACAGACGTCTCATTTTAGCCTTTTTACACACCAGAGATGTGAGCAAATAGAGGGCGAAACTAATCCGGACTGTAGGAGAGAGCTTCCCAAACTTTGTGTGCGATATAAAAAATTCAAATCCGTCAAACTCAAATGCAGATGAATGGATGGATGGATAAATGATTGGACAGCAACTAATAACAATACAAAGTATGTCTTATAAACTCTTAAAGCTCCCCTATAAACATGTTTTAATGTTTGTAAAAAAATACTTTGTTGTAATTAATATTGTGTTTTTACAAGGTTTTCCCTTTTCCCAAGATGGAGGGGGGGCATCACTGCCCTACAGCTGCTGGAGTAATCGAGTAGATTGTAGAAGGGAACTATGTTGAAAAATAGACTCTTTCTACCTTTGGTCATGAACTTTTCAATCAGCTCTCATATTGTTTGTGAGAACTGCTTAAACTGACAGGCACTAATAATAATCCAATTACATGACTTAAGTACCTATTTTAGTTATGCAGAGAGAATTGTTGAAAGTCGAGTTGGTGCAGACTGACATTAAGCAACATGCTATAAAAAGAGCCACATAGATCCTGTGAGGACGAATCTCTCAAATGTGATGGATCTAATTATAAATGTGTGTAAGCTTTTCGCGTCACAGGATTAAAATAACTCCACAACCTCTTTTGCCCACAGAATGTGGTCTCTTCTACTCATTTAACATCATAACATCTGATGTTTTGTAGACATGTAAAAACGTTGATGCACTGTACATCTGACCGGTGAACTAACAGTAAGAATCATACTGTACCTGCCTGCCAATCACACACCCCATCAAACTGTCAGTCAGTCAGTCAACCCCCATCCAGGACGAGCCCAGCTGGTGCTTCAGCATGAGCCAGGAAAACCCTGGTACACATACGCAATACATAAACTCAGGATTCAAGGCCAAATGTTTCATAAAAGCTCCTCAAGGTTGTCCAGTTTCAAAGCTCCTGCTAATGCAAATGAGGGACAGGGACCCAGAAAAGAGACTGGAATGGATTTATTTCCCCTTTGCAGGCGATCAGTGATAAACCTGAACCAAAGAAGCAGACATACACCCTGACATTTGACTCTGGTTGTTAAATCTGGACTTTTTTTGTGGCATTTTTCTTGTTGCTGAAGAAAAAATTATACATAAATTTGTTTGGGATCCACTTTTTACAAGGATACAACATGTTATTAGGACACTGACTCTAACTCTAGCAAACATGACAGATGGGGTAAAGTACTCGTAATGGTACGAACCCGAACAATGCCAGTAAGTCAGTTCTTCCATGTGGCGAAAAATTATGGAATCATCTGGGGTGGGCAAGGATGACGGCCTCCTCTTCCTCAGCAGTGGAAGCAAATGTAAAATTCCTGCTGTTTTGTTAACAAAAATAAGCATTAGACACATTGCTAGTTTTCAAGTGAAAAAATTGTAATATAACACAAGGTTTGAATCATATAAAACTACCAATATAGAATATATAACTGGGAAAATACACTTAACTCTTTCTGAGAACCTGTGAATAATATCTTACGTGTCTGTCCTTTTCCTTCTTGGTAAAGTAATTTTAAAAACTCATGAGCTTTCCGTTTATAGCCATGAGTCTGCCACCTTTATCAAACCTGATTTACAAGTTGTCGCCAAGTGACACTCTGAAACATCCTTATACAGACTGGACAGCAAAGTGATAATCTTAGAGCAAGAGAAAGCTGCTAGTCTGCTAGGAAAAGTGTTACAAACAGCATGTAAATCCAGGGTTTGACGAACTATCTGACAGAAGATGTAGCAAGTTGGACTGAAAACTCTCTCTGACGTTTGGTAACCAGGCAGTATGTACTTTAAACTCATTGGATTCGAAAAAATGGGCAGCTAATTAGCATGCACTAAGTGTAAATTGTACAGATCAGTTGATTTCTTCTTTGGGGATGGGAGTTTCTCAGCAGGGGTCCAACACGCCTTTTTAAACCCAATCAGTCCAGATCAAATCAACCCACTTCAATTTACACTATTTTCAATGGGTAACGGTACTCCAAGTGGCCATGTGTCCCGACACTGAGTGCTCTACTTTTTGTGCTTGAAAGGCTGTGTACCTCTCGGGGCCTTAAACGTTTTTTCAGTTCCATCTTCCAAACATCATCATCATCTCTTCCTTAGCTTCTCCTACCAACACTGTTGTCTCTCCAAGCATCTACAAATCCAGGGAACATAATGTCAGATAAAATTGAAAAAGGCTGAATATTACAAATAATGATCCAAAATCAACCATGAACCACTTTCAGAAATGACAGATTAAGGCCTTGACATTCACAGTCCCCAGTCTTGAATATTACTGAATATCTGTTATTATATCTCAAAGGCACAGTGCATAAAAATGATCTATGAATATATCTGAACTAGAAACGTTCTGCAGGGAAAATGTGGAGGAAAAAAAACTTTGATGCATAAAGGGGAAGTCGCCGACAAAAAACCTACAAGGCTGTGGTTTGTATGACGCATTCAAAAGTCCCCCTGCAGAGGCTCAATTCACTTCTTTTCACTTAAAAAAAATCTACAAAATCAACAATTGTTGAAGGGAAACCAAACTATTTTCTGAGCCGCTGTGTACCAGCATTCATATAATGTCTGCTTTCACTGTATGCCTTCCTTTTTGTCGCTGCTGCTTATGTGCACTCAGTGCATTGTACATCAGTGAATTTACTCCAAATAGCACGCCCCCCCCCCCCCACCCTACCGCCAGTCACCCCCTCTATTTTCTGCATGTTACGTGAGTAGCATTGATGAGGCATCCCCAGACACTGGCCTGGGTTTCTTATTCAGGAGGTATAGGGCCTCTAAGTAGCCATCTATCAGAAAATCAGTGCCCCAAAACCAGTTCTAATTGTGCTCAGACTCCCTGGTGGCCACTGCCAATGCTGCATCAGATCAAGAGTGTATGACCAACCCATTAATTTCCAATCCATTGTTTCATGAGTGCTGTAGCCCCCGTGAACGTGAGTGTTGTTTGTTTCAAACCCTTCACCCCTACTTTGTTTCTCTCTCTCTCCTTCGCTTTCTCCTGAACTTTGTTAGTCTCTCTGCAACTCCAACTTTTTCTCCATTCCTTT
>JAPZDY010000011.1:14184671-14197798 GCA_029783645.1 Ctenochaetus hawaiiensis
TTTCCTTGTTTTTTTTTTTTTAGTCATTTACATTTAGAAATAGTTTCTCTATCTCCAAGTGCTCGGGAGGTTGACGAGTACCGGTGTGACATACACCTGATTGAGTTCCAGTCTCCATCTTTGTCCCAAACGTTGGTCATTATCACTTTCTCTATGTGGACATGACCTCTCGCCCTCAATATGTCACGTCTGTGGGCGAACATGGGACTGGGCTTCTCTTAATCTTATATTATGATGCTCCATGGTGCTATTACATGCCCCATGAGGCTTTGACAGGTAGTTGTTTTTGTTGTCTGTTGGACCAACAAATATACAAAGCAAAGTAACGAAAGAATATCCTGCTTTAACTTTTAAGAATGACTGGTTCAAAACAAAATTTAGGTTATTCTATGAAGTAGATCATATGAAGTCACAATTAGTGCCCATAATTTAAGTCAGATGGAATTGAAACTGCATATTTTTGTCTGCTGCGGCATAAATTTGTCTCTCTGTGTTCCCTTCTTTGAGGAAACAAATCAGTTTCATGAAGGCGCCCCTAGTTTTTCAATCGTTTGACAGAATACCTTAGCAGAGGAAGACCTTTTTTAAACTTTTTTACTTTTAGTTATTTATCCGGGTTTAAGGCTCAATGCTCTATTGCATTCACAGCCAGAGATGGGCTCTCACTGCTTCCTAACATACAGTAAGCAAGTAAACTTTAGAAGGTGGAGGGCAAAAAATTTGATATACTACAGGCAGTGTTGCAGATCACGCTGGGAATGAGCTTTTTTTGTTTATGATCCCGTTGTGATTTTTTTTTTTTTTTTAACTGTGCAGATGAGTGGGAGAACATTTTTCTGCAGCAAGTTACCTTTTAGTTAGCCTATGTAGTTAGAAAAGTTTAATCAAAAGTAAGCTCTTCATTTCCTTCCAAACCTTGTCCGTTATGAGGTTATTCTTCATTTAAAAAGTGCTGGAGATCATATTGAAAGTACTTAGCAAAAGTGCAAAATTTAGCAAAATAAAGAACCAGCATGAGTGATTTTTCAAAAACTTACCCTGTTTAATAACACACAGAGTAGATTAGGATACATTTTTTGGGGAAAAAAAGGATGTTCACTCATCTGCATCACTTCCAGTTCAGCTTTTATGAGAGGTTTCAAGCTGTTCTACGGATAGCGGTGACAAGTACTGTAAGTTTCTATGCACTTTCGCAGTCTTAGTCTGATTTAATCAGTTGCAATCATGGGTTAAGATTCAGTTTTGTTTATCATGTGACTAAGAATCATTTCTGTCCCACTGTAATAAAAATAAACAGGGAACCATGAACCCTTTAGAGCCACAAAGAGGTGAACTCATTTTCTATCATGGAAAGCAGCACATATAGCACCGTATCACATCTTCTCCACTGAAAGGACACCATGGAGGGCATTTTAAAAGGTTTTCTTGCACATTGGGTCACCGTAGAGGGCACTTTACCTTGCTTTATCTACCAGTGGATCATCCAAGGGGGCACTTTAGCTGCATTTAAGAAAGTGGGGGGGAGAAGTAGCAGCCTGCTACACAACCCAGGAGTCTTTGATGCAGCTACATTAATATTTCTACCAAAGTCTGCTTCTTATCAAATTTACTAATAAAAACACATCTTGACATGCACCTTAGCTTGTTGAATGACAAACAGGTAGTAGTTTTTTTATGATTCAGTCAAGTTATGAAATGTATAGTCAGAAAATATTGGTGCTTATGTGCTCTCTTCAATGGAAACCACAGCCGAATTTAATATTTTGATGCAAAAAGAATAAAATCCTGGCCGGTGCTAAATTAGCATTCTTTGAAAATGTTGTCTGGACATTCCAATATTAAAGTTAATTTTTATTCTATAATCACAACACTGGTATTAAAACTCATGATCAACAATTAGTTCATCTTGCTGTTGTGTTTTACACAAGAGCCTCAGCAGGACTGAATATTAGTCTGCAAAAACAAACTGCAACTGCAAATACTGCAAACCCACAGACACACAAAACCATTCATCCATTTCTGCACAAACACACACACACACACACACAATCACACTCTTCCCCTCTCTTTGGTGTGGAGATAAAACATTGAATATAATCATAATAATTTGATTTTTGCACATTAACATGTATGTTGTTCCCCCCCTAAATTCATTACGGCTGCGCTTTTGGCTGAGGGCTTTGTTTGTCATTGTCCAATTGGTCCATGCCACCCGCTAGTAACTTTATCTCTCAGTCCAGCTTTCCATCCACCATGGCCAATTCCTCTCTCCCTCCACCCACAAAAAACTGTCCTCTTTGCACAAGGCCCCCTCATTCATTCTAATTAAGCCAACTGAAACTAAATAGCAGAAGCTTTGTTTACAAGGGGCTTGCTGTGCTCAGCATTCTGTGCACGGAGGCACTTGTCTTTACAGCCAGTCAGGGGTTTATCTGGAGCTACACTTTCGGCTTACACTAATTTACATTTGTGTTTTCCCTTCCACTTATTTCCATATCTGCCACTGTGGGGCTTGGTTGCCTTCACAGAGGAAGTTTATCAATCACATTTAAACTATAACTAACACAGACTGTGTTTCAGCATCACAAAAGCACAGCCACATATTCAGTTAGAGACCGAATGGTGATGCAACAACAACAACAACACAAGCAAAGGAAAAAATAAAAATAAAAAACAGTAATGCAAAGACGAGGTCAGTGATGATTTTTGGCCCGAATGAAAACTAAGCAAAAATAACACTGCTATGAAAAAAAATGAATGTAAATTAAAGTCGGCCATGCAAGTTCAAAGAAAAAACATCAAATCCTGAAAATCTCCTTGACGACTTCACATGCTTGATAAGAGATCAAACATCAGACAGCTCAGTGCAATGTATTCTGTGCCACCCTTTGGAATTGAGATGAGTAAGAAGACAATATCATCTCTCATCATTTCATTTGACAAACAAGACACAAGACTGCTGTCAAAAACAGAATGTCTTCACCTAAGCAGTGAAATGTGCCAAGACTTGATTGTCAGGTTACCAAATATCATATCAGCTATTCAGCTCTTGTACATAACTGCATAAAATTAAATAAATATAACTTTGATTGGAAAATAATAAAACTAGATTTAATAAAAACATTTCAAGGCTGTGACCAAAGTGCAAATACAAATACAGAATACAATTTTTTATTTATTTTTTTTATGAATGAGGGGCCACAAGGCCATATTTTCCACAGCTGGATCTGGTGTTCTGCAGCTGGTATGTGGATCCTCCCCCAAGGGAAATTGGAGAACCAGACATTTTATTTCCTGTTTCCTGATGACATTTTAAGCATTTAAATAACAAAACAAAACCTACCTAACAGCAAACGAAAGGCATAATTAACTCTGAAAAGGCAAATATACAATTATCATGCCACATGAGGACAATTAAAAGTTCTGCAAATATCCTTAAGATCCTTAGCTTTGTCTCACATGTTGGACCACAAGTTACCAGGAAGCTTATGTATCATCCTTAGTCACATGATCATCAGGAGGGCCCTTTGTGCATGGAGCTGAAAGATCATACAGATTGTTAGGTCCCTTTGTCTCTAATACAGGTGCAGTGCAGCAGTTTTAAGACAGGAGATGCATTTGAAGTGGATTTTGCAGGTGAAATCAACTACACTATGATGTGTGTGCATCTTCCCTAAGTGGCTTTCTGGGGCCCCTGAATCTGCTCATGTCTGTTTCTCTACTTGTATTGTGGTTGTTGTGTGCTTTTTTTAGGTTCAGTGTTGTCTAATTTCTTGCACCTGTGGCTACTCACAGTCTGTATTATCTCTTTATGAATAAACAAGCAGTGTGTGACTTACTAAAATGCTATTTAATGCTATGGCTATTAGCGTAACGAGTGGATATAATGTGTTTTATATTGCAAACATGTGAAGAAGTGCACTCAGCGAACAAGATAGCTAAATATTGTGCCAAAAAACACAAGTTGACCTTTTATAGTGCGCTGGTCTGAGCTGACCACGCTGAATAAAACTAAAACTAAAAGTAGATGTTATTAATTTTATTATATTGGCTACTGTGGCATAACTTTCCAGTTTCAGTTTCAAGTTGAGTTTAGTTACATCAAGTCACTCATGCCATGCTGAAACTCCCATCTCAATTGTGCACTTAGTAAGTCTGTTACTGAGCTCAGCCAATTTTCAGTAAAAGCAGTAAACATGAAAAGTGCTCTGAGAGAGCAGCTTTAGCAGTTAGACGACAGAGAAAACTATAATCTGTTGTGACGGTGAGCAGAGAGCCAACCAAGAGGAGAGGCAAAACCCAATACCTGTAAAGCATTTAGCTGTGGCTAATTACACATTAGCTTGATCAACAAGCAAGAGGCTCAAGAAAAAAAAAAGCTCACTACCTTCCAAATCACACCAGCTGGTTTATTTCTTTATTTTTTTTATGGAAAAAAAAAGTTACTCGTGTTGAATAATGAAAACTAACATGGGATGTGGTGTGGTTGTGGATCAGCTTACGTTATTCCAATGCAGCCTTTTCACGCATAAAGTCCACTGATTGCTATGCAAAGAAAGCATGCTAACTGAATGCTAAGCCGGGTAACGAGTTGCACATTCTCCTGCAGCACATGGAGGTGCAACATGACTTTATTGCCAATTTTCCAGGAAGCAAAAATAACGAGTTACAGCGAGCTAGTTTTCTCCTAAAATTAACTATAGGTGATGTCACTGGTTAGATGTGGCTGAATGGGTACAATAACAATGCCTTTTTTTGTTTGTTTTTGGAAGAAAAATTCTCCAGGTTCTCTTTCTCTGTGAAAAGAAAAGCCATTTCCTATCCCGCTGCTCAGTCAATGCACTTAACAGTCACGCCTTTGCTCTGTCACACGAGGACGTCTGTCAGAGTCATAGACCTACTTTTGTGGCAGTGGCAGGGAAAAAAAATGCACTGTTTTCAGGCACCACTTTTGGATATCTCATTTTTTAAAGAATGACTTGAAAAGCTCAGTCAGAGCACCCCTGACAGCCTGGCAATTTCAGACGAGAAGACGAGAAAGGGTACATGAAGGTAAAACTCCAAAAGTGGGACCTGTTGTTCCCTCCCATGCAGTTGAGGCTGCTCTAGCTTCTGGTGGTGATCTCCCCCAGCGGCACCCTTTCGGAGGTGTTTTTTAGCACAGATGAGGAGACCGTGGGGACGTCTGGATACATGCTGGGAGCTTCATTTTTCCCAGCTGTTATGGAACCAGCTGTGGATCTCCTGTTGGGTGAATGAGTGAATTGATGTGTACTGGACCTCTGGTCTTCTCATAAAACACATATAGGGAGTTTTTGTGATCATCCTTTCAGAAATTAAAACCACAGATATATATAAAAACTGATGGATCATGGATTAGGGCCTTTACATATTATTCCCTGTGCACCTTGTTAATTTTGCTGCATGTATTGTTTACCCAAATTACAAAAAAGGAAAGAAAAGGCAAAAAAAATCATCAAAATACTCCTTATAAAATTCATTTATTGCACATAAATCATCTGTAATTTTGGTCAAAGTTATTTTTGCTAAAATTAATTCATTACATTGTTCTTCAGCATATGTTAATGTATATGTGTGTGTGTGTGTGTATTTATATGTTAGTTCCTGTGTATTGTAACCACATTACAGCGAACAGTCGCATATCCAGCCTGTTTTATAATGACAGGCAATTAATATAATAATAAGTCACTGTAGCAGGACATTTTTACATTTTTACTTGCTCAACAGTCAGCTGACTTGAAGGAGAGCGAGGACTCAAGCAAAAGGAGCAAACATCAAAGAAGACAAAGCTTTGTTCTATCACCTCTGAGGTGTTTGAGCCACACTTCAGCTCCAGAGGTGTCTGCATTTTTGAAGGCACAGGATTTGCTCCGAGCACACAGCACTGTCTATAAGTTAGAGGATTACCCTGGTCCAGGCTGTGGATATTCAGCAAGGTGTGGGCAAGAGAGCGAACGTCTATGTGTGGGTGAGAGAAGAGGAGAGAGGCTGAGCCTGTACACAGTCTCGGTGTGTGTAAACAACCTTGTGTGCAGCACAGCGCCTCAGGGTGTGAAAGTCTGAGGGAGAAGGCGGCCTACTCCGAGGAGCTTCAGTAATGCACACACGCAGCTTCCTGAATTCAACGAGCCCTCGAGGCTTTATGGGCTTCATGTCAGGAACAGTCACAGATTTGTCAACATAAGTCTAAGAAAGGTTTTTAATTTATTTAAATACAGCTGCATGATGATGTAAACTGCAGATCATGTGACCAATTAATTTTTCATCCTTTCTGTAGTTCTGCCTATAAGTGAAGGCCAATGTATTTTATAAAAGCCGCAGCAAGTTTTGCTTCTATGCTTCATTACTGATTTTTATTCAGTTATTTCTCAGTAAATTTGCTCAGTACTTTGCTTCACAATGAGGCTGATTGTCTTCTTCTGCTCATAAGATATGCAATCCGTGTATTTTAGAGAAAATAAAAAATATAGCACCATCTGGTGGTGGTTATCGTTAATCCATTTATCAAAGTAATTAAATGTAGTGGGACATTTCCCTGCAGCTACTCGTTAAGCAGCGTTACCAGCTAATCTAAAACCCTAATAAAAGCTATACTGGGATAGTTTATCTTTTTAATTCCATAATAATCGCAGGTCAACTCCACACAATCGACAGTGTGTAGAGTTCTTTTGTAGTGCTCAAGGACATAATTAAACACTTGACCTTCACTGTATTTTAGCATATAGGTTTTATGTTAAACTCAGGAAATGTTAAGGCCCCTGTGACTCACGTTTTCTGCTACTTGTTCATTCCGACTTTTTATGTATTATTTTATTTGTATTTCTAATTGGCATGGTATAATTTTTTTCGTTTTTGTGATTATTTAAAATTTTGTGAACTTGTTATTGAAAAAAGTTTTGTATAAAGATATTATTAAGCAGGAGTTTAAGAGAAGAGTTATTTCTTGCAGTCATCTGATTTAATAATTAACCAATTAATTAGGTGATAAGATCAAATAAAACAATTACGATAGTTCACGAATACCATAGTCGTTATAATACGATTTTTTATTGGAATTTTGATTTGAAGTGTGCTGTTACTTTACAGTACACTTGAAATGAAAACGTGCATCACTTCCAATAGAAAGCTCCAAAAACATCTTAGGAAACATGAACGATGAGGTGTTAAATCTCTTGGACAAACATTTCACTGTTTTTTTTAGGAGTTTTCCAATTGTACGACTTGTTTAGTGATCTCAGTAACAGTTTTTTTATTATTAGACTGAACAAGATGTTGTTTTTTAACAGCCTAACACTAATGTGTTACTTACTCTGCTGTCCTTGAGGGTCTAGCAACACATTATGATGTAGTATATGGTTGGGAAGCAATTCTTTGGCAAAAAATTACACAGTTTCTCCCTTATTTCATCCTGAAATATATCTTCTATGTTACATTTGTAAAAACAGAAGGTTTTTAGAAGACATGTCTTTAGCTCACAGCTCCATACAGCTGTGACTGCTATTTCTTTATACAAATACATAGATAACATGAAGCTGTCAAGGGAAAAGGAAGATCTGTCTCCATCACTGACTCACACCTTAATTTTTATATAGAACAGAGCTATTAGAGCTGTTTTCTTTCCCTCAGGTGGTCATTGCAAACACCTTTCACATTTCACAGATAACAAACACATTTCAGCAGGTACACTTTCGCAGAGCAGAACACATTTGTACCAAGCTGAAGCCACTCAAAGAAGCGAGCAACAAAGCACACGCCTATAGAGACACACACAAACATACACACATCACACAATGTATCCTGAACAAGGCCAAATGATTCCATGGTCATTTGAGGAGATGAAGTCAGACATAAACATGTATTGTTCGCCTTGGTTTCAGTCCTGAAAAACATGGCTGAATGTGCAAACACAACACAGGAAAGGCCTTCGATGGATGAAAAACACTTTGTACTCAAACGTAGAAGTTACACTGTAGGGCACAAAACACAGTCACAGAATAAGGGTCAGTATTCTTAAAGCTAATTGTGTTTCAGGTCACTCCTACATTAAGCTAAATCAGATAGAAATAATGTAACGTTAATACATATCTTCTGCATCACTATATGATACTAAAATCATAGTTTAAGTTCAAATGATTGGTCTTGCATCATCTTTTGTAGATTTTATGCTGCCATATAACAACCAGCCACCTCACTATGATACTTCTCCATACATTAATGCATGTGTTTAGGTTTTGTTTGTGCACACGTGTGTGTCAGACCTGGGCGTGTGTAATGCAACAACAGAGCGATAAAATGAGAAATTAAACTCCTGTATCTTGCTCTTCTAACCCACTCACAAAGATTTTTAATAATTATTCTGAAGTCTTTGTTTTTAACATCTTATAATCTCGTCCCTTTGAGTCAGAAACCCTTGAGGTCCGGGTTCTGATCGCGTGTTTTATAGCGTGGGCTGCACACTGACAGCAGGCTGCATACTTATGACACACACACTGAAAACTGGCTTTAATGTGATCAAACTGTGCTAAACAGTGAGATTTCCTGTCATTAGTCCATATGCCAAACCGTACTGTACATGTCCACAACTTGTCTCTTTACGATGCCAGCAGTGATGTCAAAGTGTCGCTGAATCACAAACAGTCATGTTCACGTTTCCTTTATAGATGTGATATTATCGCTCTGTTATTAATAAGCTTGAGGGTGTGTATTTATTCTGTGTAAGTGCTGTGCCAAGTGTGCCATATTATCACTCTATGGTGATAGTTGTTATGTATCCTGGGAGTTTATTTTTCCAGCATTACAATGTTAAGAGGTTGTTAAGAGAGACACTCAGAATAAAATTGTCATATTTACTTTATTTAGATAATTTCAAAACAAAACATATAGTTCTTCAAAAAACAACAAAGAATTACATGACATTGGTTGAGTAGGCTACTGTCTCATCAAATAGACCCATTTTAAATGGTAAAAGGCTGCCCACTCTAGCACAAAAATAACACTGCATTTTATAAAGCAGACAATCTGACACGTTGTTAAGGCTTCAGGGTTTTTTTTGGTAAAAATTCAAAAAATGGACATTGTTAAGAGGCTGGAGGAAAATTCTGCTCACTTGAATGTAGGCATAGTTTCTATTGTACACCTACACACAGATGCACACGCACAAACTCGCATACACTACATGTATCGTGTATATGCACACATGGACACACACATATTTCGTTTCTGAGGAGGAGGAAGTTGTTTTCAGAGGTAATGAAGGGATGTGCAGGGTTAGCAAGTGAATTAACTGACAGTCGGTCTGATGTTACTGTCAGCGCTCAGACAGAAGCTGCTACTCACAGGGCTGGCTTATCACAGGTACCGAACACCTGACATCTGGGGCAAAAAAAAGTCTACTATAGCTGCTATTTTTTTTCTAAATGTTGCCTGCAAACTGCTAAATTTTCACTTTTTTAATTTTTAATGGTTTCTGCGACAAGTTTGTGAGTGTTGAATATTTTACTTGGCGGCTTCCCTGTGGTGAGAAATTCAGACAATGCAGTTGCAGGATGTGCAGGGTGAATCTCGGGGTTATGGCAGATGTCAAACGGGGGTTAAACCAACAAATCAGATGTATTGTCTGCGACGTGCGATTGGACACGCACAGTCTGCGGCTACAATGTAATCAAAACTCAAGTCTATATGAGAATAAAAAAAAAACAAAAGCAAAAGTTTGCTTTACAGGAACACATCTTATGCATTTGATAAGTGCCTTGATTAGGAATTGTCCCAGTTCTCCACATGAGTAAAAAGAACAAAGCAGGTTAAGAAAATGGTTTAAAGCAAGAATATTATACAACACATACAAAATCATAGTAAAAAAAAAATGACATAGACATTAAATACAAGTTTACCTCATCATATTGCACAAATACTCAAGTGGCAATTTGTACTGGCCCTCTTCGTTCTCTGTTTCCACACAAAATACACAAAAAATCATGAATGAACAGACAAATATACACACACACTCACACTGAGTGGGAGAGGGGTAACAAGCTACATCGCTCACAAGGCAATTAGGACACATACAGTTAGTTGAATGTTTTTTTGAGATTAGGTTTGAAGTTGAATAAATCATTTTAAGAATCCAAATCAAAATGTGAGTAACTACTGGGAGTGTGGATATATATGCATCCGTTAAAGTAAATCAGTGTGTCAAATGTATACAAAGAAAAAGGTTTAAACATCACAATTTGGATGCTTGTATCAAAGCTATGTACTGAGGATACAAATTTGCTTACTTAACACCACAAAACTTGATGTGTGATGGGAATATTTTTCAAAGAGGTAAAAGAGTGGCAATAAAAAATATAACATACATTTACATGTTTACATTGAAACGAACAGTGGGTTCACGGATCAACCGTTTTCTCTACAGTTGTTGAACTCGTCCAAGTCCGCATTGTGCATCTTTGTAGCTTATGGCTAGCATTTAGGCCTGGGCGGTATCTATTTTTATTCTAAATGTTTATTGTGCAGCTAGCTATCTTAGATACCTCTTGCCAAATTTGAATATAGATGGCCAATGTAGTAATAATTAGATGAGAAATAAGCACCTTTCTTGATTTTTGCTTCTCGACTGAAGGACCTTGACTTGCCGAGGTTTGACATTAGCCTCTTTAGCCTTGACTATGTTGAGAGAAATATTGCACTGCATTCTAAATTTGGACTAAACCAAAATACTCCCAAAAAAAGATGAGAAGCATCTTTTTTTTCTATTGCTGTAGTGCTAGCCCGAACAATCGCAGTTGTTATCTTTCTTATCTGCTTCCACCAGTGAAAATGGACCCCCGGTGGTGAGGCTGTGTACTTAAATACATCACCTCAATACAACATCTCCATATTAGTTAAATAAAAAGAGGAGCAACTTTTTTTTAAGTGATTAGAAGTTCAACATTTCTGTATACTCCTGTATACTGCAATTTATTTTTACTGCCCAGGCCTAAAAGCAATAGCACTGCATTTGCTGACGCAGCTTACCTAATGCAGACAACAGAAGTAAATTGTTTTGACAGAAAACTTTTAACATCTCTCTTAAAATACAGTTTTTTCACATCATTAATTATGTCGGATGGAAATAAAACTTTTTTTGATGCAGTCTCCATTGGGTTATAGCACAATGTATTGTTGCAAACAGGCCATACAAAAAAGTGGTCTTAGTCCAGTTAGGCTGTATTCAGAGCTGGTGTCATAGATGAAGTTTAAGTTTTAAAAGTAAGACCGATTTCAAATGATTAGATAAATTAAAATTACATATAGAAATAGTCCATGTCTGAGTTTGACCGTTTTTGTTTCATGTGAACGGGCTAGAAAATCCCATTCCAGGTACAAACATTTGCCTTGAATCTCACAGACTGAATTGCTTTCTGTTGGAAAATCTAATCATATTAATATATGACTTTCATTATTGAATAGTTCAACCTATTGTACCTAAAATTTCCCAGCACAAGCGACAAAAATCTAGTTTTGGTCACATGTACACTTTGTTGTATGGTCGGGATGGAGAGTTGCTTGTTTGTCACTGAGCAGTCTCTAAATGCATTTGTGATCTATAACATCCATTAGAGGTCTAAAAATTCTTTCCCTTCTGGGCACTCATCTCCAGTCACAAGATGGAGGAGCACATTACAATTACAATCTTTAAACTTAGGAAGAGAAATGCTTTAAACACCCCGAATATCTGCATCTAAGTCTGTGTGTTTGGGAATAAATTGGCCTAAAAAGCCTTAAATGCAATATATTTAAGTCTCTTTTCTATGAGTGCATTTGTATGTGTCATCACAGGAATTAAAATTTTACAATGAAAAATTGTGGTTACAATAAATTATTAGGCAGTAGCAAAGGTCCTCTTACAGATTCCGGTTAGAATGAATACTAGTCAAAGGAAAAGTACTGGAATTTCACCTCTGTGGACTATTTTAGGGAAACTCCACCCTGTGGGCGTAGCTGTTTGACTAGCCTTTGGTTCCATATATAAGTGAGAGGTCTGAAAACTGATGTGCAGAGTTTTGGCACTAACTCCTCATTAGGGGCACATTACTCAGCTCTGAATACAGCCATGTATCTCTGCATGCTGCACTGTACATTACAAGAATGATTATCTCTGAGCTCACATAAATTAAAGCACTTTTTTATTAATGTTTCATAATTTATTGCTACCTTTGGACCGTAAATATGATTTAGGGTCGGTCTTGTTGAGTTATTATGAAATCAAGAATATATCTTTGGGGAATAAAAACTGACTTTGATAGGAAGGCCCTGATACAGCTACTGGATAGCATGAAATGGCACCATAGCATTGTTTCAAATGACCCACGAGTGACACAAAATTACACAAATTGTAAAAAAGGCAAAAATTAAAAAAAAATTAAGATCAATTCACCAGAGAAATCCAGTGTTAAGTTTAAACTTAGCTCCAGACTTCTAAAAGAAAAGGAGGTAGCTGTTAATCATTGACCTCGAACTCCAATTAAGACAAATACCCCTTGAAGTGAGCATTTCATTGACTGGTTTGAGATCCTAGCATTTTTTTTGAGCTTTTCAAACCCCCAGGCCTTGTTGATAACTGTTTGGACTGACCTAGCCAAAAGCCCCCTTCGTATTTTTGTAGCTTGGATGTGAATGCAAAACAGCTTTTCATCTGTTTTTCAAAGTCAGTCTTTTGACTGGTTTGTCTCCTGTCTGACTATTATTGTGCTGCCATCACACAAGCACAATTCATTGAAAGGAATGCAGTGAATTTCCTGTTAGCTCTTGGGGGATGTGGTTTGTTTTTCCTGTTGCTGGGAGCCAATTTTTTTTTTTTTTTTTTTGTTGCTCTTGCCCTCTTTAACTTCCTGTCTAGGAGCTTGACTTTACAGAGAGGCTGCAGAGGTGAGTGTCAGAAGCCATTGATTAGACTTCTGTTATCCGTCACCCGGCACCCCCTCCTCCCCATCCCCCGCACACGTACACACAACCCCCCCCCCCCAACCCCCACACCCCCATCCACCATTACAAGCTCCCAGATCACAGCCATATTCGGGCTTGCTGTGTCAGAGACATGGGTTGTGCTTCTTTTTTTTTTTTGT
>JAPZDY010000011.1:14197898-14266277 GCA_029783645.1 Ctenochaetus hawaiiensis
CATGGGTTGTGCTTCTTTTTTTTTTTTTGTAATAAGAATTTGGAGGGGGGGGGGCAGGGAAGGGACAAATGCTTTTAAGCACTACTAAACAAGACAAAAGCACAAAACCCGTATAGGTGATTTTAAAGAAGATGGCGGCGCTGCTGCGGGTGGAGATCGCCATCATCTCATGCCATGCTGCTGGTCGGTGTGCTCTGGGTGCTTCCAATGCTGGCGTTGGCGCTGCTGTTCTCAGACGGGGAGGGGTTGTTGGACACAGGTTGTCGTTTTGCTCCCGAGCAGGGACATCCTGAAGGAAGATGCAAGAGAGGGCAAAGAAATTAAAAGAAGAAAATAAAATGAAATAAAAGTTCAAATACAAAGAAAAGAGAGAGTTCTTACCAGGAAGGTTTGCTGCAGTCGAGCTAATGTCTAGTCCGGTTGGGTACCCTGATCAAAACAGAATGCGACAATTTTAAATCCAGGCAAACTCTAATCCAAATCTATATCCGAACACAAACTCTATTTTGTTAGGCATACACTTACCTGTTTTAATTTTGATAAACCACAGTGCTCCAATAAGTAACACTCCAATCAGAAACCCTCCGAATGCAATGCCCAGAACACCAGGCAGGCCGAAATCAAAGCAGGGTGGGGCTGAAACATATACATAAAAAAAAAAAAAAACAATGTATACAAGCTTAATTTTAACAGTAACCACAACAACCAGAGGTCAAACTGATGGATACAGACACAGTGTGATAGCAAAAACACTAAATGCCACCTCCTGTATGTAACTGACATGACATTCATTTGGCTTCATGCTTTGGTGAAAATCCATAAAATTAACATGTCTGTGTATGTGTCACCTTTTTACCTTTTGGTTTTCATTTGCAACTCATGTTGTATTGAACACACAGTAGGCTGTGGGAGTTAGAGTTGACAGTATATTGATATATATGTTAAGTTTTGCAGAGAGATACTCTGAAATAATGTTTTTCTTGGATGAGAGCATAAAAACTTCTAGGATTGGCTCTTATTCGATTTGACTGATTTCTCCAGGGAACTCTAGTAAAGAAGAAGTCAAAGTCCTGGTTGCCAGAAGCAAATTTTCTTTCAGTTAAATAAAAACAACTGAACCTCAATTTAACTGTATGTCTACTGAGTGTTTTTAGGCGATTACATATTGAATTCAAGATGTAGGAGATTGCTTCTGTGCACCAGTAAAGATTTGTTTTTGTTTTTCGTTTTAAAGAATCAGATTTTCAACTACAAAACAATAAAAAAAAGAAAAAAGTGCGTCTCTACTAGTTGATTTTCTTCCTGTTTAATCTGTCGGCTGCCTAAACAGTCAATTTAAAGAATCGGATTGAGTTTCTACAACAAGTAACCTGAGTATTAAATATCTGCTTTTTTCACGAGTTGCAGTATTTTCTTTTTACTCATCTCTCCATCCTAGTTACCGTGACCATGGAAGCAGTGTCCATGCTGTAAATAACAGCCATTACTTTTGCAGGCTTTGACCTAAGCCTGACTGAAATAACAACAAAAAATTGGAGCTCTATTATTTTCTCTGTTCTAATTTACTGATACAAATTTCAAATCACAATCAAGTCTGGCACGGGTGGTGTTCTTCGGGCAGGCTGCATGCTGGCTAACCCCACGCAACGTGCTTCACGGCTAACAAACTTAATTGAAAAAATAAAACACTGAGCCAGCAGCAATAAAAAAAAAAAGAAGAAGAAAAGAAACGAAATCATTTCCCTTTAGTTCGGCTCTGAAGGAGTAAAAAAAGACAGACAAACAGTGAAACTCGTTCAAGCCTCTGACATGCAGAGTGAACTAGCCTGGCAAGGCCACTCCACAGCTGTGCTTCACTCATTGTGGTCTGGCAAGGCCACGAATGGATTACCTTGAGACAGACATCTTTGCAAGAAGGCTTCACAATGGATCATCGCCGTTCTTTTCCCTTCACTCAGACCATCACCTGAAACTCTTTCAACACTGCTTGTACAGACTAATTACTTACTGGGCAGTGAATCAATCTTTGCTTGCAATTTTTAAATACTTTTCAATATAGAAGTCAGTTTGGAGAGTTATACTCACAATCTAAACTTTGACTTCTTCACTATGTTTTGTTTCTGACCGAGCTGTTCTTAAATTGATTTCAGACATTGCCAGTGGGTGCATGTTATCTTTTTTTTTTGTATATCAATAAAAAACAGTGCATAAACAAATGCTTTTTCTTCACCCCTTCTTCTGCTACCTGTAGTGATCCTCCCACAAGTGTCCAGAGCATTTGGAAGAAACTAATCATCACCTTTGCACGAGTTTCTCTCACCTGCCTCGGCTGCCTCCTGCCTCCTGGTGGAATGTGCTAGGCTAAGAACTACGCTGGGCCTCATACATTACAGCTCTGCTCTCCTGGGGTACATTAAAGAGAGGACATGATGGGGCAGGGGGGTTTGTTTTGAGGAAACATGCCTCAACCCTGCACATCATGTGTATTTAAATGTCTGTTTGTAGTGCAGCTGCTTTGAGGTTTACCTAATGCTGACGTCAGAATATATAACATTTTAACTGAACTGCATGAACTTTATGAAAATACAAAGTCTAATATTGTACTCCAAAAAAAATTCAATTTGTCTTTTTAATTAAAATGAAGACTACATTAAATACTACAATGCTGGCATTTGATTACACATACCAAATACTACTACTGAAAAATATATATAACCTAGAGCACTGAAACAGTGACATCTTGTGGGCATTCGGGCCAACTGCATCCCGGACAGCCAACCCAGTTTGTTGATTTTTCAGAGAGGAACATTCCTTGACCCTGAATGGGCCAGAAACATCACAGCAACTCGAGCGCTCTTTCTCCTGAGACTCTTTTTTTTTTAACGGTCTGCAATCAGTTAGTTTGTATAAGTGAGGCTTTGACAGCAAAGCTGAGTAAACAGGAGCAGGAAGCAGAAGCTCCAGTGCAGGTGGAGAGGAGGAGGAGGAGGAGACAGACAGCAAGCCTGTGCTGTGACTCCCTGGAGCCCTCGGAATGAAAACTACAAAACAGGAATGATTGCTGAATGGAGCGCCCGGCCCTGCCCGGTCAAGTCCCGCAACAGAGTGCTGTCTGCTAGTCCTGCTGGTATAACCCATGTATCTCTGACACTAGGCTAATGAATCAACTCACATGAACAGATTTATCCCTGTAGTTAAGTTTGTTCTAGAAAATATTTCTAAATATAGAAGTTGGAGCAAAGTAGCAAAGGGGACAAACAGGACACAGGAAAGCTTAGATGAGTCGCTAAGTCAGCTTCCCTAACGCACATACAGTGTGCTGCAAAATGAGAACCCGACCTTTATCATTCTCCTCATGAAGGAAATGGAGGATAAAGGAAGCTTGAGGAATAAACAAATCTGTTATCAGTTTTAACAAACGAGTCTGACTAATTCCAGGTGATACTCGATTTAATCAACATCAACTTCCTGGTGTCTTTAGTCAGAAATTATTAGGAATTTTTCCTAGAGATGAATCATCCGTCTGGAGACTATTCCTGCTTTGAAGAAAGACATCTTCCCTTGTTTTACTGTGTTTAGCGGGCCGACAATAGCGCCAGGCCCAGTGGCTGTGTTTGGACAGCGTACACAGTCAGACCCCCTTTGGAAACACAAAGGACTTCGCCCTCCCCTGAGGGCCATTACTTCTGATTGTGGCCACAAGGTCAGCCTGCAGACCTTCCTAAAGGACAAGGCCCTGCCCCGCAACCCCTTACTGGCTTCACTGCATATCCTGACTTCACTGCTATGACAACCGCCCGCGCAGCACTTGTTGTGCACTGAAAGCAACAATAGGAATGAAAATTATAGCAGCAATGCACTGGCCGAGCACCAGACTAGCAATTAAGTCCTTAGGGCAAAAAGGCAAATTTAAAAAGTTATTCAATTTAAAAGCCTCTGAAAGTTCAGTGAGTTTGTTAAAGAATTAAATATGAAACATTTATTCTTGTAGGGAGGGTTTGCCAAGAAAAAAAAAGAAATTAACACCATCAGGACAACTTCCCTCACAGTTTTGTGTGGGTCATTTTGGAAACTGGACTTTTCTGTTTTGGATGGGTTTTGTGAAATTTCACTGATGTAAAACTTTTTTTTATTTGCACTTTTTGCTTGTTTTGGCAATGATCAAAAATCAGGATCAAGAAACAAACTAAAAAAATTAACACACATTTTAGTTTTACTAATTGTTTCTCTAAAGCTATTGTGAAACATCATGCTGTACTTGACAGTTTAAAAAAAAAAGTTTTTCTTTCTCCCTGAAATTTAGTTGAAGTAAGTACATCATAGTTGGAGACAAAGGAAGAAAAAGAAGAAAATAAGCAAAAACAACAGACAGGGGCTGAGATGCCTGACAAGACTGAGATCTCTGTGTAAAAACTGCAACAATTCTGAGAATAAATCATTTTTTTTAATTGAAAGTGTAGACAAGTGCACTGCATGTGAGAAGATTATAAGAATACTGAAGGAGGCTGAATGAGGAAAATAACACAGTAAATATGGATAAGTGAAAAGGACTCAAGAATGTGAACTGATCCATATTTTGGAGTTTAAACTGAACTCACTTGGTGGTTGCAGACATGGCTGGGTAACCTCCAGATTCCTCTTCACTCTTCCTCCATCTCCACATTGCTAGTGAGGTGGTGAAAGAAAAAATGCATTTAAGCTTCAGTATTTTGTCCTGTCAAAACCCTCCAACAAGAACAGACCAACAGAATCACTTCAATACAAAAAACAACCAGAGGAAAGTTGGTTATATTTCCTTTTATGGAATATTTTTACATATTTTTAAAATATGCTATGTTATAAAAAATAGATAATAAACTCCTACCTCACTGTAGCAAAGTTTGACAGAACATTCAAGGTCCCATGTGGTGGATGTGAGCTCTTGGAGCTGATCTAAGGAGAAGCTGAGTCTGGTGCTGTTGGGACAAGAATTTAAGGAGCAGGCCTCTGGCATGAAGGGCAGCTCCTTCACGATGGGACACGAGCCCTTAGAGCGCACGAAGCAGCTGATCACCTTGATGGTCAAGACGATGTCTCCTATAGTGTGACCTGAAATCTGCAGCAAAGAGAGAAAAGATTAAATGAGAGAAAGAGGAAAAGGCACAAGAATGTATCAAATGAGCATTAGCTGATCTCGGTAAAGTGATTCTGAAATGTTTGGGACAGACTGACCTGAAATATGTAAACAACAAACCATCTCACTGCTTTTCGACATTTTTCACCGTACACTTCGTTATTTTTGAGCAGCAGCTGAGTTACGAGGCGTGAAAAACAGCTAACAGGGCGAATGATTTCTTACCTCTGCGTAAATTCTCTTGTCGCTCTGGACCTTGGTGTTAGGGTCCAGGGGAGAACGGAAGTCTGGGGAGGTGTACAGCTGCATCAACAGAGGCATCTGATGAGGCGCATTAGTTTTATTGACAGTGTCTGGTTCTGGTTCTGTTGCTGTAACTGAAAGAGAAATGGCTGACATTAAAAAAGGATCAGAAAAAGAGAAACCAAATACATCAATTTTTCACTGTACTTTCTTGAACTTCACTCTGAACATTCAGTCTTGAGGAGGTTATAGATGACAAAAAGAGTGATAAAACGGCAAAGTATTGTTTAAATTGCAGCATAGCACCTTGTGTATTATTTTAAATGTGATAACCATGATGGTGTGAAAATATTTAAACCTTTCATTATCTCCTCACACTGCAGGCATTGTGAAACACATATTATGTGTAGGGTCGGGCTCTTTGTGGTGTTCCTTCCACTCTCTTTCTTAAAAAAGCCTCAAAGTTAAAAAAAAAGCAAAAAAATAAAAATAAAACCAACAAAACTTGACCTTTTATCATCTCACCTGCTGTGTCTCCCTTTTTCCTGAGAACCAGTAAAATCGGGGAGTCCTCTGGTCTGAGTTCAGTGTAGCTGGTGAAAGCAGTGACTCTAAAATGCTTTAAAGCCTCCTTTTGTACACTTTCTGCACTGTCATTGTTCACCTCAAGTGCAGGCGGGATCCTGACGTTCATGTCATGTAGCACGATGGCATTGTTGGACTGCAAAGAGACGAGTTCAAATAAATCACATAGAGACTGTGTTGCACAAGTAATCAAAGAGTACGCATATTTCAAAGGCATGGAAAAGCTTAAGTCTATGAAATCATTTAAATGCTATTTAGTGAGCTATATCACACTAGTGACAATGATATAAGCGCATTCTGAAGAGTGAACTCCTTGCCATCTTAATAAAGCCTGTTTTAGATGTGACTGTGGGATTTTAAATATGCTAAATCTCTGTACTGTAACCACTGGAGTGTGTGCGTAGGCAAACTTACAGCAATGCGGGTGAGTTGTGGGTTGATGATGGTCCATGTGGTGCCCCGTGGGCCTCTCAGAAACATGCTCGTATTCTCACTGTCCACACGAAGGGACATATTGCTGCAATATGGAAAATGAAATGTTACAAGAGAAAAATTTTGTCAACAAAGACAGCAAAACAATGCATTAAGATGCAATATCTTGTAAATCTCAAGGTTTACCGAGCGTTGGCATTCTCCGGGATATTGACGATGTGAAGCTCGCCTTCACCGCTCGGGGTCTCTTGCTGCGGTGAGCAAGACTTTAAGGAAGAACTCAAGGCCACTGTTTCAATCTTCATAAAGTGCTTCTCTAATGCATCTTCATTTTTGAGCATGCAGATCTGAGAGCCAGGTTTGGTTCCTGTAAAGCCACAGTCATTAATTTTCTGACAATCATTCATTGTCGGCAAAACAAAAATGACAGTAATGCAATTCATTCATGCACGTAACTCTGCATGCATAATTCCATATGATAAAGAAGTCAACAGCTCCATGAAAAATGATTTTTAGAACATCTGTTTGACTATTTCATTGTGGAGGTGAGGTAGTGAATGCAGTAAGTTAGAGGCAATTACAATTAAAGCCCATCTTTCTTAGATTTATTTAACAGGGTAGTTACACTAAGATCGATCTAAGAGCTGAGACTGTTTCCTTAGTGTGGCTGGTAACTGAATTGACAATTTACAGTGTTTCATCGGGAGGCCAGCAACTGGGGAGCCGTAGCCCAGTTTGCAACAGGGGACCAAACTGCTGGAGCAGACACATTAGCACCTAGCCTTCCCCCCGTTATGGAAGATTTTCCAGGAGTAGTCTCTCGAGAGTACAGTCTGCTCAGCCTCTGACCAAATAATGGTGACGAATGGTGTAAGGTTGCACCCTGGAGCACTGCTCAAATTGCCGCGCACATTCTGTTTCAACACGCTGGAAATGGGGATGATATACGTCTCCCACGGCACCTCATATCGTCTCATCCCACTAGTGGCGAAGCGCACTTATTTGCAGCGTATTTGAGCCACAGTACATGGGGGTTGGGAGCATGTTGAGCACATTAATGTGGATAGAGTGGAGTGGATTATGACACAGATGTGGTTTTGGAAATGTGTTATGCTTTTTGGTTTTGTTAACCTAAAGAATATTAAGATTTGATATCAACCCCACTGCCTCTGTCCTCCATGCACTGAGGAAACTACCTGCTTTTTACAGCGTCCTTTTAAGCCCACGGGGGGTCTAGAATGATTCTGAGTGCAGTTTCACTTCAAGGTACTCTTAGGTACTATGTACTGACTGGCTCGTAGCTGGGCAACTGGAATTTAAATGTAGCTTCAGTAACACAGCTGAACATGCCACTTTTGCATTAGCAATAGCATGACCTGAATTTAAAATCACATCAAGACATTAAAGGAACCTTAAGATCATGTATTTTTTCTTGAGCGAGCCTTCAAATTGGCAGCCTCCTGCTGTGTAGTCATTGCGCAGACTTGTCAAACGCCCACGACAGGGCCCACGCGAGTTCACCAAACACCCCATTACGGGCCAAGGGATACAGCAAAATAGCGATGTAAACTGCTCCACAGCTTGAGTAATTTGAACGCCCTTATGGACTATGAGTCAGTGTGAACACCAGCTATAACAAAGAGTGGCTGAAAACACAGCGTTGCATTGCAATTTTAATCAACACATTTTTAATGGAAAAGACACAGCAAGCAATTGTGAGGCAGGGATGTTAACCAATCACCTGCTGTAACACCTTATAGCTTAAAGATGTGTGTGTGTGTGTGTGTGTGTCAAATAATCAAATGAGTCTTATTGTTGCATAAACCTGGAACAGGACAGGCGATACTTTAACCTGAATTCATTATAAAAAAAAAAAAATCCTGGACACGGAGGCAGCAACCACCATTCCAGCATCACCACTGCTCACTTCTCTTTAAACCCATGTCAGACCTCTGCTCTGGCTCAGAGCGCCTTAAGGGGGTTGTGTTAGAAAATAATTGCGCTTGCATCGAGCACCCCATTGCTCCTGCTGCTGCTGGCAATAGCAGCAAATAATATTCTTAATGTCAAGTCTTTTCTCATACCATGAAATCTCACTTTAAATCAGAGTGTATTTGTGCCTCCATCTTTAGCATCAGTGGTCATTTGTCCATGGCTTTCCATGCTAAATGTTATGTCACATGCAATAGCATCCTGGCAGCACTAGGATGTCGAGCTCAGTCCTCCAGCATTTTACCCAAGCTAAGGATTTAAACTGATTACTTGATATTTGCAACAAGCTTGTGCGTGTAGGGGTATTTGTGTTTCAAACATGCAGCGTTATAAGAGGTTTACTGGGCTTTAAATTCTAGTGCTGCTTACTTTCAAAAATACAGTGCAAAATCAGTTCGGCTGCAAAGCTTCACATGTTCGGTGCCTCATAAACAGTGTGTAAAATATATACAACTTTTCTGAGGTAGGTTTGTTTAACTCTGCATGGAACCTCTGATTATTTAATTCTGTCTTTCTGACATAAATTCTCATGATGTTGTTAAGCTCACTGCAGTTTGTGATAAAGGATTAAAGGATTAATGTCAAGAATGGTCACACAAGAGGTGTCAAAGCTAGCATGGGCAGTCTTATTATACATTCATATATAATGCAGTAAGAGTATGCATACAACAGGAATGGAAATATGAAGTGAGGAACTAATGTTCCCTAAATGGTGCAAATGCAACTTGTCAGTCTTGCAGAAAAAGAGTGGTTGTGAGGCATTTCCCAAATAATATAACAAAACTAAAGTGGCAGGCCAAGAAAGATGTTGTGATGAATCCGTTTTAGGATTTATCACTTTAAAAAACAGAGCATCAGCAAAGAGAGACAATGTCTTCAATTAGACAAGATATATTAAATTTTTAAATTGTATTTAATTTTAAAGGACCAGTGTGCTGGATTAGGGGCACCTGGTGGTCAGCTTACAGATTGCAACTGAATACCCCTCCACTCACCCCTCAGACATCAAACGTGTACGGCCTTCTTTTTTTCAAACCCTGGGACTACTTGAAGCTTTGGTTGTGCAATTTATTCATGATCTGAGTCATTTGTCCATGGCACGTGGCTTGCCCTCTAGTGATGCAGTGATGCATTAACACATATAGTACTTAGTCAAGTATTTGAACAATTATGTTCATGACACAGTCAGTTGTTTATGCAGAGGTGTCTTTAAAAAGCAAACATATTCCAGCCTTAGGAGAATCTATGTGGCCATCACTTGAATATAAGAACATGAAGGTCCTTGAAGCAAGTGATTAACAACCCAACAAATATTAGATTCAGGTGATTATACACTAATGAAAACATAATAATAAATGATAAATTCCATTTCTGCCCTAGACCTTTCTATATTCTGCACACTGATCCTCTATCAGAAGACTGTATATTCCCTCATTTTTTAAAGGTGCCTTTAGGAGGAGAATGGCCATATGGAAGCCGGCGCTCTGCTAACAGGCAGGTGATTTAATATTTTTTAACAGCATGGGGTCTGGTTCTCTATGTAATGCAGCTTCAGGGCGCATATATATATTTTTTGTCAATTCTCTCAGTCAAACTCTAAACACAGTCATCATCTGATTCTATATCCTATATAGTTTTCTTGTTTTTTAAAAGAAGAATGTCCAAAGATGCACATTAGATTTCTTTCCATTTACGTAATGTTGGTTGAAAATGTGTTCATGCTAGACTATCATATCATTAGGAATAAATACAGAACAAGTGTAAAAATCTGCAGGTAGAATAAGCAGGCCTTGCTTGATGCAAGGCAATTTCCATCTCAGTAATTGTTTTCTCAGTGATTTCATCAAATAGGGGTTTCAAGCATACTCAAGATAAGAGAAGTTAGCAGGCAGAGATAGCACTGGAGACAACACTGCATCTATCTTTGATTACTGTACTTACTGTACTGCAGACTCACTTCTGATTATATAAGCTGGGGCTGTATTTTTTGTTGTGCCCACTATAATTACATTGACTCTTCAGCACAAGAAACGAACGCAGGTGGCATATTCCAGAAAATCCTACTGTCAAGGCTAATAAATCCATAACACTACTTGGCAGGCAGAACGTCCTTCTTTCTGATTGAATCCCATAATGCTGTCTTCCATATTTCCTCATTTCATATGCTGACATGTTTCCAGGCTTTACAGGTGCCTCCCTTCAAACATGGCAAATACAGCCCACAAGGTACTTGGTAGGAGAAACCCCTGTTAGTGCAAAAAGGTACGTTAATAATGTATGAGCCAGCTTATCCTCACCATTTGTTCCTGTTGATGAGACTGTTTTCAGATTTCGGATTGTGGTGAATGAAGTCACACCCCCGAACTTCTGTCTCGCCCACTCGACCAGCTCCTCATCGTGAATGGGGACGTCTTGCTTGTAGATGTTGTTTTGGTGGTGTGGGTTTTGGGGCTGATTGATTAGACTTATTTTGGAGTCATTGTTTACCTGAAAATTAGAGGCAAAGTGCCGCAAGTTAGTCCCATTACATACTATTTCGAGATTAATCAGAACAATCAGAATCACTTTGGTCCCAAAATACACAAGTCTGTCTGTTTCTCACTGTTACAATTACACAGAACTGAGTGAGTCAGTTTTGTGTTTATTTTTATTTACCTCATGTCTGCTCACACTGCTCATATCAAACATGTCTGCCCATCCCTCTTATTCTCCTCTATTACTCCACCCAACTCTCCCTCTATTCTCTGAGCAGGGTCTTGTTAAAAAGAAATGTTTATTATGGTTGAGTGTCCACGAGCTCAGTTGCACAACCCTGTTGGAGCCATGGTCTTTCCTTTGCTTCCTGAGTGGGGCCAGGAAATGGGACCTTTTTTAGCTTTGTGCGTCACCACAGTCGGCTGGAATCTGGCTCCATACAAGGTATAAATATATACATCCATCCCATCGACTAGACATTGCTGTTTCCTCGTCTGGGCCAATGGGAAATAATGGAGTTTACATTAAGCTTTGCATGAATAAAAAGGCAGAAGAAGGCATTGGGCATAAAAGAATGGAAATTACCTAAAGTAGACTTCTAGACATGTGTTAAACTTTGCTAAATGAATAACAATTCAAGAAGGAATAAAATGCTTGAGTTTTGTTTTGGTCTCAACCTTCAGTGTATTTTAATAGAGTGAATTTGTCCTTCTATTCTTCAGCAGTCCAAAGATTAAAGTGGAAAATAAAATGCTGCATAAATACTGCACCTCTTCTTTTTATGCCCACTGACAGTTAAGATCAGCTCATTTTGTTACAGGAGACTCGAAACTTTTTTAAAGGACTCTCAATGAGATCAACAGGCACAAACTGTTGAAGGACATCTAATTATTTTTGAAGAAATGTTGATTTAAGTTTAAGTAAACTGGGCTGTATACAGTACAATAGGCCACGGGTATTTATCTTGTGTTTTTATGTGTTTTGTCTTAATATTGTCATCTTTTGAGCTTTAAAATGCACATTACATGGAAAGTGTGATTCATACTTACTGGATTCTGACTCAACATTTATTCAGCTTCCTTTGTGTCATCAGTGTTTTCATCACTCATAACCACAATACTGCAACCACCAAGCAGAAGAGCACACCGCAGCTCATAGCATTTCACCAAAATGAGGTGAAATTTAATAAAAGTGAAAATGGGAGAGAGGTGATGCACTGAGTAATTTTAGAAAGGGCTGTATTTTCCATGCATCATCCCGCTAATGTTTATCAAGTGTGAAAAGGCTTGTTTGAATAATAAAAAATCCCTCTCTGTACCTGTCTGGTGTGTGCGACTGCTTGTGTGTGCGTCGAAATGTTGAAAGCCGAGTAAGCTTGAGGGAGTCGCTGGTCTTTCTACATGAATATTTGATTGACAAGAGATCAAAAATAGCGTGAAGGGAAACTCCAAAAATAAAGGAGGGAAAAACTTGGCCATGACAGAATCGGGTAGGAGGAATGGTTGCAGAAGACAGACAGGAAGTGAAAGGGAATGAGAATGGTAGTCATTTTAATGATTACAGTGGGAATAAACACAGATTAGCCTGTGATATCAGTTTGATATTCTGCAGGCTCTAAGTTAAGTTCAGGGGACACAGAGATGTTTGGAAAGCACATCTTTGTCTTGAGGATATTACATAAAGTTCTGTTGATACTTCTTTCCCACAAGTCTGCCTTGGAAAGGATGTATGATTTACACATGCAAGACTTGAGCCCTATTGCCAGAGGATTGCTAGTTATTTGTAATAATTGGGAGATTGTCAGTAATCTAAATGCTGTGCAAATCTAATTTTGAAGTAAAAGTTTCAATGCAAATCACGCACCATGTGACTACATTGGTCCCATACAAATTTGCATCTGCATCTTGATGATACAGGGTATTAATTATTTGCAAGGTTTTTTGTTTTCTACTCACTTTATTTTCATCTCTTGAAGCTTTAACAGCATATTGGGAGCAAATTCAGGAGGCTCATTGCTCTTGTTGTTCACAGGAAGCAGATGTTATGGAGAGCACTGATATAAGGACAGTACAAAATACTATTTTTTTGACAAAGCTTTTCAAATAAAGCAGAAGCACATCGAAGAATAACATAGGTGCATTTTCACCTTACATTACTTGTAAGACTTCAACAGCTACATCATTTGAAGGCTGGAATGAAGATAAAGCCTCCCATTATTCCCAAAAGTTAAAAAAATAAATAAACTTCAAGTCCTCCTCCTCCTGCTGCTAAACGGCTCCAGATCAGCACAGAATGGTTTGTCTCCGGGCGCTTACTCCTCTGGAAACTCCCTGTCTGCTCCCTACTATCTCATAGGTGCAATCACTATCAACATCTGTCTGCTGGCATCTGTCCCTCCGCTCTGCCCTTACAACCCTACAATACATGTACCAGCCTATGCAATCAACTGTTAATATCATGAACAAAGGTTTGAAGTTTTGAATTATTAAGTGCAGTCTGACTCAATATCATACCCAGGGTATAATGTCAGTAAATTTGAGTAACAGTCTTTGCTTATCCTGCATGAAACTGCCACATGAAACACACCCAGGGGGGTTTATACTAAATCACATGATGTACCGTAGCTGGTCCTTTAAATTCTTCTCTTAAGTATATCAAGAATTTTGTAAAATGGCTGAAACCAGTTAAAAATCTGCTCTTGCATCTCTAAAAATGTTAAATAATATAGAGAACACGAAAGATTCACAAGACTTCACTAGTCAAAATTCTTGCTGTGCCCTTGTTTGTTTGCCTCGTCTTTTTCTTTTTAACAACCCTGTGTACTCAGGTCAGCTTGGGGAGGCTGACAAGAGCTGTGACTGCGACATTGTGCCAAGCTGTCATGCTGGTGACGTACTTTGTGAGACACAAAACAGATGCTGTTTCTCTTACACTGCAATCTGCAGTAAAACACTATTATCCCCCAGTGATACTGCTCATCCCGTGAAAACATCCTGCAGTCACAAGCAATGTTGTCCAGGCGCTCGACAGGACATGATACAGGATGTGGTTTGACGCTGCTGTCAGCGTATCACTAACTAATGACACATTCCTATAAACATTTCATCATTGTGATTGGTCAGCTGTGATTTTTTTTAACTTTTTATTTATCTCTTTATGTGTTTGCCTGTCATCTTTATCTTCTGAGGAATTTAAAATGCTGCTGACAATTTTTCAAGCGTATCATGGCTTTTTTAAATCTTCTTCCAGTAGTTTCAATACATGTCAGTATGAAAGTGCATTGACATTGGGGTTATGAACACAGTAAACACTGGTTTATCTTCCCTTATTTGTCAGAGTGAAATATTGTTTGTGTCATGAAGCAGTAAAAAAGACAAGGCTGTGAAAAGTCTTCAAGATGACGCGTTCATGTGCAGAAGGAAAGCCCTGACATGTGAGAGTTAGCTGTCAAACAGCTGCAGACTTCTGATCTATTTAGTCATAAGCTCAAACATGGAAGACAAATATCTTTCTTGATAACGGAGGCAATGTGAATTTAGGAGCATCTTGTGTTTTTAGAGGTTACCATGTGGCAGCTAAATGTGCAATTTTGGATTGTTATCTTGGGAACTCCTGAGACAAGACAATGATAACATAATTTTGCAGAGAAAAATAAAGCTGATGAAACGTTCATTGTGATCCTTCCTCTCAAGGATGTTTCAAATCTTATTTCACCTGTCAAGCTGCACTGATATGAACTGACACCAATGACTGCCTCCAAAGTAAGACAAACACATTAATCAGTGTGCAACCTCGGTAGACGAAACTGACAGTGAAAACTAAAATATGCAATGAGGAGCCGACCTAATGGTGCAACAAAACAGTGATAGAAGCTGAAACTGCTTACTGCTCAGACCAATAATCTGTTCAGCAATAATGCACTCGTAACCTATGGAGCTTATTTGTAGCTGGACTATTTAACAACTGATGCATTAACTTTGACTCCAGAAGGACAGACTCCTTATCTGCAGAAACTGCAGTTCCTTGTTCTCACAACAACCGAAACGAATCAACGTTTATTATTCTGAAATGAGATGTTTCATCATTAACATATTTAGAATTAATAGTCCAGGCAATCTCATTTATTTAGACGCCTCAAAGCTTTTTTTTTTTTTTTTTTATAATATGATTTCCTGTTTTAGACAGGCTATTTAGTTTGGTGATAAAAGACTGTGACATATTCTTTTTTTTCTGTAAAAACTAAATTTAAGTACTCAGTGCTTTGTTTCAATAACAACATGTCTGCATTTGATTTACCTTGTTCATGTTCCGGCTCATCACCAATTTAAATATCAAAACATTCTGACACGCCGCAATAACCAGCATGTCAACCGCTGCGACACTTTATCTGAAAACAGTTTTATTCCTTTATTTAGTAACACACTCAGGCAAGTGAATAAAAGTTGGTTTGTGACCTCACTAGATTTAATTCAAAGACATAATTGAGGACAGTGTATAAAAGTCACAATTTCTAATTTCACTGGAACATTAATTCTACGGCCGATGCTATCAGCCCTTTCCTTTTGATTGCCACTCTAAAACTTCTCTTACAAAGTTTATGATGTGGATAATAAAAAAAACACAAAAACACAAACTGTTTTTAGGCAGAGCAGCCACTTGGGAATATCTATGGAAAGCCAACATGGTTCACTGTCTTTTAAAGGGCCCTGAGAGCTGTGCAGCTGTGGCAGTTTGACTGTATGGTAAACAGCTGGCTCTTGACGGGAGCACAAGCTCATCTGGAGAAATTTGAAAATTATACAATGCTAAAAAAAAAAAAAACAAGCACTTACACTGACGTCCCCCACAACCTGTTAGTACTAAACAATCTCTTGCATTAATAACAAGTTGAGTTATAGAATCATATACAGCCGAATAACGCATGAAACACATTTTGCGGTATATGGCATGTTCAGCTTTTTATTTTCCCTTTGCTCCTCATCTTGTGCCTGGGGGAAATGCTAGGCGTGAGCACAGCTTGAGTGTTGACATAGAAAAACAAAGAGGCATTACTCACATAAATTTTAACATCAGTGTTGATGTTGTAGAGGCCAAAGGCCTTGTCTGTTGATATCAGGATGAGGTTCATAGGTTTTGCATTCGTCATCTCCAGAGAGAACATTTTGGCATCCTGAAAGGAAACCAAAGATTTGTTACTCAAAAACAAAATAGGACACATTTCAAATCAGTCACTTTAAAAAATGATCCCAAGCTATAGCAATTACATCAAACATATTCAGCAAACACGTCAATAAATTAATAACTTCTCATTTTGTGTGAAAGCCAAAGTGTCTGGCGTTTCTAATGGTGTTGCAGGCAGAGAAAGTTTCACAGGTGGAACACTGGGACTGATTTGGAACACAAGAAAATAGTGCATCATTAATATTCACTCATCCTGTAAAGCCATCCATATGAAAACTAATGTGCTGCCTATAATAAGTTTTTTGGTCAGTTAACATGCTGTGTCTGAGCTGTGTTTGTATATATATAAAAAAAAAAGTTAAAGAAAACCTAACTTTTATGACATGTTTTGAGTACTTCAAAACGATGCCGCTTGCTCCTGTTCAGATAATTAACTGTGCTGCCATACAGCATGGTGTAGGGAAACATTTATCTGTGAAGTTTTGTCAACTAGGAACATGAGACAGGCTTTATAAACAAAATACTTTGCAGATATTTATACTTAACTGCCAAATTCAAACAGAAACATCGTGACCATGTCAATCATGTTTTTTAAAGTGTCAAATGTATGAGAATTGTGGAAAAATCTGTGAGCTGTTTTTCACATGATACACAAAATAAACAGTAATTATTGACCCCTCACACAGAATCAAATTCGCCAATAAGCAGACTCCATGCTAGTATTTGTTTTCTCTAGAAAATTGGGATATAACCATCCTCCAATTTACAAACCTCCCCACCTGGCGTGGAGTTTCATTAAATGAACAGGCCTGAAGCTGAAGAAGTAAAGCGACATTTTGCTTGAAGCATCAACTTTAAAAATAGTTCCAACTGCAGTTTAATTTGACACGAGTTTGATTCCTTTTCTGCCCTATTGCAAAATCTCAGCAGGGGTGTGACAATTATCCTTGTTTTTGCAACTATGAGATGTCAACACATGCATACCTCCAGAAAAAGCACTGCCAGTCACTAGAGGAGGGCTCGTAAAGACGGAGACAGGAAGCTGTCTTTGCTGTCTGCCTTCGTATTGACAGAGACATTAATGAGGTAATGCAGCTTGGTTCTATTCTTACACTCTTGCACCATAAGCAGTACAAGCCAACATGGAGAAAAAGTCCAAAGCAAATCAAAAGCTATTAAAATCATATATTTATCTTACACGCTGAATTTTTATTATTTATTCTGTGTCTTTGTAGCATCAAAATTTAAAAGTTTATACTCTGAAGTAACGTCCTAAGAACTATTTCGGGTATTCATTATCAGTTTCTGTATTCCTTATGACTTTCAGCTCAGTGTCCTCCCACACACGGCTGATTTTGGTGGTATTTATATACTGTATGTAAAGCCTCATTAACATGATTTAACACATAATGTAATACCTCATTAACCATTTTTTCAGCTAAGGGTAACACAATGCTGATGTGATTCGCTAATCACCACCACAGTCGCATTATGAATCAGCCTTAATTATCGTGCTCCATGTGTGTGCAGGGTAAAGCCTGTAGCACTGAGTGTTATGTATGTAAGTGTTGGTGAATAAACCTTCACTCTGGAATTATAAGTCTAGGTTTTCAGACATTTTTTTTTTTCTAATACTGATTAGTTCCAATAAATCCTGGCTCTAATTACTTTTACTTCTGTAACAGCCCCACTATAATTGGGTTTTGAAAAGTAAGAGTCAGTATTTGAAATTTGTTACATTTATGTCTCAGTATGTTTGAAATAAACAGCAGGATTTTTTTAAAAAAAAGGCTTGAAATATGTCTCCAGTGTGATGCTTTTGTGGGAATTTAACATCCATAAATACAAATTTCAGCTCTCATCCATCCGGAATGCCTACTGACACACAACATACTTTATTCTGTTTACTTGAAGGTAGATTGTTTTCAGAGCCGGGCCTGCTGGGGAGACAATGAGCATGCTGGGGAAACAGTGTGAATCCCTAATATTAAATTCATTTACTTGCTACCTGATGCTGCCGGAGCTTGATCCAAGAGAATAGTTATGAGCTCAGGCCTGCGCGATGGAAATTTTCAGACCGGTACGGAACAAATTAGGTCTAAGGAGACCTTCGACAAATTGCCTAAGAGCAAAACACAGATGCTTTGGAAAAGGGAGGCTTGCATGGCCAGTGCAACGGACAGAGGGATCTGTCAACATACACACACGCACCCTCACCATATGATCACAGACTTGTACAGAGAAGGTTTTACATAAAGGATGCTGCACCTCATAAATGTGTTAAGTCTCTTAAAGGGGGGCACCACTGCGTCCCAGGTGAAAACATGGAAACATTTGTCGGTGAATGGACCAGGTGTCAGGATCGGCCTTGAAAAGAATGTGCTCACTGATGCTTTGCTTTTTAGTTGCTGTTGTATTTTTTATCATTTCAGCAAGACACTTGCTTTCCATCTTCAATGCAGAATGTATGAATAATAAAAAGAATACAGATTGATTGCCCTGAAGACATAAAACACATAAGAGGGACTATAACATGAGTCATTATTATAACATGAGTCACTGAGACTTTGGAGAATTCGAGAAGTACAGCTGTGTTTTTTACCTGAGCCGTGATGCACATATGTGCAATAAATGAATGAATGGCACTTTCTGTGGAGTTCATTGTGCTCCACACAGAGAAAACTCAGCAGTGATTTCCTTAAATACTCTTTTCTAATGAGCTTCATTGTCTCCCTGTCTCGTTTCCCTCCCTTCATCCTTTTGTGACTCTCATTCTTCTTTATTTTGAACTCAGAATCATGACTGTTGCTGACCCTGATCACTCACCTTTGCTACTTTTGTTCCTGTGCTTTCAAGATACAATTGTTTTCCTTTTGAGACTCTTTCTTTTTTTTTTTTCGAGAGCATTTTTTTTGAAGGGCCTTTGCTGATGCAGTTTCCAGTTATTCTTTTGGCTCTCTCCCTTAACTTGAATTGGCTCCGTTGGTCTAGTCTCGGCATCGTGCCAAGACCCTCACTACCCAAGCCAGTGTGTGACATCAATGGGCCCTGTACAGGCAGCTCCTCCCTATGAATTCTCCTGGCCGGTGGCAGGCCCTTGATGCTCCCTTTTATAATTCTCTGTTGCGGTCAAACTGTGAGAGTCAACTGTCTCTGGCAGGCTGTAAATCAGCATGAAAAACAAAAGGGATGGGGAGCAAGGTGATAAGAAAATTCAAAGGACAAAGAGCGAAAGAGGGGAGAGCAAACCTCCCATCTGAGTGGACAGTCTGGCAGGAGATGAAGACGTTTGGCTTTCTTTGTGTTTATATGAAAAAATTGCTCTAAACTGACAGTCAAGAGCAGATAAGGGGCCTCTGTTTGGAGATCTTATGTCCACTTTCTTCTGTAATTTCAAAAAAGACCTTCAAAATATGGTGCAACAATAGAACGGAATATGTTAACTCTGCACAACATCCACATTTTCACACAGATCCCAAGCTTAATTCCCCACACAAACAACACCAATATGTACTCTTTTCCAAGACATCTTGCACAATTCTTGCAAAATCTTCTCTTCTTACTCTCCCATGCAACAACATGCATCTGTTTTTACTCTTCAGGCCTCATAAGATGACTGAAGCATTCCCTCCCGATATGCTTTGAATCTGTGTAGTCATCAAACTGCTTTGAATCTGATTTCCAGTCCATTAAACATGCTTTAACGCGACAGTCCATTAAATGAGACTAAAGGCTTGGCACAAGAGTTCAGCAATATTCATGCCAACAGTAGAGTCTATGAGGGAAAGACAATCATGTGTTTGCACAATCACCTCTTACAGATCTTGGCATTAGACAGTTATGTTAATGTGTCCTTTCATAACATCTAAATTGAACCTAAGTTTCCTAAAATGTCAAATCTAAAAGGATTAATTCTAAAAAAAAATTTTAAAAAAAGAAGCATTCATACTGAATAAGTCAGCTTAGCTTTCTGGTGAAAGTTTCCCTTAAGACAGAAATGATGACAGGATTCTTTGGAGCTTTTGCGAAAAAGCAACTGAAGGATTTATAGATGTGCTGGATTCAGGCAGGAATCTTATAGCACTATCCTGTGATGGTGTCTTAGCTAGACTGCACATAGCACATCTGCTTCCCTCCTCATAATCACTCCCAAATGAGAAAGAATGACCAGCAGGGTGAAAAACAAAAAGGGACAATAAATAAACAGCAGTTGCTTAACACAAGTTATGTGAAAGTACTACATAAAGAACTCTTAGTGAGAACAAACAGCAGAAGCAAACAAACAGAGCACACTGATAAAGAAATGACTAATGTGAGCTGACCAACATTGTTGGACAGTGAAAAATGGAGTCTGGCACAGCAATAACAACACAGAGATTAAAAGTTTTCTGGAGTTACTCTCTGGTGTCATTTCCCAAAACTTGAGATTTTACAATAAAAATGATCCAATACACTATCTACAATTACTGTAAGTTTTTGTTTGGGTGAAAAAGAAATTCTAAACAACTCTGAAAGAAAATGTTACACACACACAGAGCCAAACTCTCAGAGCAGGGTTGACAAAGAAGTCTGTTTAGTGTAAAAAAAAAATGTGGCATGTTGAGAAACTCTGTTATGTCTGACATCTGTTAAGAGTTTGCTAGTCATTTGGCTGATAACGGTTGGACATTGAGTGTGTGGGTGTGTTTGTACGTCATAGTGTGAGAAGGTTTGCGGGGGCTTATTTTTTTAAGCTAAGGGTCAAAGTTTGTGAAACCAGAGCAGAACTAGAGATATCGGCTTTTTTTAATTCTGCACTTTTTTTTGTCCTTGTTAACCTGGGTTTTATAACTTATTTGTTAACCCCACAACCTGATTTTCAACAAGATTTTCACTTTTTTAAAGCCTGTCGTCTTTATCACTTGAGTGACACTTCATCACGTATTTATTAGACTTCGCACAGCTTTCAGCATAAAGAGCCTTGTACAGTTATACCACTAGGACCTGTAAACAGACTTGATAATGTGAGTTTGGTGGAGATCAAGTATAACAAAAATAACTAAGCAAAAGCTCAGGCATTAATCAGCCTGACGAAAAGCAGAGGTGCAATTTAAATTTATACCACTGCAAAAAAACAATCAGATTGTTTGATTTGAGGCATCTAGTTTATAATATTACATTTATTTCAGTTGCTCCCTTGCTCTTGCCTCTTCTGACTCTAGTTTATTTAAAGAGTCTCTGTGTTTTGCACGCTAACCTCTCATTAGGTCAGTCTGAATCTGCCCTTTTTCTCCTGCCTGCCAACCATCAGTGCTGAGTCAGCTCATCACATGACCTTCTTACCTGCCTATCCAGCTGATGTTTGTTTGCAATTAGCCTCAGTATGTAGAGAGCGGAACTATCAGTCAATCTCTGCTGGGCTGAACATGCTGTCTTTGCTTTCCTGCCTCTGGTCACCTTTTCCAGAGTAGACATTTTGACTAGTCATTGGGGAAAAGACCTAGTAAGTCAAAACACTGTGATAATGAGCCTGCATGCGCAATACTGGGGCAGGCAGTCTTTTTATATAGGAAGCCTTCTGAGTGAAATGACTTGGAAGTATCTAGGTGGCAGCCTTTATAAGAACTGGTCAAATTCTCTAAATGCTCATCAAGGTGCATCCGTGCTCCTTTCATAACTCCTTCAGCAATGGTCCAATGGTTCAGGGTACACTGGACCATTCTTCACAAAAAGAAAGGAGATAGTCCCACTATTCCTTGCACCAGCAACATTTAAAGTAATGCAAAGCTCATTATCCACCATGCAAAATTACTTAGCCTGATGTATAAGCAGTGGAATTATCTTAGTCTTTTCCATTGTCCTTTTCATCATTAGGTTTTCCACTGAGGTCAATTAAAAGTGTTTAGGAAAGGAGTGGGACCATTTTTTTGACTATTTGATTACAGGTCCGAGCCCCTGAAGCCAATGCAGCTGGATAGAATTTAACTATAATTAATGTTATTATGACACCTGTAATTTCCTACCGTGACAGGTCAAAATGTTCCTCATTAAAAAAGCTATTTATGATCTGTCTGTCCCTGTTCATTTGATACTATACTATATAGTTATTATACTATAAAAACATTTTGGTGAATGTTCTTCTTTAACTTGAGTGACTATGTCACCTTGTCTTTACCATGGTTCATTATATTCTACAGCCAGGAGCGAAAAAAACCTCCTTTCTGTGAAATGCAATCAATCTCCCTCACATAGCTGAGCCTCCACAGTTGTATTTGCTAGATTTTAATGCTATGACATGTTGCATATAATCTGACGGAGCATCCAATTGTGTATATAAAAGAAAATATAAATTTAAACCGTATATCTATGTCGGTAACAATAGAGACAGGGTGTGTTATCTCGAAGGTTTAATATGCACATGAGGTTAGCATGTGTGCAATGCACTGACTGGCACACTACATCTTTGGTATGACTGGACTTGACGTATTGCACTGACAGCTGGAAAGGGTGATTAATTGGTAGATGATAACATACTCATGACAGGCCTTGGTATCGGGTTTAAATGACAGGTTAACTGAGATGTCAGCTTGACAAATAGTTACAGTGTTGACTGCAAAGCGTTTGATCTTTCTTTGTATTTGAAGCTTTTTCAGCTTTCAAGCCACAATCTGTTTAACAAAGGTTTCATTTACCTGCTAAATCTTACTGCTACTATATATGTAAAGTGGGTTGTGAGTTTTTTTTTAAATTATGATATTACATTTTAGTATAGTGACTTATACATTTAACCTGTCAGGCAGATTTTTTTCCCTCACATTTACGTAATTAGCACTAGTTGCTCAGCCTCTCATTTGTATAACCTTGACATCCTTACCGTAGGGTCAAAGTCCAGTTTAAGGATGTGGACCTCTGCCTTGTCCCCGCTGATGAAGCTGGTCCAACAGCCAATTAGCATCTCACTCACGTAGACCAAGGGGTTATCATTAACCTCCTTTGGATCGCATGTCTGACGCGAGGCTGAAAGAAATCAAGTACAAACAGTGAAGCACTGTTAGCAGCATATAATCAGGTTACACTTAATAATCTCTTGCCTCCAACATTATCCCACAAAAATCCCTGCATCTTCTCGTCCTGTGTGTCAAATGTTTAACAATGTGAGATTGCAACTCTGTCCACAACAATCCAGTCATATTTGGACATCAACAGCACATGAATGAAGACCTTTATTATACAAACCTAGCAATGTTACAGATGCCTTGTCTAAAAGGGGCTAAATTTGTTATTAGTCATTCTAAAAGCTTCTCCTCGGTCTCGGAGTATGGATGTTAAATGTGTGGGTAGGACTACGGTGTTTAAAAACGAATCTGCCGGTATAAGTTTATCAGACACGTCAGGATGCCGGGCTGCAGTCATCCATCAAGCCTGCTCACTCTGCTCTCTGCTATGAGCCTGCTGTTTAACCTGGGGATCTGTGCCTCCAGAGGCTGAATTAATTGAGCCAAGGCTGTGCAGGATGAGGTTGGATATAAATGCCTGGTGTTTGACCTGGACTATGAATGTACCTTCTATTGTGTTAGATTAAAGTGAGTATGCGCATGCACATGCTCACTCTAACCTGTCCAAAGTTGGCAGGAACAAAATATTCTCCAGCAAACTTCCTCTTTCCTCAAGAAGAACACTGGAGAATGCAGTGTAGGGGGTCGGATGTCTTTTCCAACTTAATCAGGAATCTCCTTCCTGGCCCATCACCCACCTTTTACTGATTAGAAATGAAAGGATCTGACACGGGTAATCTGGGGCATTGCAGTCTTGGTGGCAACCACTGTGGACAACAGGGTCTCTAATCTGGATTTAACCCTCAGTACAAAGCCTTAAAGCCACCCACCTCTTATGGGATCAGTCAGAGCTACTCTATCTTGTGCCTAAAAGTTAGATAAGCCTGTTTACAGTTGGGTGAATACGAGCAATATATGTCTAAGCATCCATAGCACAGGCCTCAATCACCCCCCAAAATAGCTGGTGCTGAATCATATAAGCAAGTAAGGGTGATATCATAACAGCAACAACTAATTTGGTAAGTAATGCTGCATGACAGACCGCTCCACTGACTTTTATGATGTATTTGGTCTGTTTATCCAGCAGGAAGCAATTCCTCAGAGAGGAGATATGGTGTGAAACAAGTGAGATGAGAGAAAAAGAAAAACTGAGAGAAAAAAGGGTTAATGGGGAATTGCAAAGTTAGGAAGGTCAACAGGATGTGCCTTATTTAGAAGCGGCACTAATCAAAGACCTTGGTCGAGGCAATGTCATCACCAGCAGTGGGGGAGAATGGACAGACTTAGAGATAAAACGGGCTAGAAAGTGATGAATGCAAAGAAAAACAGCACAAAAAAAACTGGGGAGCTAGAACGTGTTACATAATCAGCTCTTTCCCCTTTGTTGTCCCCACAAAGAAATCTGGTTGGCATTATGGACTCTATTCATTTGTTCAATTCATTTCATTTGTTCATAACATCTCTGACCCACAATATGCCTGATGTAAGAAGACACACTGTGAGATATCATTTTAATTTGATCATGTCCAGATTAAGCTTGTCACATATAATATCTCAGATGCTGCTAATTAATTATTTTGTTGCAAATAAACATTTTTTCGGGTCCCATAGAAACACTCCCATCCTCCCTCTTCCCAAGGAGAGTGACACATCACCTCTGCCCTTGAGTAATATTTTTCAGTTGAATCAAAAACACACTTGGCTCCAATTAGGGAATTGAAGGGGGATTTATCATTCTTGGATCATTGTCTCTGTCTACTCAGCTTCAGACTGCAGCTTTTCTTGCGATTCAAGATGGAGAGTCCTCCATGCTTCTTTGCCATCTCTTTTTCTCCCTCACCCCAGAGGTCAAGGCTGGTTTCCTGTTATTCTGGCCCTCTCTGTTTATGTCTGTTGCTCAATATCCACATCCATAAAGTTATTTCTCTCTTGTTCTGCTGTGACAGAGTCAACGGCCCATGACTGTCGCCCGAGAGGTCTCGGTATAAATCACACTGACTGTGCAAGACTGAGCGTGTGCGTGGGTGTGCGTGTGTGCGTAAAACCCATGTGTCACTGGTCCCCTCTTTACGAGTCACCATAGGATATGAAGAACATTCATTTTGTCCTCTTGACCCAGGAAATGCCAATGGCTTCACTAAGCGGTTTGCTGGTAAATGAGGTATAGAGGAACCATTCCATTCCCTGTCGTCTTTATCTACTTATATCAGTCCCCTCCATTTCCCATTCCATGAGAAGACATGTTTATGGATGCTGGTGATTCCCATTTAGATGTTAGGTATGAGAGGAGGACGGGAATAGAAAACACTAGGGGACATTTGGGAGGACAGAAAGAAACCTCAATTAATGAAAAGTGCATATCATCTGATGTGAGCTTGAGTTTGAATTCATTGAATTTAATTTCAGTAGTTACACACGTCATATTAAATTGTTATCAGTTAATTTGTATGCCTGAATACACTGTTTATTACCCTGTTAACAACACAATATTGCCAAATTACCAGACTTAATAAGAACTTCTATTTAAAAAAGTATCAAATGCTTATAAAATTAAGAAATATGAACATGAAGCCAAAATCCATAATGGACAATTTGCTGTTAGTGAAGTCTTTGCTGAAAGCCTATTTTTGTAGACAGTGCCAATATCTGTGAGCCATTAACAACGTCCAGAATGCTGCTCTACACAATGCCCTGAGCAGTATTCCCGGTTGTCTGCAGCCCCACAAAGCCACAACTAATAAGGAAAGCAAAAGCTCCCATTTGGTAACTTCCCATATCCAGTGTCTGTCTGCTCTTTCTTTCCCAATTCTCCAAGGCAATGCAGGAAGAGATATGAGAGAAGTTCATCAAATCACAGATATCTGTTTTCCACGTGTTCAATTGTGCAAAGGCAGCACCACTACTACTTTGACCATTTTAGGGCATCTCAAGATCAGTTAGACATTAAGCATGTTGTGCTTCCATCAGTCATCTTAAAATTAGCACCACAACCGTAAGACTAAGCTGCACTCCACATTTTACTGTTTATACTTCATATTTTGCTAAGTAGAGCATGGACCAATAAGGAAGAGTCCAGTCTGGAGCTGAGTCTGACACATGAAGCTTGAGATGTGAAAAATATTTAAACACTCTTGTATTAATAATTGTCATTTCCATGTTTAGCTGGAAATGATCAAGAAAAATATCTTTAAAACGGAGCTAGCCTTGCCAACAACTTTCCAATAAACTACTCTCTGTGTATGCATCAGATTATTATCTCCAATGTTTTTTCAGTTAAAAACAAGACATCATTAAAATGGGATTAATTCATGTTGCCAGCTAGAACCTCCTAGTTTTATTGTTAACAATTATTCGTCATGGGCATGTACTGAGACCAACTGCAGTGCTTGGGCGTGAGTGGAGACTTTGGGGTGATTTATCATTATCAGGGATCAAAGAAGGCCTACATAGTGCTAACATCCTGTACTTCTCCTTTCTCCTGGTGCTTTTTGTTGTTTGAAAGACGTCTGAAAACAAAGCCAGTAAGTTCCTGACATTAACTGCAGTGACTTGCTACTTTTAGCACAAAACTTGCCAAAAAAGGCAAGTAGCACTCATGAATGCAAAAAGGAAAAAATTCAAAGTTGAAAAGACCAGCTGATAAAATATTCTTATGAATGCTTTTGAAAATAAGTGTTATAATGTGAGTGCTTATGGAGGCATTAGTAAGGCAAAAAGGTGTGTAGGGTATACGAGCAGTGCACTCACGGCTTCATCCTACGAGCCTAACAATATGCTAATAGCCCATGACCCAAATTTAGTGTTCACGTCTTTGTCATACATTATGCTAGCACTATGGTGATAAGAAAAAAAGACTTTCTTTCAAAATATCCTTCAGAAAAAAAGTGGAAAAGGCTTTATTTCAAAGTGTGAGTGAAAGAGGGAAGAGCTGCAAGTAGAAAAACCTCAGATGGCTAGAAGTGGAGTGATGACACCAAAGAGGAGATGACATTGTTGTCACCCCTCTCATTTACGAGTGATAAAAGACTATACAAGCAACAAATAAAGTAAGACAAAAAAAAGAAAAAAAAACTCATAAGTCATATCATAGGACATAGCACCCTGTCCATAAATAAACAAAAAGCAAAAGTGCTATCATGTAGAAACTCAGCTCTGACTTTCTAGATTATCACTTCTTGTTTTGAACGTATTCCGGAGTGTCAGCATCTCTTGGGTCAGCAGAAATAAAAGTGACTTTGACTAAATTTTAAAGTGAAAGAACTCTGGTCATAGGGGTGATAATCAGAGAAAAACAAGAAGTCACTTCTTGGAAAAAAAAAGGGCATTTCATTACTGATGTACTGAGAAGTTTGTCTTGAGGGATTCAGATAAATGTTTCTCGGATCTAACCCGTTTTTGCTGAGATTGTTTGTCGTGACTTGCTGAGGTTATGTTTTCTCTCTGTTTTACAGCATATGTGCAAATGCATTTGGTGGAAGAGGCTGATGAGGTTTGCTGTTAGTGCTACTTGCCAGGGCTGTTTATGTTAGCTGACTACTTCTGCCAGTAAATTAAAGATCTCAAGAGGTGCCTGCCTGTCTGCAAGACCGTTGCCTCAACTTTGAGCATCTGTGCTGTGCTGACATAGCAGAGTACTGACAGGCGGTGGAGAGCTCTTGAATTTTAAATTACTATCACACCTTAACTAAATGTTGATTTAGATTCAAGGGATTGACTACCTGCGGCCTAATAACTAGCTGCCTTTTAACTCACCTGAGGCGAGCAAGCAGGCTGGCTTGATTTCATGCCCTGTCTTTCATGCCCTCCCTCATTGTAAGTCACTGTGGGGAAGAGCATCAGCTACTTGCTTAGAGTTTAGATGCAAAATGTAAGACTTGTAGTACTTGGAGCTACAGTGCATGACAGCATTTGAGAGAAAGTAGAAAGAAGGAAGAGGAAAAAAAACAGAAGGGGAAACCCTGACAGCAGACAACGTCAAGACCAACTGTCTCCCTTGGTCCCTCAGGGTAGAGTAAACTGTTTGTGTCCAGGGTCGGACGACGGAGTCATGATGGGGAAGGGGGAGGGAGGGGTCAGCAGCCCTATCAGAGTTAGTCGGAGAGGGAAAGGGGAGCTTCAAGGCTGGCTCGAGTCTCTCTCCGGACTCCACACACACACACATACACACACACCTATTGTCCCGGCGTTTCCGCAGCTGCAGATTGAGGCCTGACCATCCACAGGAAGGTAAACAAGCTCTTATCAGTGCTCTGCAGGGGCCTGCACTGTCCCCTGGCCTCTCACCCCTGCATACTACACATTACACGTTCCATACAACACACAAGCTTCCTGACCATCTCACCTCCCTCTCCTGAAGTCCCAAAATTCAATCCTGAAATTTTTCGCTGATTAGTCTTGTCAGTTTAATGGCCTAAGACTTTTCGTGCGTGCGCCTTTGTGCCAAATCCTGCGTCCAGTATTTGCTGGAGAGGAACTGAGGATGTGATAGCAGGTCTGGAGACAGGCTGTCTTCACACTAGCTCTGTTTACACCTCTGGGAGCCATTCGTCCGTCGTCTCATCGTTGTCGGAAGCCGGCTAAACAACAAGTCCAGCAGTGGCGTATGGAAGGTCTGTGGTTCACTTCCTCCGTTGTTCACTCACTCACTTTACGCCCCGTCTGCTGCTTGTAATAAGCCGTTCCATATTCTTTAATGCCAATACATTTAATGGCATGGGCTTTGGTTATTTAAGCAAGCATCATCTGCAGGAATGAAAAATATACCATAATTTTTATGTTGTTGCTCATATATGCTCTCAGGTGATCTGTTACATTCCAGACACCATCAGTTACTTAGTTTAATGCATCTTTTCCATTTACTTATGTGGTAATGTTTTCCCCACTACACTGACAGAGTACTAGCAAAACACAATTAATCTTCTCAGTGTTAATTGGTGGATAGACAGACTAATTTAGCAAGTTTCATGCTAACTGCAAGCAACCAAAGCAGATTGAAGCGTTCGAGATTCATTGCACAGTGGCTGCTCCCAATCATTCAAGATTAATGTAGCTTTGCACAACATATGCTTCGTGTAGAACCAACAGAGATTAGCTCGTTTTTCTTGACCGATTTTTGCCAGTAAATATTAATGCTTTCCGAAATGAGGATGGCATACTAATGAGGGCTCTGTTTTTGTTTTTAACATATTTAAAGTGAGTGAAGTCAAATTTAAATCCATAATCTAAGTTAAAATGAGAGTCAACAAACCACCAAAGGGCAGGAACAGGATCACAGAAGCTATCGCTCCCACATTGATTGACAGCTCTTTTAATACTCCCACATCAGACAACAGACAAATATTGATTTGTGATGCTGTAGGTCTGATGACATGATGAAAAAAAGGCATATTTTCTATTGTGATTAGTTGTAAATAGAGGTCTTCGGATGCTCAGTTTGCCAGCTTCATCAGCACGAAAAGGAAGTTTTACACACTAACAGCAGAACTTGGCTCCCATAGTGGTTAATAGATGGCTTACTCGCCACCCACCACCCTCAACCTTGGGTGAGATTTCAGCAAGGTCAAGATACTTTACATTAGTCTCCGCTTTTCTGGAGACAATGCAGACTTCTGTTTCTTCCATTATATCAGGATTCACTGCTGTATTAATTTATTCTGAGGGAAAATAACGGCATCAAAAAAAGATCTGATTATTATTTTTGTACTGTTAGTTTGTTGTTCAGTTCCAGATTAATTTAAAGATTACTTTTAGTTTGATGTTGGAAGGTGTTTATCTCTATGACTTTGATGTTCAATTCAACAGTAATCCAGTTTCTGAGTCAAAACATGTTATTTTCTGAAATTGTCAAAAACATTTTTTGGTGGTGATATCTGGCAACAAACCAGCTATGGCCTTCTTCCAGCTCCAAACTACCACTATCGGCCTGCCCATGTATCGGCCTTAAAAATCGGTCAGCCTCTAGTTGAGATGCAAAATATGTCTATTCTCTCTCTAGTTAAAAGACCGCCACTTATGTGTAAAGATATCTTCAAATTTATTTGGTCACAAAATACTTCAAGAGATCCATGACATAGCCTTGGGTTTATGGTTACATTTTCACTATTTAACTAATGGAAGTGTCTGGACTAGAAAAAGTTGTTTAGTGTAACTTTATTCCCTCCAGCGTCTGGGAGGAGATTATTAAGTATCCTGAGTTTGACTGTTGGATTTGTTGTAGTTACAGTATATGAGCAGATTAAAATAATCTGTCAGATGTCTCAAGGCTTTTTCTTCAAGCTACATATTCTACTTTCTGACATATCACAGAAATACGAGCAAAACGAAAATCCGGTGTCCAAATCCAGTGGGGATTCTCTTATCATGTCAAATATACACACAAATTGCGCACACAAAGACACACACAGGCATTCATAGTCAGACATCAGAGAGGTTTCAGCTCTCTAAATACAGATTGACCGGTGTGGCACCTGAATCAACAGGAAAACTACCCACCCAGTGCTTGAATCAAGTGGTTTTGCCATTATATCACAGTGAACTGCACACTACAGTTTGCACAGCACTGACCGTTTTAGAAATCAGGTTATGTCATTGCCAAAAAATGGTATGTTCTTTTATAGAAAAATGCCAAATAACTGTACTAATATTAACTATTATAAGTTATGCTGACATTTCCTTGAGGCCAAGAAAAAAATACAACAGAAAAGCTTCTTTGTTCCTGCAAAAACATGCCATCAAGCATTTTAGAACATTTTAATTGAGGACATTTTGTTCTTAGATACTCAGATGAAGTGGCTGATATTGTCGTGCATAACAGTAGCCTCATAAATTAAAATTACTAAAGTTCTAGTCCATGTAGACATGGCAATGGAAAAATACTTTCTTGTTTTGCCAGCGGTCAGAAACCCTCCCACAAGGTTCTTTAACCCTGCTTTGACCACCTCTGACTCTCAAAGTCATAGGTGAGTTAGCTGACCCACCAGTGGTTTTCCCTCTAAATTCTGTCCAAATATACAGGTACATTTCCTGTGTTTGTGCAGACCCCAGGGTTGACCATTGGCAGACAGAGCCAGAGATAAGAGTACATAATGCCATGCCTTATCTGCACAGGGAGCAGACACGTTGACATGAGCACAAGTGGTCGCCATGCTGACGAGGCGTTTATCTTGCCCACTACTAATGAGCCATTCGGTGCTCATGCAACTGCATAATGAAAAGCAAAGGGCCGGAGGTCACAAGACCTTGCAGACACACTGTGACGACAGTTAGGAGGAATTTACACAAGATACAGCAAAGAGTCATAATCTGAAACCTAATTTGTGATGACAGTGGCTATACACCACTTTATGATGATAACTGCTGTTACTATGATTTTATAGATATCTATACACTTTATACATACTTCATACATACTTAATACATACTAAACTCTTTTAGTACTTAAAATTTAAGAGTCAGGCCTGATTTTTAAACAGTGTTGGAGTTCCTCTGAGATTAAAATAGACCTGGTTATGTAACAGGTTAAGATCACATCCCTTATGCAATTTTGTTGAGTTTTTTTGCATATGGACACCGTTTAACACAATATTCAGAAACCAGGGTCCTGTAATGGTAGTGGCAGCTTAAAATATGTTAGGATAATAACGAAACTCAACAAAAAAGGGGAGATAACATAAAAAAGCTGCTGAGTTTGCTGTAAGTTAGCAAGAGAAAAATTATATTATATCATAATACTAATACTATACTTCAGAGACTGCAGGATTTCTGTGATTTTCTTTTACTTTTCTATAATAAAAAAAACATTCTGATAAAGATTAATAGAAATCATTTATTTTCAAATTTAAATAGAGAACTTCCAACAGTGAAATAAATGCCCCTAGGCATCATAAATCATGCATACCACCACTTCCACTTACATTGCATGCCATCATTAATGTTTTTTTTTCATTAGGATCCCACAAACATCATCATTTGCATGCTGATAAACAGTCATGTGTTGCTCATGAAATCATGTGGGAACAAACAGAAGAGAGGAACATGGCGTTAGTGAGGCTCTCTCACACTGTATTCTGTATTCAAACAGAGGAAAAGCGAGGCAGTCAGAAATGGATTGTTATTTGGGAGGGGCATAACATTGGAGGAGATTGAAATCGGTCTGAGGCAGCGACAAGTGGTCGCGTCTCATTGCCACCCAGTCTGACTGCAGGCAGAGCTGGCTCACTACAGTAAAACAGGGGAAGTGGACTGTTTTGACTCACAACGCCATTTTTAATATGACGTTTTCTCTTTCCTTTTTTTTTTAACTTTTGGCTTACTCTACTACAGCATGGCTTCCAAGAAGCCTTTGACATCTCTTCCCATTTCTTTTTATTTTTATATCCCTGACACTCTATTCCTTTCAGCCAAACAGATTTGTTTTTTTAATAATAATTTTTTCTCTTTTTTGTGTAATTAATCATAGTCTCTTATTTTCACTTTCACTAACTTATACTTTTACTCGGTCTCCATATCTCTCTGTCTTTATCTTTGCCTTGTCCTTTTTGCTATCTTGCTTTTTTAATCCCCTATTTACTTCTCTTTCTCCACATCTTCCCTCTGAACCACTTATCTGCTCTTTGACAGTCACACAGATTTGACCCCCCACTCCCTTACTGTCTCCATGAATCAGTCTTTATGAATTCTGTTATCTCTGTTGGTCTGTCCGTCTGTCTGGCTCTCTTTCCCTCTTGAAGATTCGTTTTCAGACAGCCCTCCCTCCTTCTCCAGCGGCTCGCTAATCACTTTTGTGCTTTTCCTTTGGCCCGTGGAGGGAGACTCTGGGGTAGGCAAGAAATGCAGCAGGAGGTCTAGCAGTTAACATCATGATGCCTGGCTCCCACTGGGAAAGTTGTTGCAGCAGGGGGCATATTCAACAGCACTTCCTTGCCAGGAAATGCCGGGCACACAGTGGATAAAATCAGTAAATACAAAGACTTCAGCCAGACGCATAGATAATTGTTAATGCCTCCAACTGCTAAAGTCAGCTTAAGTGGGAGTGATTATTGTGCTTGCTAATATAGAATAGTTTGGATATAAATATTTGAAAATCTCTCCTATGAATGTGCTATACAGCTATGAGCAGCTAGAAAGACAGAATCTGAGAAAGTACATTTCTTAAGGTCCTGCAGAGTCCTTTATAGTAATGCCTGCTATGAAATATACATATATGCTAAAATTCTAGGTTTTAAAAACTCCAATGACTTTACACATTGAGATAAGTTTACTTATCATGGTGAGGACTACTTTACCAGCGAAAACAGTTACATAATGTCTTCTGTCTCTCTAGGGGGGAGCACACTACGACCAGTGTGGGAAAATTACCCTGATGATGTCATTGGGGTTATCTCAGCTACGACTTTGAGACTAAAAATGTTTGATACAAAAGCCTTTGAATAGTATATTCAGGATGTATAGTTTGTAAAACAGGGTTGAAAACAAGGCAGAGAAGGTCTGATTTAAAAACAATGTTGATATACATCAGGGGAAAGTTTTTATCAAGCAATGTTGTATCTACGCAGCAGAGCAATTATTGATCATTTTTATATAACTTATTTATTTTGCAAACACAAATTTTTTTTTTTAGCTCTAGAATAAAAATATATTGCTTTTTCAGTCACATGAATGTGTTGATTTTTTTCTGTTGTGTTTAACAGAGGTCATGGTAGTGGCACTGGTAAGTTTCTGGTTGGACAAACAACAGCAACAGCGAAAACTGCATCTGCATGTCTGTGAGTGAGTAACTGAGTGAGTAGGTCGCACCATTGGGCAGCCTTCCGACTTCTGGTGCTTCTCTATTGGCCGTTGCTTTTTAAGAATGAACAAGCTCAAACAATCCTGATCCCAAGAAGTGGAGGCACCAGGGTCAACTATCTTGCAAGCAGCAGCAGCAGAAGCACATTTCTTTGCACCAGTCAACAAGCAATGCTGTTCCTAAGCTCATTTTCTCCTGTCTGTCTATGCTGTCAAGGTGTTCTCACTTATATATTTGATTTCAACTGCGTTTTGACTCAAACATAACTTAACCATGTCATCTAATAGTCTACTTCAGTGCACTGTAGGAACAAACACAACTGTGACCACTCCAGGAAACTACATGTCAACATATAATGTCCAGAAATTCACATTATAAACACTCCCACTGACAGTAACAAGACACGGTCCAGCAATATACAAAGATCTGACCTTGTGATCTCAGTCTGTCTACTTGACAGTCTCGCTTTGCTGTAATTGAAGATTGAAGTGAGATAAACAGACTACAAACGTTGTCTTACTGGATAAAACAGGTTTTCCAAATCACAGTTTACCTTTGGGTAAACAGCATGCAGTTAAATAAAAGTTATTTTTTGCAATATTCTTTTTTTTAACTTGTTTCCTAATTATGAATGAGGACTACCAAATTGATGCCATAACCCTTTCAGAGATTTGTAAACTGTATTTAGAAGTTAATTATGTACATTGATCTGTCTGAGGCAAATGTTACCACAGCCAAAGGCTCCATATTAAGTAAACCCATTAAATATACTTAAACAACACAGTCGCGAAAAAGGTGCTGCAACAGTCTAGTTAAACCTGGGAGAAAAGGTGATCCTTTTGCATGTTTTATTAAAAAGGAAGGACTCAAATGACCAAGCATAGAGTGAGATTGAAGTCTGCTGTTGCAAAGGCATCACCGCCTACATGATACTTCCAGCAAAAGGACTAAAGGGATTCAGACGAAGTGTGGCACCATCATGATCAGAGTAAACCTGTAGCCTGGACCATGTAAGACCTTCAAAACAAACGGCAATTTTTTACAACAGAATTAACCTCACAGGGAGACGATGTGGTGAAACTAAGACCAGTGTGATGTTGTTTGTTTTATTGGAGCCTCACAGAAACCTGTCCAGAGATTATGGATGAGCTGTAAACAAGACAGAGATCTGACTGAGCCCTGCATAAGGGGAATTTTAATAATCAAGGTGTAAGGTGAAGGCAGGGGGTGAATTTTGTAGGTTATAACCGAGCCAGAGCTGGTGAAAGCAGGATCTTTGTCAAATGTTGGGGTAAAATTAAAAGCTGTGTCTAGGTTTCTTTCCTGTGGTTTTAGAAAAAAGGGAGCTTTTGAATTTGCAACTTTAAATCTAACGGGTTTCACAGTATAACTACAGTTTTACTCTTTTAATCCAATCAAATATAAATATAGTCTTTAATTTTGTAAGATTGGTCTGATTGTTTGAAAAGTGGGCTTTCCTGGGCTGCAACAGTACTGACGTGTCCTTGTATTGGCATTAAAACAACTATTAGAACAGTCATGAAAGTTTCATACAACTAAAAAAGATTTGCCAAGTGATGTGATAGTGTTGAAACTGGATATCACCAGTTCCTCTGTCAATCAGCCAGTCATCACACTGCATCAGCCAAAGTATTAATAAATCCATGTCCCAGGCCAGGGGGTTGCTCTAAGGAAGAATTAAGCTTCCAGTTTCAGGAAGTGAAGTTGACAGCTAATATATGAGACTCAGTCGCTGACTTAAATATCACACCCTGGCTTAAACTGAGTTACTTGGCAAGTTATGTATCTATATTTCTTACTGTATATGATGTATCCTAGTATTTATACAGTAATGATGCCAGGGAGTGTTTGTGTTTCCTCAACTTTGATTGTAATAGCTGCTGTACATTTGAATCATGTTTCAGGCATCGAAAAAGATGTATTAAGCCTGATATCACGCAGCTGACAGAAGTTCAAACATAAATAAAGCTAAAGCGCTAACCTGAGCTAAAGTAAAACACGATATGCAACTGGCAGAGTGTATGATTTGATGCAGGCTTCAGGCAATTTTTTAATTAACTCTAACTTTTTCTATGTTTACTTCTTTCGAGGAACTTTCACATTGTGTTTGCTCCCACTGTGGCAAGCAGCTGGCAAGAATACTTTTAAACAAACAGAACTGAAATCAAAGTAAATATATGGTGATGTTTTATTTCCCAGCACCTTATTCAGTCTGGGAATGTGCAAATTTGATTTTGTGGAGAGTATACCGTTGGCCTCAGTGTGTCATCACCGATGTTTGTGCTTCATTTGTTTAACTACACCACGGCGCTAAGCCCAGGAGACAATGTCAGAGAAAATGACAAATTCTTTTGACAGAGCTGGACAATATAATGACGAATAAACAACGCCTGAGATAGAGAGACTCATACATGTCACACCAATGTTTTGATTAATGCTTCAACATTTGGTACACAGGGTCAGAGTACCCCTGCTGTCTGACAACAGTGTCACAGCTCCCTCCGGGTCTCCTCCCAAAGCTGCTGTAGCAGATGCAAAAATAAGAGGAAGAGGAAGAGAAAATCCTTGGAGCCACTTTCAAGAAAAAAGAAAAAAACAGTAAATTCAGGACTATGTCACAGGGGCAATTAAAGCTGAACTCAACAACTCCTTATAGACTCCACCAGCAGACAGTGAGACTGGTCCCCTGTGGTGCAAGCTACGTGAGGTCAACTCTCCAAGAGTCTGCCAGTTGGCCAAAAACTACCCCTGTATCCCTCCCACCGGCACCCCTGCTGAGAGAGTGTTTAGCACTTGTGGCAATATTGGGATTTGTCATCCAGTAGGTCAGCACCAAAGCCAGATTCAGTGGACAGGCTTGTTTTTCTGGCATGTCCTCTTAACAGCGACGTATGCTTGCCAGGGCCATTTTTGCTTCATTTAAAGGCAAACTGAAATGTCAGTTTATTTTTCTGATCTATGTTTTTAGACACACACAGTAAGCAAAATGCTATTTGTTTCACCTTCAAGCGAAGCAGTGAAAAATGAAAGTGGACGACCTTATTCTCCTGGCAGTTCATGTTAAAACTGTAATACATAACAGCAGGGTGCATTATGCTTTCTTTTGTGGCATTTCGAGTCGGAGGGAAATTGTACTTTACATACAGACTCTGCAATCAAAAAGATGCTAGTAACTGAGTTTTAAAATGTTGTAATTTAGTTCTCTCTGATAGTGGGAACAGTTCATCTATGTCTAGGCACAACTACCACAATCATAGAGTTGAAGAGATCAGTCAATCTCTAATGGATTTGAAAGTATATCTTTCACCTATTTCCATGAAAATGGAATAATTACCCGATAATAAATAATTTAGGGTTTTTTTCATTCATTGAAAACCATGTGGCCATAGCAAATGCTAGACTGATGAAAGAAAAGAGATCCAAACACCCCGAAGCAGCTATGCAGAGCATTGATAAAAGTGTGAGGCTGGATTATGGCCTAAGGGTAGAGGGAGGTTTTCAGCTCCCTTTGCCACCTTGTATGGATTACAGGTTTGAGTTTGATGCGGGCAGCCACAGGCAGGCAGTGGAGGGAGTGTTGGAAGGTGCCAACAGAGGAGGATCACATAAAAATCAATGAGCACCACATATGTTTTTTCTTGTTTCTTGTGACTTGAGTATTGACCGCCTGTCGATAAAATATTCTTTATCGATAAATTCTGAAAAGCCACACAAACAAACGATTCCCAGGATGACTTTGTGGTTTAATAGCCTGAATGCCAGTCGGAGTTACCTATGTTTGGAACTCAGCTCTTGTGTTATGAAATTTATCTCCCTAATGTAAAGATACACTACTATCATGCCAAAAGACTTCACAACAACAATTCTGCACATAACCACTCTCCACAGACTGGCTGTAAAACACTCGAGCATTTAATATTCTTTTATGTCTCGATAATGAAATGATCTCATAATACAGGACAGGACAAGATATATAATGTAATAACTGCCTTTGAACTTTAGGTTGTCAGACAACAGAGGACTGGATTTATCTTCCTGGGAACATTTCTAAGGTTATAGCATAAATGCATGTGTGTATAACCTGTAAAAAATGTCTAAATGCTGAAAAATTCAAATGTTAGCGAGTACACTTACCAGAAGCTGCAACAGTGATGCACAGAAGCAGAACAAACTGTGCCATGAGACCCTCCATCTCTGTTAAAGTTTGAGTTTGAGGTGCCGGTGGAAGATGAGCTGTGGTCTCCTGGGTGTGAAGTGTTGAAGGTTGATGTGTCCTTGTCTAGCAGCAGAGCAGCAATGACTGTAAGAGGGGAAGAGCGGACAATCCCAGTCTTTAAATGCTTAAAGGTCAAGACACAAAAGAAGGCAGGGATCAATAAGGAAACGTGATAGATGATAAGGATGTGATCAGCTGCCAATCTCAAGTTTGTCACTCTCATACTCAGATGTTAAAACATGTATTTATGCAAAGGGTTATAGCTCGAATTTAACACAAATATCTAGAGAAGATATGATTATTAACATAAATATTAGAATTGCACTTTACTTCTTTTAAGATACAAAGGAGCAGGGGTCACTTACACAACCTATTCAAAGGGAAATGAGGGAAATGTTGCTTAAATGTCTTAGATTCCTTCAGTGGGATGACAGGATAGCCCTCCTGCGACAAGCCCACAATATTTCTGCCCGTCTTCCTGGTGCACAATAAGGGTCTGAACCTCAGGGTTATCTGCTGGTCACTAACTTCTGGCCGACTGTTTCAGGAAACACTACGGCATCGCTTTCTTTAAATAATACCACAATGCCGAAATCAGATAAGAAGGAGACTGCTCTTGTTATATGATTCATATAGAGTGAAAGGAAGAGCCTGTGTAAACTGTTTATGCACTTAAAAAGGAAAACAAAAAGTCATGCTATTTCCCTGAACTTCTGACTGTAGGAGGAAAAAAGTGTTTTTAGCTAGCAATAAATTCCGGCTACCAAAAGTTTTCTTTAGAAATTAATAAAGTTCAGCAAGTGAGTCAGTTTAACAAATGATTAAAATTAATGAGGCGAAATAAAACAAGCTACAGTCCACAACTTTTAGGCCACAACTTGTTGTTTAAACAACTCTAATATTTAGCATTTTCATCTATTAATTGACTTCTCTGTTAGCATCGGCTAATCATTTCAAAACAGACATTAAACCGACTGGTGGAGCAAAAAAAGGCATGAGTATGGCTAAGATAACGGTACTGGCACAAGGGAAACAAAACAGACCGGACATCCCTGAGGCGAAAAAGAAGTAAGAACAAAGTTATGAATCATAAAACTTACTTTTTTAAAAAAAAGAAATAAAGGTGGCTTTCTGGAATAACGCAGGCTTTATAATCCACGCGAGAGCATGCGGCTGCATTCAGCGATGAAACGTTAAAGATGTCAGGACTTTCCAAAGTTTTTGTGCTGCTGGGCGGTGCAGATTTACTTTTGTACCCCTCCCACCGGTCTCTTTTTCCTTCTTTTTCTAGTTAAGGCGCCTCCTGTCAGAGCATTGTCTGCCTGAGCATATAAAAACACGCTTTAATTCCAATTCAGTTACTATTGTGAATTTATAGTATTTATTTTTTCCTTTAAATAGGCTCCTTTGTGTTCTGACTGTAACTTTGTTGTCATTTATAGGAAGCTATATCTATAGGTAGCCTATATGGTAGCATGTACATTTATTGTTATAGCTTGACCTTTTATTCTCGCTTAAAACAATTGTCAATTGTAGCATGGACAGTAAATCACAAAAAAACTGTTATATAACCAAATATTACAGCCATAAATTAGTCAAGCTATTTTTATCAGTTTAACATAAAATACATAAAGAGTAGGCTTTATAATGCATTCAAGGATCCCATAAGGGTTTGTTTGATATTTGTGGAAATACACAGTAGCTTTTTTGCAAAGAATTAGCCAACTTGGAATCGATATCATTTAATATTTGTCCAAAGCTAGCTAACTTTAAGTCAGGAAGTGAACAATTTTAACGCTGGCTAGCTTAAAGGTGAGAGAAGACAACTAGTTAGCCTACAGTGGGCTAGTTTTGTTCCTAGATAGAAATTTAACTACTAGCACCACTGACAAACCACAGTTTACCTTTTGTAAAAATGTTTTTGGTATTTATTAGAGAAAGAAGATTTAAATAAGTAAATGACAATAAGTGGACACCAAGTTTCAGAAGTGAAAATTTGTTTATTTTTTACCTGACAGAGTCATGGTAGCTTTTTTGCTACCGGTCTTTATGCTAATCCAAGCTACTAACTTTTTATTGTAGCCTAAACATTAGCTTACATATTTTACAGCAGACATGAGAGTGGTGTTTATCTCTACATCTTCCAAAGCAGAGTTTTCTGAAATGTTGAACTATTCCTCTAAATAGATACTAAATTCAAAGTACTGAATTCAAAGCTTATGCGCTGCTAGACATGGTTTATTCAATTTAAATTTAAAAATGATTAAAAAGGAGAAATCAAACATAGCACATTCATTGGCCCACAGACTGATGACCCTGGTGATGGATGAGAATAATAATTTCTCTCATTTTTTCTTAATACATTCTTCTGTGGCACTTTTTAGTTGTACTTTCCAAAGTGGACTAATATCAGGATCTTTCGTCAAAAGGGTAAAGCCAATATCCCAGGTTTTACGGCAAAGGATATGGATTTGAAGAAACAGGTACTGAGTCATAGCAGTTTAATTTTAGCATCAAACTTTTTCCCAGCAGAACCGGGTCTCCTATTAGTAATATCCTAACATTGTTGTCACAAATGATCTTCTAGATTTTTTTTTAATTACCGGCATTGTGTGATAAGAAGTCTGAATCTTAACTATAAATAGGTCATAATACTGTTGTAATTAGGCTACAGTTCACACAAGAAACTTGTGGGTTTTGAGGGATGCTTAAATGGATATTTAAGATGTTTCAGATATATATTTTTTATTTTAATATGACACAGTATTTGAAAGGTGAGCAGCAAACTTGAAACCAAACTTTATTTTTTGTTACATTTCTTTCTGTTCTGTATCTGTATCATAATTATCTGTAAAAACTGTAATGTGTCGTAATCTAAGCAACATGTTTATTGATGAGGACAGCAAGCTCAATTAATGTTATATTGATAATATTATCTCACACTGCTGCTTATAATAGGGCAATCTGACAACAAGGTTCAGATGTTCACTGAAATTTTATCATTTCCATGTATCTTCAGATAGATTGGTCCCAAGCTGCCCTCAGCTGTTACCATGTTTTCCTAATACATCAATATGGCAGAAATATGCTCACTTTGTGTTGTGCTTTCATGTAGCCTATTTTAAGTTTCCATTTTTTAACATATATCTATCACATACTTATACAATTTAGGAAAGAAGAAGTGAGTTTCTGTATGCCTCAAGGAAGCAATTTCAGTGTAATTACAGTGCTAATTTGAAAATTACTCTCCAAAAATGAGTTAAAGGTCAGTGCTATATTTTATGATCTGAATGTGTATGTAGGCAATAGATGCATAATTCAAAGAGTGTGTTTTAGTAAAAACTATTTACTTATTTTTAGTTGTGGTTCAGTAGACCACAACAGGTGTTTTACTTTGATAATCAATGTTGCTATTAAGAGATTAATTACCTTAGGAACTTTTGAAAAAAATGCCAAATGGTCTGACTTTTTGTTAGCTTTAGTAAGAAAATTTTCTGTCCCTAACAAACATGCAACACCTCAGATTTGATTGAATTTGCACTGCATGGACAGACAATGTGATATTTTGACTTCTTATTTTCAAGTGACTCAATTAGCTTTCATGCACAGATTGGAAATACACATGAAAAAAGGGTTGATGGAAACATACTTTGTAAGCAGGCATGAACAAAAGACCTTTTTCACAGCAGACATTTTGACTTGTCGCAGAGGGGAAAAAAACACAACACAAATTTCATTTACAATGGATCACTTCCATCAAGTGTCCAAGTAAACCGCGCAAGGTAACCAGCATGCACAATATTAAAACCCTGGAACTAGTTTACCGAAATGGAGTGCTGACAATTTTAATCATATTAATCAATCACCTGTCCCTTTCACTGCTGACATGCTAGAATATGTGCTGTGAAAAAGCTATAGCAGGCCCCGAAACAGTGCAAAACAAGTGGAATTCAGCCATCATTCATCTTATTGTTTGGAATTGTGCTTTTGTGACATGCTAAGATGTACTACTCGAAGTTTCTATCAATTTAAGTCTGTATGTGCCCACACAGTCCTGTGAGGAGGTGTAATTTACCAAAATAAGTGAAAACACCTGTGTGGGCGAACTGTGGGTTTTTAGAGTCAGAGCAAAAGAGATGCGTGTGTTTAGTGGTATGTTGTTGTTAACTGCACAAACCCCTTGAACTTTTGAATTTTATCATTTTTTCTCTATCTGCATATCAAGAAAAAAATGTTGCTCTTTAAGTTGTTTATTCATTATTTTTAACATGAGAGAAAGCAAAAGCCTCTCTTAGAAGCATGAGATTTCTCTCGGAGGGGGTTTACTGCACCGCCAGTCGTTTGTGAGGGAAAACAGAGTAGACACAACATCCTTTTTGCACTGAACAGAGTTGAAGGAGTCATCATCCCATCAAATCTCCTCTCTGCACAAAGTCCGCTGCAATCCTGTCAATCTCTCTGTGTTTTGGCTCCATGTGTGTGTTTGTTGGGCTTCGTATTAACAGCAACACTGGTACACACAACAGGAGAGCAGAAAACAAACTCTAACCTCTTCCATCCTCTCTTCAGTGAAAAAAACAAGTCCAGTTTTATGGACTTTGTGATCCAGGAACAGACTCTGTCTGAAACAAAATGCAGTTGCAGGAAACAACACACAGTTTAAGCTTACCGTAGATTAAGTACAGGCGAGTCACAAGTGTGGTAAATTTAAAGGTGACAGTATAGGCCTGCAAAGTAATGTGATGGCCCTAAATTGAACTCTTTAATGGCATTATCAGTAAACTGCTTCATTTGAATCTTTGCTGATTCACATGCATGAGATATTGTGGAAAGAACATATCTACCTCAGTAATTCAAATTGAGCTTAATGTGCACTTGAACTGTAGACACTCAACAGGCCTAATCTAGTTGATCCATGATTGTAGATCACAAGTGTTTAATGACTAATTGGACTAATTGACACTTTAGAGTGCTAAATTCCCACAGCGCATAAACAACACACGTACGCAGAGCCTTGTTTTCCAAGACTAGTTTATATTCTGCTCATTGACTCACTGAACTTGCCTTGATCTCATTCCTTCAGGCAGCACGAACAAAGAAATGCACATGGGATACCGCACTAAGTAGAGACAATTTTACCCTCCTTGTACTCTGTGTTACTTAAATGATTGCAATCCTCTTGAAATTACTTGGATTTGGAAGCATATGTCACAGTTGGCATTCACTTAAGGCACTCCATCACATCAGAGGCTGGCCAGCGGACACATCTACAGTAGCACTCTCCTTCAATGGCTTTCCTTTTTTATTGGAGCGTACCCCCACCCACAAGTAGTGTTTCAATAACAGGAAACAATCGGCCATCGTCTTTCATCGCAGGTTGACGCTGGTTCCCGCACGGTGCCACCGGGTCTCTGTGGTGCCAGCCAGCCAGCCAGTCCGCCACAGTAGGAGGCAGAAGAGAAAGAGAGAGAATGACAGAGAGAGAGACTCAAGTATATGCGCCAGCTTTCTCATTTCCTTATCGTCCTCTGAGGGGGGATCTGACGCATAGCCTTGCAGCGGTCATATCCGAGTCTGATACTACAGTAGATGAATAGGAGCCCGTCAGCCTTACAAAGTTATTGCATGTACAACGAGAATCCCATAAATCAGCTAATTGACAGGGCCATCCTTATAGGAAAATCCCATTTGAAATATCATCTTGCTTCTGAGCGTAAGGGTTTTTGCTTGAAGTGCAGCAGTCAGATGACAATTAAAATAATGGTCCTGGTTAATTTAGACTGAGACTGCAAAGCTGTAAAAATGGAATTTGTCAGTGTATATATATATAACTTATAAATGGTGTAGCCCACTGTTTTCTGCCTTAAAGCCATGGGAGGTCAGACATTTTTAGGATTACTTGTCTCTTGTCTTGAATGCTTACATTTCCTGCACTTGGCAGGTCAAGGGGTCATCTTTAAACTTAATTCATACCTGATTAACTAGGGTTGAAATCCCTGTGGTGCATGCAGGACTTTATAGGTCCATAGTTTCCTTCTTTTCCTGCACTTACAGACATGTCTCCCTCTTTCTCTCTCTGCTGTACGTGATAAGTACCACCACCACCTCCTTTCTTCCCCTTTGTTTTGTACCTTTATGAGGTAAGAGCGGCATTCCAAGCATTCATGCAGCGTCCTCGATGACTTTTTGAAAGTGCTTACGGATGCCTCTTCTTGATTGACTTTCCAGAGGACACATCCTGTTCCCCCCTCAGAAGCTGTTTTCCTCTTCCTAATCCCTACCGCGCAGAGTCATGATCAGAGCTCTCCTTGGAGGGTAGTCCGGATACCTGTTGCAGTGTTTGCTCGGCCAGCTGGACGTGCTTGTCTGCGTGTGTGTATGTGCGAGGAAGGTGAGAGGTAAAGGAAGACTTGTTGATCATCACAGGCTCAAAGGAAAAGTTATAATAACAACAGTGAACTATGGCTGCAGCAGCGTGTTCTGTATCCTGTTGTGTCTGCGTGCTCCAACACCTTGACCGTGCTTTCTGAATTAAAAAAAAGTGTTTCCTGTTTAAACTTCGAAGCGTCGTATAAGTCCATTGTTTATGTTTGTCTACGTGGTTGTTTACAGCTGCCTATTATGTTTAATACATTTTGTAATATAGATTGCGAGTCATATGAAAATGCATCTCTGAAATTTTCAAACACAGTCACCATTAATGAACTAACTCAAGTATTATATGTTTATTTTGTATACTTTATGTTTGTTGTTATTATATATATATAGACACCCATGTTACATGTGTACATCTTGATGAAAAAAAGAATAGAAAGTTTTTTGTGCTTTAAATAAAGTTGTACATGTATGAGGTCCATGATGGTAGAAAAAAACAATTTAAAAATTCTTTTAATGCACATGAATGCAGACTTTTACGAGAGAAATCACTGCCATTGTTTAATGGCAACCATAAAGAGGTCTGTTATTTTCCCATGAGGTCTGGGCTCTATATGGCAGGGTTAGACAGGAAAAAAAAGATTGGGTAAAGTGCAGGTTTGCCCCCGAGTGTGTGTGTGTGTGGTGCATTAAAGGTCAGGAGAGGGTTAACACCACTTATGTACAGCACCCTTTAAGATACATCCACATAAATTTTCAGCACAGAAGTAAGACTCGTGTAAAGAAACAAATGGATCTAGATGCTGCTTTAAGCAGGTTCATTGTTGTTTAAGCTTAAAAACTGTCGATTCCTACTGCTGGAGTAGGAGTCGAGTTAAGGCATCTTTTATCCTTAATGGCGCTCAGTATTTTTTCACCAAAATAAGTGGGAAGAGTATTATTTCTGTGGTTGTTCATGGTTTGTCCTCATGAAATTGATCTGAGAAAATTAAAAAAAAATTCAAACAACAAGAAAAAGACACAGCTCATCCGGTTCTGTTGCTTTACTACAGTGCATCAATAGCCTTGGAGACTTGGCCGAAGACCTCATCCACTGCCAGCTCGGAGTCGACCTGGACAAAACAAAATAGAACCTTGTTAAAGAATGTATACATTTTATATACTCAGTTTTCTCCATCAAAACAGTTTCACGCACCTTCCTGACAATGCCACGGCCCTCATAGAAGGCAATGACTGGCTCAGTTGCTTTGTAGTACAAGTCCAGGCGCTTCTTGATGGTCTCCTCGTTGTCGTCAGAGCGGCCGCTGGTCTCGCCGCGCTTCAGGAGCCTCTTGACCATGGTCTCTGCCTTTGCATCCACATACAGCAGCAGGCAGGGTTTGCCAATCTAGGATCAAAGACAGTTTGATGATGTGAGTTTTTTTTTCATTGTTTGCAGGGATGAATTATAGACCTCTCATATCCTGTCCTACCTTCTTCTCAAACTCCTCGCCCTGCTTCACCTCACGGGGGTAGCCATCAATAAGGAAGCCCTTGGACACATCAGCCTTGGCGATCATGGCGTCCTTAATCATGTCCAAGACGGTGTCCTGAAGGCAGACCCCAAACATTATGATCAGCATTTACAATGATAAGGAGCTTCAGGTTGAAAATACTCCCAGTTGCCAGTTTATTACACTGACAGCGGTTCCTGTTATTTTGTCCTCCCCATTAATATCAACTAGGGTTGACTAAACAACAGAAACACTCAGCAGCACCACAAGCTACATCCTCCAAAATGACCATAAAGTTCAGTCAACAGACAATGTTAGCAAAAGCTGAACATCTTAATCTTCTTGAAGGTTAAATTTGTTGTAGGATTGTTGTATTACTTTATTAGTTTTAGCTACAGTGTAAATGTGCAGAAAAAAAGCAAATGTATTAGCATTCTTTTATATAGATAAGAGCGTCTCTGTACACATTTATTCTGGCTTTGCACAAATGTATAAAGACGGAGATCTTTGCTTTTCAGCACCAGTTGTAAAAGATAAAAATTATATTTTTTTAAATCAAGGTCCCTGTCTCTTACCAGGGGCACCAGTTCTCCCTTCTGCATGATGGCCTGGAGCTGTTTGCCCCTCTCAGAACCAGAAGCCACCTCGGCACGGAGCAGATCCCCAGATGACAGGTGGGTGTATCCATACTTTGTAACTATCTTCTCACACTGGGTGCCCTTTCCTGAGCCAGGTCCACCTGAAAAAGATACACAAACAAGCATCAGCACAGTGTGAGCAGGAAAAGCTTTTAGTGGTTCAAAGAACTGTGTGCTGCAAAATGAGACAAAAATTCAGACACAGTTTACTCACCCACAACAAAGATGATCTTTGCATCTTTGATTTTGTCTGAAAATGAGATATGAAGAAAATAGGTTTTTTGAGTACATACTTGTGATACAGCAAACAAATGAAATAGTTTAATTCACTCATTAAAACTTCTTGCAACAAACCATCTCTCTCATCAGAGGTGGATGAAGGGCACTGAGTTGACTCAGCAGTACACATATTTTCCATTTTTTAGTTGCAGTGTCTCCTGGTCAACCAGACTGTTTTACCTGTACTTGCTTTGGTGGAAGTTTGTTTGCTACTATTCAAACAGTGCCGCCATGGCACCTGTTGTCAACTAATTAAACTGTGAAACCAGGTACAACTGTTCTCAGGTAACTACAACAAAGTTCTGAGATACAAATGTAACTAGTGAGCCAAAAATTCAAAAGAAAACAAAAGATTTTTGCTTTGTTCTGCCCATGTTGTGTTGCAATATGTGCAACTATATCATGCGATAATTCTAATATTATTAAGATGCTTTATTATTTAAATATACTGTCTAATTTACAGTGAAATGAAATACCATTTCAAAGTTCAGTATCTTGTATGTTAACTGTAAAACTCCACTGTGTTTTCAAAAATCACCAAAAGAGGGCAGTAGAGACTAAGAAAAGACAACAAATGTGCTTCTCCCTTTTTGAGACCCCATTATATTGATAGTAAAAATAAACATAAGAATTTGGTAAAATTAATTCATATTCAGAGATATTACTTAAAATCTTAATGAGTCTTATATAATACATTATTTACCTGCCATTGTGTTGCGTTGGAGTGTTTTCCTTCAACTAAAAGACAGAAAAAGACACAGAAGAGTAAATAAATTTATGAGAGTGCATAAATTTGACAAACACAAACATTGTGTCAAGATTTTAGAAGGTTATGCTCTATTGCAGGAGTCCATTGTTGCCATAGTCTATCAGAATGATCTAATAAATCAGCAAATTTAACTTTGAAATCTTCAAATTAGTTCCATCCCATTGTGACTCCCAAGAGATATTCTAAAAGTAAATTATTTTTATTGCAGAAGCAGGATAATCAAGGTCTCACTGTTGTTTCCTAAAAAGCATTTCATGTGTGGTGTTGCTTGTGTTGTTTCTTCAGAGAGCCGGTGTCGTTGTATTTAAAACATTCCCTAATTTTATAGTGAATGCTGTAAAAGAAAAAACACTAAAAAAATCTCTGCTATGAACAACACACCCAATTTTTTGGCAGTGGTCTGCCTTGTAAAACCTCAAATTCCAGACCTTTTAACTCACACTGTTTTTCTGTTTCTAAAAACATCTGTAGAATCAGCTGTAACAATATTAGTGTTGCTCATAATGTTATTGTTTGTGTTCACAGATGCATGACTCCATGCACCTCAAAGGATTAGTACTTGGAGCATGTATTTGTAATGGGAACGTGATGTTATGTAATGTAAATTAATCAAAATTTCAAGTGTTTTAATGAATAGATCACAATGTAGTTGCACAATGACAACACTAGATAACTTTAAAAGGTGTCAAGTAAACTGTTAGTACATTATTAACAGTGTTTGGTGGCAGCCTTTGACAGTAATTACATTTTGGCAGTAACACAGACAGTACAAGCTTCTGATGGATGCGCTGCCAGTTCAAATAGAGACCATGTTGTTGTCACTCACGTTTGATCTGGATGGGAAATGCCTATCGGTTCTGTATTAACAGAACTGAATATATCTAAAGAAGACAACGGCCGCATGGTTTCCTGTTTATACTTCTCTTTCAGCTGACTGAAAGACGGAGGAATGAGGAAGGAGATCTGGCGCTGGGCTGTGTAAATAGATATCTTCATGTAGCAGCTTGCCTGAGTCATGTGTCTCGGGCTGTAAATGGGTGTGCTTTTAAAGAACTGACTTTAAATAACTTCAAGATTTGGCTCAAAGGGTGTTGCGTATGCTGAAATAACCAAATAGTTATGCATCTGCCCAGACTATAGACAGGGTCTCTTTAAGCAAAGTTTTATGATGCCTTGACTGATATTCTCTGCTCTTTTTTTCAATGTATTTTAATAACTTTAATACAGATATTTTACATTGATGTTTGGGATTATTTAGAATTCAATAAGTCAACTTATGCCACCTGTATATCACATTTCTGGTCTGGTGTGCATGGATTATTCACTGTCTTTATCTACCATTATGTTACAGTGATTTAACTTTACCATACTCCAGTTTAGCCTGTTGTGTTTGCTTGTCACCAAGTTACATTACAAAACACACACTTGCACTTCAGAAGTTTCTGGTCTGAGTTTTGTGAAACCAGATTTGTGATAAAGGGCAAAGGGACTGAGTTCAAGCCAGAATTTAAGTAGCTTGGCATGGTGACCAAGAGGAAAAGAACATACTGACCACAAAGAACATTATATTTACAACTGTTTTACGCTGTGTTTTTTGGTGTAATCATGTTATTTTAATGCATAAGGACAATATAAAACAAAGTAGATGGGACAAAATGGATATTAGGACGCCCCATGACAGCAGACAAATGGTCACTGCACATGCCACATGGGAACATGACCTTCACAGTGTTGCCTTTTTTGGCAGATGACCTTTGTAGCATGACCTCTCTTCCCAATTTCTTGTCTGCTTCTGGTGTCAAATGAAGGCAAAAGAATGTCAAAAATGAGATAAGTGCAAGTTATATTTGAATTTGTCTCTCTGTGAGGACTTAACTCTTCAGTAAGGGTGATCTTTTACCCTTGCATATATTTTTAAGCCATGCTTTACAAGAAATACAAATGGTGAAAGTGACATTAAATTAGATTTAACAAGACTTGAATTTGACCTTGTGACAACGTGGCTGTTTGCTCACTGGCACATGCCTCCTATTCAAACACCAGTGCTAGATTGATAAATAAGTTTCAAGGAATGTAGAGTTTTAGAAAGTTGGTGCAAGTTGTTTCAGAAGAGGAATAATCCAGCTGACATATATAATTTATATCTCCAGAGCTAAAATGTGTTTTATTATGTGTTATTAAGGTAAGCTTTCTCAGATTGTACGCTAAAGCTGCAAATGCTTGCCCGCAGCTTGTTCTCTAATTCTCACATGCAACACTCTTCTGTACTGGTGCTGCTGCCTCTCAGGTGTCCAGTTTTATGTCAGCGGACGTTAACCCTGTCCTGTGTAAATGTCACTCGAAGGCTGGCATCTGAGTCAGCACAGAGCCTCTTTGGGAATCCCTGCGTAGCCTATTATGGTGCCATCGTCTGGGTCCCCTGCTTTTTTGGCATGTCAGACGTGTCTTGGTTCTAATACGGTGGAAGCAACATTACATGGCTCCCGGTGTGGGAATCGCAGTCAGTGCTGGAATGGAGTCCTGCTATGTGGAGAAACATTACGTGGCTTTGCTGAAGTGTGATTGAGCTATCTCATTCCCAACAGAGCCTGTATCAGTGCTGGAAATGTGGCAAGATGTTTGAACTGGATTTTGTCATATGTAGACAAAGCCACGTGCACGTTGAAGCAGGACTGGATCCATATTGTTTCCTCTTAAGGAGCAAAAATCTCTTACATCGACATTTATAATGTAACAACAAGCAGCTGAGAGTGCTGTTAATGCAGAAAGTAAGAGCACCAAGAGAACCTGAGACATTTGCACATGTGATTTATGTCATTCTATCCAAGAATTAAAATATAGAGATGCTGGACTCACCACAACCCCCCCACCCAAATGTTAGTCCACTTTGCTTAACCCACCCTCATGTCTTATTAGTGTTTCTTAACATTCGGCCCTGCTAAAAAAAGACCCAGTCACTCTGCAGCTGTTACCGGATAGCATGTCAGCCATTCAAAAAGCACATGGGAATGAAGCTTTCACTGTCCACCCTTAGATGCAACAGGAGATGAAAACAAAGTACTGAGCACATGAGCAATCACAGCATTCTCTCTGTGTGCCGCTGGTTACTAAGGCACCCTGCAAATTAATTAAACGTACTGTCCCTTTAAAGGAAGACAGGGGAGCCTTTGACGTCAGTGCAGTGAGAGATATTCCATGATGTTTGTGAAAGGATGGAGCGAAATCACTTTGGTGTGGACATGTTTGTGCTCCAAATTGCAAGCTTTTGCTCGCCCTAATGTGCAGCATCTACTCGCAGGAATCAATAGTACTCAGCCGCTAATCAGTTGTTAATGACCATTACTGAGGCTGGAGGCACGACATTGGAATTGAGCAGCCTTGTATGAAAATGGCCTTTAATGGGTGCAGGTGGAGGATAATGTTAACATCTTATTAGAGGAAAGGCAACCCATCTGCAATGAAATGACAGAGAGAATGTCTGGAGGGAAAAAAAATAAAGGGATATACACAGTTTTGAGTAAACAATTATGATACCATTGAGTGGCAGCCTTTGTAAATGACACATAAGAGCTACATGCCTTTGCACTTTGCAGAAATCCCTCAGCTTCTGACAGTGTCAACCATTTTTTAAGCAGTGTGACAACCCAAAGTGACAGTTCACCATTACAGTCTATGTTTTCCTCACTCTCCATCCCCAACAGCCCTGCCCACTGAGCCTGCCCACACTCTTCCTCTCTGACATCTCTCCATTCGTCAGTCCCTCTGACAAAGTTAGAGCCCGTCCCCGTAATTTTCATGCCTGCGCTTCCTCTATGGAGCCTTTGTCCTCTGTACTGACCTCTCTGTCGCGCTGTGGCTCTAGATCCCAGTGCAAGGGGCTGCTGTCCCTGGATCCCCGTGTGTGTGTGTGTCTGCACAGTTCCTGCTGCACGGCAGCCCTCCCTCCCCCATGCTATGCCTTTATATAGCTCAGCTGAGCCTGCTCAGCCTGCGTTGCATTCTGGGAAAGAGGGAGGAAAAACAGACAAGGAGAGTCGGGGGAGAAGGAGGGAGGATGACGGACAGGAGTAGGCAGGGGTGAAATTGGAGGCAAAGGAAGAGGAGGGGAGGGCTGAGGCAGAATGCTCGACTACAAGTCATTAGATCAGATGATTTTGTGTCTCTGCAGTCTTCTCTTACACTTATAAACTTAAATTTTGTTTCACTTTTCTTTTCCATGGATGTAGGTGTCCTAAAAACAATACTAGCTGTGATAAAACTGTGCAAGTAACTGATAAAAAATATAATTATAACATGTCCCAATTATAAGTGGAAAAAAGAGGCTTAATAAATATCTTTGTGTTATAACAAATTATTTCGCCCACATTCTTTCTGAATCTGTGTCAAGCAAGTAAACCAAACTGTACAAGTTGTCCAACAGGTTCGGTCAGTCCTTTGTGCTTTGTTGAGCAAAGATTAGAGCTTGAGAAATGCAATCCATTGTGCTGTTCTCAGTATGTGTAATTTTCAGGTGTACCCAATATATGTGATGAAAATTCTGTGATAAAACTCATGTATTTTTTAAAGACTACAAGTGAATTCTGCATTTTTTTCAAGCATACAAACAAAGAACAAGACAGAGGTCTTTACATGAGGAACAGCAGTGTGCAGGTGCTAACAGGACTTTTGGATGTACTTTAAATTTATGTGTACATTTGCAGTTTGTTAGATTTTTATAAAGAGCAAAATGAATTGAATTGAATTGAAAAATGAAAGTTCACCTTTTAAAAGAGCAACTTGTGTGTGCAAACTTTACAAAAGCAACTCTCTTCATTACTTGAGCAAAAGTAAATAAAAAAAGGAGCCTCAAGAAACATCTGAAACATTTTATTAAAAGCATAAGGGGACATATTCATGTCCTCAAATGGAACATAAATACAAAATATATTTATATATACAAATTATGGCAGAGACAAATAGAAGCGTACCAGGTTATGTCTAAAAATGTTAATTCACAGAAAAAAAGAAAATATCAACTTTAGCTCCCAAATGCTTGTTTATCAATAACAGATTAATTAAACATAACTGCTATGAACTTGGTGCATGACCCATCCTGGTTTGGAATATCTCTGGGGTTCATAAGCTTTGAGGTACAAAAATGAGGTATGCACTACTTCTGATAGAAAGCAAGCCCATAGATAAGGTCAAATAGTTTTTGTACAGTACCATTTGAAAGATGCTCTGTACAGCAAAATGCTTCAGAATTTTAATAGCAAGAAATGGATAGAAATGTACTGTAGGCTCTGCCTGATTTTAATTAAACACTAAAATGTAATCAAATGGCATTATTATCTTAAATCTTTTATGTTACAAGTTGGCAAAACAAAGTTCCCAAAGTCCTCATACTTGCAAAATATTGCAATATAATTACATTTTTTTTCTTACAAATTTTCAGGAATAGGGAAAAGACTGCACTGTTTTTTTTTCCACAAAGGTAATACATAGTTTTGACCACAGGGAGGCAGCACACCAGCAGCATCTGATCTAGAATTAGTGCCTAAATATTACACATTGCTTTTGATTTTTCTAACTCTGACACTTTCATCTAATCATCTGCTGCTATGTTAAGAGATAGTAACAATGGAAGTTAGCAGTAGTCTGTTTTCAGATGTTGAATCCAACATGAGCAGATGATGCCGTTACTTTAAGAGCTAAGCAGAAGCAGTTATCGGAATTTAAATGAACACACAGCTTTTATCTTCAGTCTTCAGAGTAAGCAGCCATTTCATTTGCACTGTAACCTCTGTTACTGCATACTGTGTCAAGAGGTGCATTTTTATAAATGTATGTAAAAACATTTATGTGGAAAATCACACTTCACTCAGTTTGTCTGTTTAAATGAGTGTTATCATTAGGGCTGTACCGAAAGTCTTTTTTTAATTCAAAGCTTTCACTGAGGTTTTCCAGTTAAGATTGAAGTCTGTTATGACCTTACTAAAAAAAAAAGAAAGAAATGAAAATAAAAAACCTTCAAACAATTTTATCAAATTTAATGGGTTAGTCTTTTTATTTATTATATCAACTCTAATTAATGAAAATAACTGGCTAGTTACGTCAACACAAACACTTATAGGCAGCAGAAATCCAATAAAGGCTTTAAATAATAAATTAGTAACAACTGCAAAATGTGTTTTTAAGCTTCAACACCAACAAATATGGGCCGAGGCTGTGAATTTTGAAATGATTACACCTTTTTCAGTCACTTTTAACTATAGAACTGCACGACACTATGAAGTTATTGAATATTGACCGTAATACTAAGAAACAAACAGAATTACCAGGTTTTAAAAAAATGAACAGATGTGCAGAAAAAAAAGCTGTACAGCATTCAAATGCTGATCAAGAATGTCAACATTTTAAACTATTCGGTACAGCCCCTTTTTGTTACTTTGTCAAAATCAGAAAAAAATGAAGTGTGGTCATCAGTCAAAGTTTAAACTGACCAAAGCAGTTTGTTTAACACTGGATGAATGTCCCTAATACTGTGACTGCACACATAACACCAGTTTCCTATGAGCTGTGAGAACCACACACATTTGAATGATGAATAAACAGCAGCACTGATCAAGAACTGACCTGAAAGCAGTTTGTTTAAACAACACAATTCATGTTTTGATAAAAGTGGATCAGACTGGAAATCCGTCATTTCTCTGCTGATTTCACTGACACTGTATCTGTTATTGAATCTTTGTGATTTTCACGACTCGTGCTTTAGATCTTCACATTAATCGCCCATACTGATCGACCATATTACACTGTGTGCCCATCATGTGTTTCTACACAGCCGACACCAGGAAATACAATCTTGGGTCTGAAAAAAATGCTGATTAAGGCATTAGACTGAATAAAAATTTCGTGTTTGTTGTTATCACGGTACCCCAAATTTATTTTCTTCACCCCCTCACCACCAACCTTGGTTTGCCTGTCATATTTACACAAATCGAGAGCATGATACATCGAGCAATGTTTGACAGGGCCCCGACTATTGCACATGGAATTTGTCCCTTCAGTTCTGTCTTAAATGTTGGCTCACGGTTCTTTCACTTTGTCTTCTTTAATTTTCTTTGACATGAAGTTTTGTGCAGCATTCCTCATCAAGTCCTAGCTGGAAAACCCACCCGGCGGCTCAGGATCGGGGGACTCAGGGCTGTCCTGTTCGTCCGAGGGCAGCTGGACGCGCTGCTCATCCATACGCTTGGCCTGCACCCTCTGGATTAGGCTGAAGAAGTCTTCATCAGGCACTGTGGGGGCGTGGGGGCCTGCTTCTGGTGGGGAGCACCGCTGATCATCGATCCTAGAGGACTGCAGTCAGGAAGATTCATAAATTAAGTGGAGGCCAATGACAAATAACATCATTGAATTAAAGCTTGAAATTTGGTCCATTTCCCATTAGGACACTCATGACTCATGATGAATTCCCATCAAGTATGTTGAGTAAAACCATTAAAGGGTAAAGTAATTAATGTGAAACAGCAGAGTATGTGATTGGCTCTGAGAGGATGTTTCCAAATTAGCCGAGATCTCATCGGACAAAACCCTCAGTCTGCTTGTCTGAGCCAGAGATGCTGCCTGACTTCAGAAACAACGCGCCTGACTTCCTGCAGAGACAGCGAGAGTTTTTCCTTCCTTTCTTGCTTTTCTTTGCCAAAGCAAAAGGTGAAAATTTAGTCTACAAAGACTGACAGTCTCAACTGCTGGTTTCAATCGTCAACTGGTCTGGTATTCTGTGAAACCTTATTCCTGAAACAACAATCTTCAAAGTGGATGAGATTTTAGGTTGGCCGATATACCTGAAAAATTTCTCACAATAAAATAGTTTTATTTATGATAATATTTACTGATCTATATGCATTAAAGACCAGGAGAACAAATGTTGAATGTTAAAAACTTTTTGTTTTCTGAAATATTGTAATTTGTCAAATTGTTTAAAATATGAGATTATTTTAATTTGCTGTGTGTCTTTGTCTTACATGAGCTTTGAAAACATTCATATTATTCCTACAAATAAGACCCAAGAAACTGACAGTGGATAAAAATAAAACTTCTAACAGCTGGAAGCAAGCAGTGACCAGAACACTGCAGCTGAGTCCAGCTGTTTAATGAAGTGGCTTTCACTATATTTGTCTCAAAACAAAAAACAGCCATACTGAAAAGCTGACCAGTATTTTTTTAATAAGGAATTTCCAATCATCTGCACTCACAACGTTTCCATTGTTGTGTCACATGTCCATGGTGCAACCCAACAACTCAACAACACATCACTCAACACTCATGGCATGCTCCAAGAGATATGATAGACTGTCTGTTAGCAAGGGCACTTTCATGGCGGTTTGCATTGGACGCATTTAAGAAAAACTGTATCGAAAAATGTCTTATTTGTATTAATGAGGTGTCCATCACCATAACATTTCTAACTTTTTGTCACATGGGCGTAATAAAAATGATAAATAAGAAGAGGATTAAAACATTGAGTTTCATACAACATGTAAATAAGAGATTTACCTGGCACTTGATTAGCATGTTGAAGAAGTCATCGCTGGGTTCTTGATGGTCTCCCTCACCCACAAGGTGTCCCAGATTGTTATGGGTGATCCTCAGGCCTGGAAGGTTACCGACATTAACCCGCTGGTCGTCGAGACGGCGGCTCTGAGAGCTGGCGATCAAATCAAACAGCTCCTCGGTCTGGGGGGAAGTGGTGATTGACGGATCTAAGACAAGAAAGAAGAGCCCAGTGAGTAGAGATACATTTGATGTTATTAATTTCATAATTAAAGAAATGCAAGCAACATGTAAACACTGCTCCTAACCAACCTATCATCTCGTTCAGGGATGGCACGGAGTTCGCGGCACCTTCTCCATTGTCTCCGTTCTGTGGCTCATCAAGGTGGCAGCGCTGGTCATCCATGCGGCTGCTCTGGAACTTGCTGAGGAGGTCAAAGAAGCAGTCTTCATCAGAGGGGTCACGGCCCAGCTTCTGCAAAAGAAAAATAAATAAAGGACAAGTTCGTAAAATAATGTGTGCCTGTTTTTTCATTGAACAATAACAAGACTGAAATGCTTATCCCTTGAAATCCGTTCATTTGTTGACTTCCACTGTATTCTCTACCAATAACACAGATTTTATAGGAGAAAGTTTGGCTCATGTCCCAGCTCCAACTTTCCTCCACTCCTTCATGCATTTTTTGTGGATGCTTTTATTTCAAAGCTCTTTCTCAAAAAGCTGAGGGATGAAACTGAGGTCAGCCCATACTAGATCATTTGTTTTTCTTTTACTGAAGTATCTTATTTTGTTGAACTATTCCTCCATCCAGGAAACATGATATGCAGATAAATTAATTAAAGTCAATGCCAGGGTGAGCTGGATGAGGATATTCAAGATGGCCAGCTTGTGGAAGAGAAAAATAATCTGATTAACTCGCAGGGGGAGCCTTCCTGGTGAGACTACCTTGACCTAGATACTGAAGGTGGTTCAATATTGAAAAATGTATTAAAGGCAAATGGCCCACATAATGGTACTCTGTAAAATCTGAAATATATAGCTTGATTTTAGTAAAATGTTAATAAATGCAGTATTCCTCGAACTGTTTTTGTCATATTTATCATTTATTTTGTTTCTTGACTCACTAAATAAAAAAGCAATAAGTTCATTAAAAAAGTTTTTACCAGTTTTAACTTTCTCACATGAGGATTTGTTTCACATCAACAGTCATTGATTTCAGTTTCAGTTGTCAGGGCTGAAAATTAGCATATAGCTCTAATCAATGATCAGCTGATCAATGATTCGATCGCTGATTGACTGAATGCCTCTCTCACGTCACACTGGGTGATGCTCGCTCTCCCAAAGTCACAGTCCAGCTAATGCGTTTGGGCTTTTAAAACTGAAGTGGATTACAAATGCATGAAAAATGTTTTTTAAGCCACAAATAACACAGATCCAGGAAAGCAGATGTGGAATTTATTATGTTTGACTCGTGCTACTGAAATATTTTGGCAATCAGACTGTGATGTTATATTACTGGATGAGAGCTCATCTACTGGACAGCAGCAATAAAATGAGTTTTACACAGTGACACTCAGGCAAAATAAAAGCTGAGCTGGCTGACTATCTGAGAAACTGCCAACAAAGAAATTCAACTATCAGACAAAAGCTAAAACAGTAAATTAAAAAAGATGCTTTAGCTGTATCGTTCAACAAAATGGACTAAAACAACAGGTTGAATTTGACTTTCTCCAACTTATCCAACAAATTCCGATAGCTCTGCTTAGAAATACCTGGGGTCTGTTTCAAGAAGCTAGTTTGCTGAGTTATTAACTCTGCAGAGTATAAACTGAAACCTCCTCCTGAATCCTTTAATCTCAAATATGAGCTGCTGCAACAAGATCTCTTTAAACTTTTACTCTGCAAACCCAACCTAAATATTAATTAAAAAGTGCCAATTTGAATTGGTTTTCTAATCACCTTTTCCTTTGTGCTGAGTGGGAGAATCAATAGTTCAACATCATTTATCTCAAAGCAAATAGTTAAAACCTCCATAATGAAGGCTGTGGCCAAAACAAAAAAATAAACACTTTGAATCTCAAAAATGATTTTCAACTAGTTCAAAAGAGCTGTATTAAAGATTCAACCAATATTTTTGAAAAAATATCTCAGAGGCATGTGGTTTTGTATGAATAATGTGTCCTCTTTAAACTGAGATGCATTTTTTTAACCAAACTAACAATTAATGGATTAAAGACTGAAGACATCTAACATTTTGGTCAAAATGAACAATAACTACATCTGCCAAAAGCGATTTGTGACGCCTTGACTTTAACAACGTGTTCCAAAGCAGGTTAAAATATGATGTAAAGAGGGCGTCAGAGATGGAAAACAGTCTGATAGTTTCCCTTCTATAAAAACTTTCACTATTATTCTCTCCTTAACAAATTATCCCCAATAGCAAGGCACCAATTAAAAGTAATAATTAAAAATATCCCCACGTACCACCAAGTCAGGATAAATTGAACACCTTTAACACCGTCTAGCGGATGGACTTTAAATCTCTTTGCCTTGCAGCAAAATGTGAAGTAGGTCAGCATCAGCAGACACCTGATTTCCCTCAGCTCTGTTCTAGGAATCTCTTTTATTGCAACTTTGCTTTTGGAATATTAAAATATGCTTTAGAAAAAAAAACAGAACTTTTTACTATGTGTCTTTTCAAAAAAGTTCTACACTTACACTGCATCAACTCCCTGAGAGACGGAGTAAAGTACAGTATGTGAACTTACAGGCAGTAAAAACATGCAAACTGAATAAAATACATTCAAGCAAAAGTGTCAAAAATCCACAGGAACAGAGAGTTAAAACCTCAAGTGTCCTGTGTTGTTTTTCAAGCTGTAAACATAAATGAAACATCTTACCAGCGGCACTTTTTCTTTGTCCTTTATTCCACTTTCTCTCTCTCATGTCTATCTGAGCTATCTGTCTCTCTCACTCTGTCCACACGCCTGGCTCACACCTCCTTCTCCCCGTCTTTCACCCACCACTTTGCATCACTCTCTCTCTCTCTCTCTATCTGCTCCCCTGCTGTACTCGAATGCCTCCCTCTAATTTCCTCTTGTATCCCTCTATTCCAGCCGTCTTTGAATCTCCACAGTCCACTCCCTCCTCCTCCTCTTCCTCTCACTCCCTCTCTCTCTTTTATTTCCTCTCTCGCTCCGTCCCTCTCTCTCTCTCTCTCTCTCTCTCTCTCTCTCTGTGGCTCTCCTGTGGGCCATTTTTGTCCTGTTCACCCACTGTGGGAAAACAACTCATTATGGGAAGCAGGGTGGGGGGGTTGACCTTGTGGAGAGGGTAGTGGCACTGTGATCAAGGTCACATTATCAGCAGAGAGGAAGGGCTGACGGGGGTGGAAGCCAGTGGGGTGGAAATATGGGTGCAAGGGTGCAGTTATGAGTAAACTGCATGTCAACAGTGGCGGCCAGCAGAGATCAACTACCCTCAAATGACAAAAAACTCCAATATCAGCACTAAATTCCTAGAAAACCCACATGATAAAGGTTTATAAAACACTATTTGTTATCATGGACTTTTTTTTATAGCATGCACTTCAAAAAATCTTCCATGTAATTTTTGTTTACTTGTTCCTCACACACTATTTTTTTGTGACCTATAGCAGTGTCTGTCCTCTGTCCTTGGCCCCACGGTCTCTGCAGGTCTCCTCACTTCCCTCTTTGATTGTCCAATTAATCAAGTAGGCCAAAGGGACAGAACAAGAGAGAAAGGAACACGTGATGGTGATGAAAGAGAAAGAAAGGAGGGGGAACGACTGGTTGCAGGGATATTAAAATGAGTTTGTGATTAGAAAGGGGGTGCAAATGAATGGAGGATGTGGAGGAGAATTAAAGACAGGATCAGTTCTTGCAAGATTATATCAATAAGTTTTATTCTAACCGCATATATTCTGCAAATGAGGTGCTAATAACAGATGAGCAATAAAGAATTATTTAAGAAAATTAGTAAAAAAATATATATAAATACCTGTAACACAACCAATTGCCTGACTAACTTACTGCGACTGTCTAAGAATGTCTTGTCTTCCAGGAGAAACGTTGTACGTCATTACAGTCCCAAGATATTTCGATCAATACCCATTGCTATGCATGGATCTATAACTTAAAGACTGTCCTTAAAAGACTGACAGATCTGAAAACGGGTTTGCTTCACTGTCATCAATATAACCGACATTTAGCCCTGGATGCCATTTCCTAGAAACTATCATGAACTATCATCACACAGCCCAGTAATTTTCACCTTTATTTAGCATGTCAGCTTGCTGATTACAACAATTAGCATTGTCACTAAAACAAGGCATTATTAGGTGCTTTATGGACGTAACAGCTGCAAAACGGCACGTTCATTAAGAATCTAGCTCACGACAAAGGGAGCACTATTTGCATTTAATGAGAAGACACCTTTCACCTTGTGTCTGACTTCTTACATCATATTTAAAAACCTCAAGGGAAATTAAGCGAGTGTTTCCTAATTTAATCTCTCTAATTACTACCATTTTGTCTTGAAAGCAGAAGCCCTGAAGACATTTAGACAGGACTGAACAGACAAGAACGGAAAAAGTAGTTAAGTGTATTAAGAAGTCAGCATTTCAGGTCCTCTAGATGCTTTCGATGAGGAGAATTACACTCATCTTCTTAGGTGGACTTTCAGTGATTTAATTAAAAGTTGGGCATATTTAAGATTTACAACTAATGTGAACCAAGGGCTGATATTACGCAGTTTGGTGAGTTGGTCCAATACTCGGTGGAAAAAAAATTGAAGCGTGGGCAGTTTTTTTTCTGCTGTTGCCAAAAAATTAAGAGAAAACTCTCAGATTAAGTTCTTTAGCCTCAGGCTTTATGACAAAAAACTGCAGTAAGTAAGTCTTGAAACTGAGAAGTTTTTAAATTTTGATACTTGTTTTCCTGGAAGCTGGACACTGCTGTGAGTGCACTAATGTTTGTAGGCAGAGGGTGCAATACTTGTGTTTCATCTTTATATCTTAGTTATTCTAATTTCAAATTTTTACAATAAATTTTAATAAAATATTCTTGTGAAATATGCTTTCCTGCTGAGAATTTGATGAGGACTTTGATCCCACTGTCATATCTGCATGGCGTATTTAAAGCAACCACCACCAACTAGTTAGCTTAGCAACAAAGACTGGAAACATGAGCTAAAAGCTCACGTGGCTCCGTCCAGAGGTAAGTTTATACCATAAAAGGAACCTTATTTGGTCAAAGTTGAGGTAAAATTTTAAAAGTAGAAGCAACTTACTGACACTGGAGGCGGGACTTGCACAGTGATGTCATCAGTGTCTACAGGAGAGTCCAACCAGGGCCTTTCATCCGATGACTGACTGTCAGGATAGCCTTTCCTTTTACCTGGCTGTGACAGCTGACTCTTGGATCTCCTCGGTATGCCTTCCAAGTCGTGGTTCTCACCATTCTGCAGTGGAAAAACAAACTGTCAGAGTGGGACTGATAACTTTTTGAATAGAGGTGTTTGGATAAATGCATATTTGTGTCTGCATTTAAAAAATTAAAAATCACCTTATCTGAGGAGTACTTCCACAGTTCCACACTGTCCATGCTGTTTCTCTTGGTGAATTTGGGTCTTGCACCTTTGGCAAAAAACACAAGTGAGTCAGAAACAATAAAACAGAGTATACAAGTTGAATCTCTAAGAGTTTATTCTAAAATTAAATCAAGCATGCAAGGCATCTTTGTCTATTTCTTGCAGAAGCTTGTCATGTTAGCATTGATCCCATGATGCTTGGTGTGGACATGTGGTTTAGACAGACAACCAAGCAAATACTCTGAATAAGAGTCTGTTAGCTGGCTCTGCACATGAGAGGTAGAAGTAGGACATGGGTGTGAGTTTCTGCTCAGATGAGGGTGAACGCAAACATCACACTTAAGCCAGGCTGATTGCACAGACAGAGGTCATACAGTTGCTCCACGCTTCATTTCAACCATTTAAATACTACCAATAAACTATAAAAACAATCAACTTCATTATTTGAAGATACTTTTAAAAACAGGCTATGCTTTAAAGGAAAAACAAGACTCTTCATCTTTGCCCCAAAGTGTACACAGTCTTTGCTTTCTCTCATATTTAGCTTCAGTTCAGACATAACACAGACACTCTTGATCTGTGATGTCTGTCTCACCATAAGCTAGTTTTGCATTTAAATGGCCACCTTGTGTACACAAACAGAACTCCAGTTAGTTTACCCAAGCCCACATGTCTTATTTTTAACAAACATAAAAATAAAAAGAGCAGAAAATCTGCAAATTATTGAAAACAGATTTCAAAATCTGTCATCTGTTGCTTCAGGGTGAATGACAAATGTCCTTTTAGGAAGTGTTCTTCATTTAAAACTAAAAGCAAAGTCCTGTAGTCAAGTGTTTTTACTTTTTATTCCGCATTTCTGTAAGGGCAGGTACAGCTCCAAGAAAGCTTCTCCAAAAACCACAGTTTGCAGAGTGCAAACAGACTCTCTGTTTCACATTCACATTTTAACACTCACGCACACACACACATGCACACACACACACACACACATACGCTCAGAGCTGTTTCATCAGCCGCACAGTCAGTGACTGAGACACAACGTTCTGTTCTCTGTTGGTTTTAACAACCCTAAGCTTGTTTATGAATTCAAACACGCTATATTATTGAAAATAATCATCAATCAATCATGATCACATTTTCACTTCGTGTGAACAACTGTATTTTTTATAGTTCAAAAGTTCAGTGTTTTGGATATACGTTTCTCTACTTTCTAATTAAATAAGGAGATAATGAAAATACCATAAACTATTAATAGATGTATCATATCTAATATAACAAGGTAAAAAATAACTTTGAGTGTCACCTTGCATCTCAAACTCTGAGCTTGAGGGTGAAAGGTCGCTCTCGTTGACCCCCAGAGCCTCCATCAGCTGCTCCACATTCATTCTGGCTGTCAGTTCCCCATTTCTATCTCCAATCTAAGAAAGACAAGAGAAGGCAGGGACAAATAGACAAACAGAGTCAGACAGGTCAAGATAGGTTTGAATTTGAGAAGCCTTAACTTTACCAAAGGTGTACATTTTGTGAGAATTACAGTGTTTGCAAAATGTGCCTCACTTCTTTAGAGATGTCCAGGTGCTTTCGGGCATAATGAAGAGCTTGCTTGTGGTTTCCTAAAGAGACGTAAGCATTTCCCAGACTCCAGCAGGCACGACCCTCTCCAACTCTAAGGGGACATTAACATGCAGAATAAATGTTGAAAAAAAAGAGTCCTTCTGCTCATACGTTTCTGTGTGTATACATCAGATGCTGTTCAGTCTCATCCTACCTGTCAGTAAGCTCCTGAGCTATGTACAGATGTTTCAGGTGGTAGTCTATGGCCCTCTCATACTGCTGCAAAAGAGTGTAGGTGTTTCCGAGGCTGTAACAGGCCTGAGCCTCCATCACCTGGTCCCTCAGCTGCCTGGACAGCTGCAAAGTTTTCCTGTAGAAAAAAAAAGTGGAGGGATAAAGTGAGTGAAAAAAAACACTAAAGATGCGAAGTATAACAAAAGGAGAAGGAAACAGATAGTTGAAAAAGACAGTGTGGGAAATAAAGAAAAAAGAAATAAATTAAACTTTTCTTTTTTTACTTTAAATAATTGGGAGTTTTGTTTCATGTATTTAACTCTTTTTTCAAACTCTAACTGTCCTTCAGCCACATCTTGATTTTTGCAGAAATTGGTGCACTGCACCTTCCCTCCACTAGATGTCAGGCTCGTCCTTTTCCTTACCTGTAGTACTCTGTGGCTGTGTTGAACTGGCCCAGAAATATCAGGGCATTGCCAAGGTTACTGTAGGCTCGTCGTTCTGCAGCTTTGTCCCCAAATTCTTTGGCTATGGATAATCGCTGTGAACAACAGAGCAGAAGGGTCAGTTAAAATCAAATTACATTAACATGTTATGTTTAATCGGACTCTTGAACTCAGCAGCTAAATGGAATACAATTTTGTCATATTGTATATTTTTACCTTAGTCTTCTTTGTTTTAAATCAATGTACAAGCAGAAGCAGATACACAAGTTCAAGTTGTTTGCTCGGTTTGACACACGATCCATGAAAAGATGTGCTGCTGCACCAGTGATGCATCAAATCAGCTCCTCAGATTTCCTTTAAAAACAGCGTGCTTCCCCTCATGGCACACTGATGGATTTGTAATGGGGGAGAAAGGAGAGGCTGCCCTCTCCCATGAGGAAACAAGTGGTTTGCAATGAAGAGTGACAGGAAACATGGAGAGAGAAAGACTGAAGCCAAGCTAGCCAGTGATTCACCGAGAAACCAAATTTTTCCATTTATTTTTTTCTGGAGAGGCAATCAATCTCTGCACACTCTGTGATGGTGTGGTGTGAGGTGAGATCGTGATTCAATAAAAGACTCACCCAAGTGGTATTTACTCACAAAACAAAGCTAGGACTGGCATGATTAGCTTTGTAATACTGCCATCCCACAAGAAAATGACACTGATTTTAGTCAAACAGTATTTTCTCTTTACCATCCCCGTCCTTGCACTCACTGCCACCAGTGCTATTTGTTTGAAATCAAACAGACTATTTAAAATAGGCACAACTCGGTGACAGAAATAAAACATTTTTAATCAGAGGTCAGTCCCTTTCTCACTTTCAAACTGGCTGCATAAGCGAGTCTTGCTATTTTGCATGTAAATTTTAGGTCAGACTGAAGTTTCTGTAAGGCAAAATAGGTAATATCTTTTTCCAAAAAGACGCAAACACATACAGTCTGTGTATCTTTACTGAAATGAATAGCAGTGTTGTCTGACAGCATCTACAAGCTAAAAGGTGAATTAATGCATTTTGTGCTTGACACCAGTTTGCTTCTAGGCTGCATATGACAGGAGAACATTCAAGAGGCTGAGCAGGATGAGGACATCATGCTGCAAACTGATCATGTGGCATTATGGAGGACACTTAAAGACCCTCAGCTAGGACCACATGACCACACAGCATGTGCACGAGCCACCAAAACAACCCCAAACCATATTTTAATGTGCTGTTAACGGACAAAGGAAACAAAATATTTTTTGAATAAAACAGGAAGTTGTGTCTCAGTTTATGCCCTCAATATTCTTTGGATCTTATCTATGTAAATAAAGGGAAAGTAAATGATTTTATTTATATTTTGCCAACAAAAACTGCACTAAGTCCCTTGACTTATATTTTCACCCCTGTTAAGTGAGAACCAACATCACTGACTGAAAGGCTTTAAGGTGAAAGACCTTGTGTCAGCAGCAAAGTCAGGTCATTGCTCTAGTGAAGCAAGGTCACCTTTCTGCTCTGGCACAACATGACTGATAACTTGATTCCTGTGCAGAATAAATATAATACTGGCAAAACATTTTGAATTCCTCACCTGACGATGAAACTTGATAGCTTCAACAAAGTTTCCCAGCAGGTAGTGGGTGTTGCCCAGGTTCCCGTAGGCTCTCCCCTGAGCAGCTCGGTCTCCAAGTTCTTTGACCAAACACAAGTTCATCCTGTAGAGATGAGGAAACCCCAGTTAAGCAGCAGTTATGTGAATTATGTTTAAGTAAATTGTTTGTATGTATTTTAATATTTTTAATCTGTTCAGTAATCCATTAAATTTAGTTTAGTATGCAAGATCTAACATTAGGCAGCAGATATGTGAGTCCGTAACAAATTGCTAAACATGCTAATGCTAAACATTAATATGAAACAAACCTATGTTTATCATGATTAGTCATTAAAAACACAAAGAGCTAAATGTATTTTCTTGTTTGTGATAATAAAACCTGCTGCTTGAGCCTTTGGTGTGTAGCCTGTTTCCATGTATGAATTCATTCTTTCACCTTTGAAGGTTTTTCAATAATTTATGTTATCTTCTTCACTGTTAAACAAATCAGCTTCAATAAAGCCTAGATAAACACCCTGTGGGACGAGCTATTATTATGGGTTTATTATGTTTTACTTATTCACGCAACACCAAATGTGCACCCTTTATTTTAAACACCATCGTGTTTCACATTAATGGAGCAAAAACACATTCTGTCTTTGAAAATGCACCCCAGATTTAGAGTTACTGCATTTAATTTCCTTTAAATTGTCACAGAGTGTTTGGTGAGCAATTCAACTCAAAACACAAGATTTTAAAACGAATGCAGCATATCTAGATAAACTGGCATGTCAGAGCGGCAATTCTTTATCACTAAATCTTGAGATAAAATACGAGTTTAATATTTCTGCTGTGTTTGGAGGGAACAGCATTTTACAAGCACGAATCTAACAAACTGCAGAGTTCTTCACTGTCAAAAGAACAGCAGTTAGTGTAGTCATTTCACCAAACTGGGCTATGAGTCAGAGAGCCTGGAGGAACTGCCTAAAAACAGAGAGGAAAACATGAGCCTGGAGTTAGCCAGACAGCATATTAAACACTGGAGGAATGGACTAAATTATTCTGTGGTCTGATGAAAATAAAATTCAATCTTCAGCACCACTTCTGTAGGAACTTTCTGTTCAAAAATGACTCGATATATCATCAATTCCCTCGGCTTCTCATTTTTAAATTAAGACAGTGGCAACTTACTGTCGGGGTGTTTCCAAGAATTAAGCGATGAGGGAAGTGTGAGGATAGTGAATAGTGACAAATTTTATTCAAATTTTATTCTGTGTCTATGCGAAACATCTTCGGGCAGTTAGCTTTGATCAGACATGACAGCCACACATGGACAACCCCGTCTGGACTGCTTCTTGACAAGAATTGTGAAATTGCAAGTGAAAAGTGCAGACAAAAACCAACCAAATTAAGTGAACATCTGTCTTTTGTCTTCAAGAGGTCTTAATTTCTACACAGATGCTCTTTGTCCAAGTTAATTAAAATAATCTGGAGGTAAAAATAACAGAAAAAATCAAATCCAGCTGTGCCATGACAGCACAGATGTGTTCAGTTATAAATAAATGGGAAATAACACTAAGAGGTGAGTCAAAGAGGGGGATGAAAGTAGTGACGCATACAAACTTAAATAGAACTTCTGTGGTATTTTAGGAAACAAAAATATTTTTAAATGTATCAGTATTGTATGAAATACATTTTAATATCGCTAAATGCAGTTTAATTAACTTGTTTAGACATCAACTCAGATTTTTTGACCACACATACTCGTAAAAACCAGTAGCCCTTTGCAGTGTGTCTCTGACATCAGGAGGCAGGTCGCCTGGTTCCTGTGTGCAGCCCCACAGCTGCTGTTTGCCCTTCGCATGAAACACATTCCCTATGTTATACAGTGCCCTGGCCTCCCCAACCTACAACACAGAAAAGAAATGTGAAAAATAGTGAAAGTTAATGCAGAAAAATCTCTCTGCACCAATCAAGGTAAAAGTGGATGAACATTTTGAAAGTTATTAACAATACTAATGATTTAATTCATACAACATCTTTGATGACGCTCAGAAATAAACTGGAGGTATAAAAATACACTATAGAAATGTCTCAATTATGAAATAAGAATTCTGCAGAGTAACTATATTGTCAGCAGACCTTTATATGTATTGTGGGTTTTTGTCTTTTCAGGAAATGTTATTGATAAAAACATGTTTTTTAACCTTGTCGCCCTGCTCTTGAGAAATATCCAGATGTCTTTGACAGCAAACAACAGCCTCATCAAAGCGTCCCAACACTTTTAATGTGTTACCAAGGTTTCCACTGGCTTTTCCTTCTCCAATTCTGTCTCCTATTGTTCTGAGAAAGCAAAGAAACACATTTTTGTTTATCAGTGGTAGTAACTAGGTAGTACAGTCTTTCACTGTTAAAGTAATTTAGTTAAATGACAGTCATTACGGAGACAATTAACAAGATTTAATTGGGAGTCACTGAATAGTGCATTTTTAATTGGATGCTTATTTTCCAGGACCAGGTCCCAGAGGCCCTGGTGAGCCTGTAATGTAACAAGGTAAATCTCCCCTGGGTCTTTGATCCCCTCCCTGCTGAAGTACCAGCTGCACTCGCTGCAGGGGATCAGATTAGTCACATAAGCTAAATATCTAGCTGATGGTGGTCGACCAGGTCTATATGAAAGTCCCCTCACTTTTCCTTGATTTTTTTTTTACTGTCAACATAATGAAATTCCTGATGTTCCTTGTGCATCTGAT
>JAPZDY010000011.1:14266377-14300167 GCA_029783645.1 Ctenochaetus hawaiiensis
CCCTCACTTTTCCTTGATTTTTTTTACTGTCAACATAATGAAATTCCTGATGCTCCTTGTGCATCTGATAAAGTAAACAAAATATGGATGTGAACTGTCTGTAAGCAAAATAGCAGACTCATTTGTATCATTCCTCCAATAAATATGGAGAGAGTTCTTATTGTATAAATGAGCTGATTGTAGTGATATGAATAACAATTACCCAGTTTCACAGCTTCATCTGCTGGAGTCACTGATGCATCAAAAAACACTTTTTTTTTCAGCAATGCAGGCTTTGTTAGGCTTGATGAAAACTCATGTAGCTGGTAACAGGAAGTACCTCCCTCACACTTTGTTATTAACAAGATAAAGTTTGGTTTTTAAACAAATAGCATCTTCAGGTCAGTCATTGGTTCTTTAGTTTTCTTTTTTAAATCCCTTCATACAGCAAGGTGCCACCAAAGTATATGAGCACTAAAAAAATGTGCATTCAGTGCCTTCAAAACTATACTTTTTGTATTAATTTCATCTCGTTTTAAATGCCGGAACAATTACAAGCTGTTTCCCTAAAGACAACTGAAAACTGTTGATCATGTGCAAACTGAGTAAAATTCCCACCACTTTTATCTTGCTGGATAAAAATACCTTCAATGCTCTATTTCAAATTAACAAATTGGTTAGTATATTGCATAATTCAAACTCTCCAACAGTTAAATGAATTTTGTTCTAGCACCTATTCTCACAAAACTGAGCTCAAAACAAGTAACCTTCACAGTAGGCAGCAGCTTTTTAAAAAAAGATTACAATGCTCACCTGGCCAGAGTTAGGTCATGTTTATGGTACTCCAGGGCTTTGCCATACTCCTTGAGGTAGAAGTAGGCATTTCCCAGCTGGCTGTAGATGGCACTGAGGGTCTTCAGGTCTTCTGTGCCGACCTGCACGGCCGCCTCAAAAAACGCTGTTCCTCCTTTAAAGTCCCCAGCTTTGCACAGACGCTCTCCTTCCAGGGCTAACTCTAAGCAGGAGGCCTCCATCCTAAAAGATGCACACACAGATTCACACAATCGTACAGGGAAAGAAAGAAAACACTATCAACATATGAGCAGCATTAAACACAGCTCAATGTTTATTTTTTATGGACTTTTATTACAGTGGGAGTGTTACATCTTCTAAAAGTGAGAAACAAATTTGCAGTATTACCATGACAACAAGGTTCTGTAGCCATATCTGTAGACTGTTGCCCTAGCAACTGAGACCAATGCTCTAAGATGAGCACCTTGAAAAGGTGTTGCCCCCTTTTTTGCTTATTATTGCACATATAAGCCTGTTATTTAAAGTATGATGTACGAAGACAAAGTTTTACTCTATTCTTGTTGACAACTAAATATCAACAAGCCTCCCACACTTGTTACATAACTGCCTGATCATATTTATCTGAGCTGACCACAACTATTCTGCAAAATTATTGTAATCGTTTCCATTTACCATTTCCAAACAAAAACATTATATTTCCATCACTATTTCCCTGTTGTTTTCCATTGTTTGAGTTTTACTGGTACTCTTGCAATGACATCATCTCGCTGTGCCCCCTTCTTTTATGGTTTTATGGCACTTATTGTAGAACAACTGCCATTGTTGCAGATATTCTCTAAATTCTGTTGAAAGTTGCACTACATGAGGATGGGACATGGCAAACTTATATATAAATAAACTGTCTACCTGTGCACAAGACTGCAATGCCAAGAAAAGAGAAAAAAAGGAGTTGTCTGCACCTTACTGCTGTTAGACAGACTATTTTGTTTCAGGTCATTCGTTTTTGCTTTACAGTGGCATTAAAAGATCAAAATAATAAATTGCTAAATACAAAAAACATAATGCATAGTGGTTCTTTCTTTGAAAAAATATCAATACTGTGGCTGATAATGTTAATATTTCATAGAAATTAAGGAAAATCATTTTAATATAAGCAAATCAATAATGTCAGTCATTTCTGCATCAACATGTGATGGTTTAAGTGCATTTCTTTGACTTCTACACTGCCAAGCTGAAAAATAATAGAATAAAGGTTTTCCAGAAATAACTATCAAAAGTAAAGTCAAGAGGAGTCTTCCGACCAAGTTCACAGCACATCAGTTACCAAGGCAACTGGATCTATAACACTTATTCAGGGGCTGTAAATGGATCTTAAATCTTGTGTCCATTCACAACTTCCTTGATATCGTAGGGAAACGGCAAATTCTACAATATTTGGAGGAACATGTCTATTTTATAACTTTTAAGATACATACTGATCTGATCTGACTTTTTAATTAAATGTTTAAAATTCGATAAGAAACCAAGTGTCATGACAGACAAATTTGAAAGACACAAAAGAATCATGTATCAATGTAGTGATTAGAGCTACAACAAGGCCTCATCAGTGAGTTGAATCCAGAAAGTATGCACCTAAGATTCATTGAATAATCCAGGATAAACTAAAGACCAGCCAGTTTGGTTGCAGCTCTAAATTCCAGATAAGGTAGTAGAATGCAAAGTTAAGCATGGATTATCCTTGAATCTAATCTGTTTTACAAATGGCACCATTCAAAATTAAGATGTGGGCCGTATGTAATTTCACCTTTCAGCAACACTTTACATCCTCCACTCCTTTACACTCCTCCCATAAAGTTAATCTGCCAGTTATTTAATCTCTTTTTTCCACAACGTGTCCTGATCTAGAATCAATATCACCAGGTTAATTTGGTTTGCAAAACCTCGTTTGGCAAGCGACAACAGTACCTGTGTTTTTGCCTTGTTCGTGTTTTATCCACATACAACTGCAGCTCCAAGTGCAGAGGCTTTAGCATGGCTTGAGGCCGAGGTCCATGGTGGACCAGTCTACACACAGCTCTCTCAGCTCCAGTAAGAGGGCAAGGCTCAAAAGCCATGAGGTCAACAGCTAGCAGGACTAGCTATGCCAAAAACTTAGAAATGAACAACTCTGCAGTTCTTGAGAAGCGTACCTATAACTGATAATGCAATGCTGAGACTTGGTGATGTCTGCAGTTACAGCTAATTAAGAGGAAATTTCCTGTTTCCAAGTCCATTCTGGAATTCCTCCATAGTAATCCACAATGTAAGCAACGTTGCAGCAAACCTGGGCACAATCATACATACATTTTGAGTCCCAGACAGAGGCCAAGAATCACATCTGCTTTTCAAGTCTTCAAGAATGTTCCAAAAACTGAACGATGGACTTTTTACTTCCATAGTAAAGGCTGCCAGGAGGGAATTGTAGGAAATTCCACAGAAAAGCAGCTCCACTTACAATTGTATTTCTGAACAAAAGCATGTTGAATCAAGAGTCTGCAGAATGCAAGTTTCACTAATCCAACAGAATATAATCAAGAATCGTGAGATGCTTATTGTTCTGTCATTCAGTCCTTACTATCCTCAACAAAAATGTGTCCTCGTCTTTGATCCTCTTCAACCTGTCCTCAGCTGTAAAAGCCACATCCGTTGTTCTGCCTTGCCCTTCAAAATCCTGCTTTAAATGAAGGAGGGTGCAACATAATGAACATTTTTGGGTAAGAGCAAGGGAACAGTCAGTGACAAAGCAAGTCTGACCACTTCCTCTGATGAGAGACAAATGCAAGGATGGGAGAAAGAGACAGTTGCTAATCCAAGGACCTGCACACGCTTGGTAGAGGCCAGACAGTGCACTGATTGGCCCAAACTAATCCAACTATCTGCTGACACAGGCAAAAACATTATTAGGCCACAAGCCAAGACAAATAAGACTGTGAGCAAAGAGGAGATAGAGGATCTATAACTGTTATGTGAGTGCACGTATTATTTGTCCCAATAAGTGACAAATGTAAGGAATAAGGCTATTAATTCACACTTTTTCTTGTTAAAAATCTTGCAATTTATTCAGATTTTTATTCCTTATACAAAAAGTATTGCAACAACTACTGTAAGACTTCCATAATGTGGCTGCATGCAGATTTCACACTAAGTAAAAGGGTTACTGGAATAAAAAGTTGATTTTAGCTCCAAAACTTCTAAAGCAAAAAAACTATGATGTGATTTAAAGATGGTTTTTCCACTTCCAATTGTCCTTCATTTCCACACAACCAACAGTAATGTTATAGGTGGAAAGAAAAACTTAAAATTGGTTTGCAAGAGCCTAACATATGTTTGTGCTGAAAAAATAAATAACCTACAATAAGTGCTGCCCCTGAACACATCTGTGTAGCCAAAGCACTGAAAATGCTGCTGCTATCATGCAGCTAACACTCCCCCCTCTGTGACTGTAAGAAAGGTGTAACGCCATGGAAACATATTGACGCAGATGTCAGAAGTATGTCACAAGTATAACTCATAACATTAACATCACATGCTGACCTTTTTCATAGCAGATGCAAAAACTAAAGACAAGTGAAAAACATCACATAGTATTTACTGGCATACATGTATTGTGCAAACCTCACTATTATTAATGGTACAATATTATCAGTCTGGTTAAGTCTGGAGGAATTTGTGTCAAAATAGAAAAACATTTTGGGGCTAAAATAAACACTAGGCCATCCAAACCCTTATTTTAAGGGCAAATTGAAGAGACAAAACCGTCTTTCTTGCTCACAACAAATGAATGTTGCTGTTGTTGGAGCAACATATCCGAGCCCGAGGGCTAAAGTACTCTAAACATGTTTTAAGTGGGCAGGCAATAACAGACTAAAGTCACCATTTTGGTAAAAACTGGTTACCACTATCTGATTGTCCTTTACAATGTGCAAGGTCATCTCTTTGGCACTAAACAAGATGAACTTAAAATAGCAACTACTTCTGCAACAGCCCTTCCTGAAATCCTTCAGCAGGAAAAAGCCCAGAAATGTTAACAATTCCAGTAAGCACATATATATACGGCTCATCAAAGGAGGTTGTGCAGAGTTGCGGGCTGCTCCACGGCTACTATTCAGTGCCAACAGGAAAGTGGAGGAGGCACTAAGAGCAGTAGTCAGGAGGATGAAAGGTACAACTTCAATGTAGTTACAAAAGCCTACAGAATGAGTAATTTCACCTTGAGCAACTCATAGTGTAGAAGACAATAAATGTAGTTAACAATCAGACTCTGTTCCTTCGACTTTGAGTCTTTCTGATGCCGCTTAAAAGGTCTCAGCATGTTCTGAAGAAGATCACAAGCGTACAAGAATCAAAGCAGATGTTGCTTTCATTTTTCTCCTTTAATTCTCATACAACAAACTTTGTCTGACATTAAGAAGGAGGACATAAACTAATGGTCATGAAGAGACTTTTCAGGACCGGTAAGAAGTTCACCTTGTGTAATGTCTGATGGAGAGAGTACAGGATGATACTGTGTAACAGAAGAATAAATTGCTTCCATCTCACAGCAAGAATTTTAGCAAGTAGGATAGAAACTCAAAGATCTATGCTGAGGCTTTTCAAGGACATCCTCGCAGTGTCTTCCTAAGAGCATCATAGTGATAAGCAGTTAAGACAAAGATGAGAAGGACACTGAGTCCAGCTGCAGATGGTGCAGGAGCCTTTGGAAACCATAAGAAGGCTGTAAAATCCAGAGTTGTAAAACAGATTGTGGAAAGAGAGTGTATAATGTCAGTCACGCCTGGCGACATGGTTTAATGACTTAAGCTGTGCAGTTAAAAAGCTACAAGCCGCAATTTCTCATCACATATCTTGGTCAAAGTCGGTAAATTAAAAGTACAGCATGATAGCTAGCTTGGAGGCTAACTGACAGACAGAAAATACAGAAAAAAGTATCATTCTCAATGCGAGGATTTTCTGAAAAGTATCTTTCATTCTCACCATCTTTGTGGCTGGTGTAAGAACGGATCTGTGCAGTACAGTCGGCTGTACTCTCCTCTGATTACCACTTTAATTGGTCTGTTTGGGAGACACTCATCCCATAATAGCCCGCCTGTGGTCTAAGAGAGACAGTCTCCCAGTGCTGTTACCATGGCAGTGTGGAGCCATGTAACATATTGGACAGGTTTCAGGGAGTAAGTTAAGCTGTTGTTTGTAAGGCGAACTATGCCGTGTTTGTTCTTTCAGAGGAAAAATAGTACAATCTGAACAAAGAACCTCTGTCAAATCATCAACCCCAATTAATTCACTCTTGATTTAAAATGCGATGACCATTTTGCTTCACCAGAGAAAGGCTACACTTCAAAGATAAAGTGAGGAATACAACTTCAAGGCAAGGGTCAAGTTTGGACATCTAACAGTTTAGTTATTGAGTTTAGAAGAAAGCACAGCAGCTGAAACACATTGAGCTTAACAAATGAATTAAAACCCTCATTATTATTATCACGCAGCCCTAAAGGCTGACTAAGGAAGCCTTCTGAAATAAAAAAAAAAAAAAAAAACGTCAGATGAGGTCTTGTGAACTGCAAGCTCAATCAGATGTTGAGCAGGACTTTGGCACATTTTCAGAACTGTTTAATAACTAAAGCACAGGCTAGATTAGCTGTACTAGGATAGAGCATTGTCTGAAACCACAACCTGTTCCTGACAATCTGTCCAGAAATAATGCTGCACTACAACCATTTTCTCATATGATTTAGACAGTTATTTAATTTTACCTTTCTGAGAGATGGTTAGACATAAAACAAGATTTGGAGCGATGCTGTGTGCAGTAAAAGGGGGTCATGTGCATTTATAGCAGTTTGAAATATTCACAGATGTACTCTTAATACAGCAATGAAGTAACTGCTGATCAAACTATTCTATACGATACAACGAGAGCTGGAAAAGTTAACTGATTAATCTTAATTATTAATCAGTGACAGAAAATTAATTCTGACAGTCGATTCAAATTTGAGGCATTTTCCAAGCACAGATGTCAGGCATTTGCTTTTCTGAAATGTCAAGGTTTAACGGTTTCAAAGTTTAGAGAGTAGCTAATCCTAAAAATTATTACACCAATTCTCTCTTTACATTTGACATAAATTGAAATCCAAGTCAGCGTTGGCTGTGCCAGCAACCCACACCAACAAAATCCTGAAACATAAGAAAGTCAATGGCAGGGTAAACTGTCTCTTCAAGACTGTGTTATGGTCTTTATTAATACTTAATAATGTATAATTGACTTACTGAAATTACTTCACAAAGTACACACTGTATATTAGGGTTGCATGATGTGGATTTTCTTTTGTCCATACCAATAATCAATAATTATGTGCTTCTCATAGTTGATACTGATCAGATATCCAACTTTAAGGCCATTATATGGATAAAAAATAAACCATAAACTTCCCATGGCCAAATTTATTGGGCATCCACACTAAATGTACATACAAAAATAAATTACCTTACATAATGACAGGGGAGCAAGAAAACCCATAAAGAGACATAAATCATGTTAAATAGCATAATTTTAAATAGTAATTAGTGTTCAGATTTGATACCTGACCACAGCCTGAAGAATATCTGACTCAACTAAAGCCTGATGAGCTAATTTAATGAGTATTTCTTCATAAAAGTAAGGAAAGTTTCCTCTAACATATATTTCTAGGGGATCTTCCTTTGTTCCTGGGTCTGCGATCCATATTCAGGACTCTACACTACTGTCCCCATTATTCTTGGCCAGGCTAAGAAACTTTGTGGTCAGAGTAGTAATCCAGCCATAATTACAGAGTGCCATTGCTAGTTGTCAGGGAAACCAAAGAGAAACTCTCTAGGAATGCTTTTTCCTCTTATAGTGCATGTCTCTTTTAGTTGGAGCAGATCTGCCTACTTCTTTCTTCTTTAGTCTGGTTCTGCTGCAATACTGCTTTTTGATTTCCTGTAATTTCTATCCTATTAACCTTGTTTTTACTGGCAGTATTAATGGGGCAGTATCATCCTGTGTCATCTTTGGAAACATTGAGAGGAAATAGAATGTTATAACATATAGCTATTTGCTATTATAATATTAGTTAGTAGAAAGCTAGCAGGCAAAGGCAGGTACCAAAGGTGTGTTTTAGTTTCTGGTTAAGCCTCTGACTGAACTTAGCATCTAACACACACAACACACTCTTCTTTCAAATCCTTCCGGTCTCTTCCTTTTTCCAAATCTCTCTATATATTCATGGAGGTAAAGTACATTTGCCTCCAGAACTTTTCATCCTTAAAGTTAAAAAATATTATCCGAGCCCTTCTCCACCTGGTAAACAGCTCTTGATCAAAGCAGAAGCTGGTTTGTCTCCAGATGTTTATTCCTCCAGATGCATTGGTCTTCCCCCAGCTCTAACACATGTGCAATCATCATTAGCAGCTACCTGGCAGCCTCCATCCCTTCACTTCACTTTTAGAAACCTACATAAAAATCCAAAGCCCTGCAATATGTGCAATAGCCTATGCAAGTGCATGTTAATTAAGAATTCAAATAAATGATGCTTTTTAGCTTTAAATTATTTGGTACAGCCATAGTAGGAAGAAAGTTGAGCTCTCGGAGTTGTTTCTATCAATAGCCTTACATTGTTTTCATTTAGGCAACATTCAGTCAATATAATCAATGTCTGGAACTTAAGCTCTAAAAGAACAAAAGCATTTTACAGGAATTGTTTGTTGACCCTACAGATAAATCCAGTCTATTGCTCACCTGTGTTTCCTCAAAAGCAACAAAACACTGACCCTCACAAAACCCTCATTGCTGAAAGGTCATGTAATGATTTTATCCATTTGTAAAATTAAAATGAGCAACCGGAGGGTAAGACCTGTCCATATGATAAAAGCCAACACTGTGAGCCACTCTATTCATTTATCTTTGAGTATTCAAGTGTGTGAGTTTAAGTGTGTGTGAGCCTCTATCTGTCAGGGACATAACAACCTTGCTGGTCGCAGGAATGTCACTTTCAAACTCAACACTTACTAACATTCCCTGCAGTCTGCTCTGTGTCACAGACACTGAGCTTTGAAGAAGTGATAATACACAGTAATAACTTCCATATTTCCCCCACAAAGGAAGACAGCAAGCCATTAACCTTTAACTATATAACCTTGATTTGACTTTCAGCTCTTCTCTCAAAACATTTCTCTGGAAAATGTCAAGCGTTTGCATCATCAGTGGGTGGTATATCTGATTAATTCTGCTTAACTGATAAACAAAAATGTGGAGGGATCTTAATATAGTCAGTGCTAGAGTGATTAATACTTTTAAAATGTCAAAATATAAGGCTGATGCATCATTCCCATGGGTTTAACCAAATTATGATCAGTGGTGGCTGAGGATATAATATGCCACAAGGGAAAACAACAGATAAATAAAACTAATCCATGAACAAATCGGTTTTACCATCAACATATATTTACATATGAAACTGAAACCATTAGTCATTTATTGATTAGGTAATTAAAGGTAAATCAGTCTGCAGCTTTTGAGAAAGCTGTTTATCCATCTCAGTCCTTTTTCAAGCAAAGATAGAGATTTTTTTTTTTAACTTCTCAAAAGTGAGTTTTACTAATATTCTTTGGAAAATATGATAGCAAAACAAAAAACTTTTTATATGTCTGATTAAAAAAGATTTTGAACACATTTTAAAGGGCATTTTTCATTATTTTCAGACATTTTATGGGTAAAAGCGATCAGTTTATCCAAATACTAATGATAATTAAGCCCAAAGAAATTTGCACTGATAAAAATATTGCTAATGTCCATCAGTTATCTATTTTGACAAAACTAACTAACTCCATTGTGAGATACTGCACATTAATATGCAATTTGAACTGACACTGAGAGAAAAGTTCAACTGTTTTATGACATGGACAATACCACATTAACACAGCAAGGGAGAAAATTTACAGTGATTGTGAATATGGTTATCACATATTCACCAAGCATGCAAATAAGGAGGTTTAACTGAAAACATTTTGACAGGTACTGCTATACAGTTTTAACATGTCACACATACACAAATGTATATGCATGTCTCATCCGTCTGATCTTCTGCCCGTGCACATCTGGTGTGAATTTGCACCCACCTGGCATGTTTAAACTACAGCCATGTGTGCTGTCAGAGCGTCCAACCTGGTCACAGACACTCCTTGCTACAGTGTATTTCCCCCCCTCTGTGTTCACATCTCCTCAGGCTCCTCTCAGTCTGTACATTCCAGCCACAGCAGCTCAATGACCCGAGCCAGGAATGAGGCTTGGAAATGGGCTCTGGGCTGCAGCTGTGGCTGGGTCTCGAGCTTTAAAAAATCAGTGAAAGCTGGCTGGTCAAGTTCCGCCTGCCTGACTCCTCCTCAGCAAGCACAAAAAAGCCCTGAGTTAGCAGCCCCTATTATTCTCTGTTATTGTTGCTGCCCTTCAGCCGCTCCCTGCCGTCTCTTTTCGCTTTTATCCTGACAGTCAACCAAGGACATGCTACCAGACAGACCCCTCCTCCCTTTCTAAAGATGTACCCCACTGGGTCCATACCTTGAGTGCAGCCTCTTGCTGGCCAGATCCTGGTCCACCCCGTTAGCAGCCGACTGAGCCATAGAACCGCTGCTAATGTGCCTGCCTCCTAGCTCGCCTGCTACCGCCACGGGCCCCCTGTCACAATGGTTTCCTCTGGAGACAGTAACCCTTTTTCTTCTTTTCTTGAGCCGTTCCGCTCCTCTGTCACTCCCTCCCTCCCCCCTCTCTCTTCTTTTACTCTGCTTCTTTACCACTGTACTCCCTCCCCTCCTCTTTCTCCTCACACCATCACAGCAGCAATGGCAGCAGCTGAGGAAGTGAGGTATCGCGCAAATGAGCCACAAAAAACAGTCCCGCCCCCTGCGTGACGTCACATGCCGGACAGATTCTTAGAGGCCTACGTGGAGAGGTGAACTAGGAAGAGGGGGCAAACTGTTTCACATGTGAAAACACATTTCATGCACACTCAGATAATGTATTTTTATTTTCTACATGTTTTATTGCTGATGAAGGTGTCCAAAACATTATAAAAGGGCACCAGCTGCATGGAGCGGGGCATTAGCATGCAAAAAGTTGTGACTCAGTTATGAATAAACGGTTTCAAACCCTTACATTTACATAGCCTTAGGCCTATTATTTATCTGAGATTTGAAGGCATTAAGAAAAAAATAAAATATTACTAATTTTTCACTATGTTGCTTGCATGGAAATATTTGTGTTTTATGCAGCTCTTCTGCAGTACTTGCTTTATTGCATATCATTAATATTACTCTACTGTCTGTCTGCACTTTCAAATAATCCATAAAGCTGAAACTGTAGGTGATTAATTAGCTCAGTGCTGTTTATCTCAACTTCATCAGTTCAGCTCTGCTTTTCAAATTCTCTGTTTGTAGGATGAAAAAAATGAAAGCCCATCATTTATTAACAGGTTTTATCATTTTGCAAGTATTGTGTATGCCACTTCATATTAGTAAACACACACTGTGCAGGGAAAACAAACCAACACGAGTTATGGGTACAAACTGAGATGCAGGTTGTCACAGAATGTTTGTTGCACTGATCTACAAAGCTTGGTGACTTTGTTTGCACAGTTTACCCATTTCTGATATATTTTCATGTGGTGTAATGTTGGTGTGTCACAGGGTTTTTACTGTAAAAGACCAGTGCACCAACACCAGTGCAGCGTTTGGTGTATCAGATCAAGAGGCCTTTTCTCCACTGGCTCCTCTGCCACCATTGGTGCTTCACTGCTCACTCACAACATTAAGAGGTCTCTGTAGTACCTAAGGTTCACCATTAGAGAGCAGCATTGTATCATATGACAAACCTAAAGTCACAGGAACACATGAATAGAACACAGAGAAGATGGACACATTAACATTAATAACTTATATAAAATACTGATAAAATTGATGCTAATATACTACCATAACATGCAATATTTGTGAAGTCAGTTTTTTTGTTGAGGTTCAATTTGATCTTTAAGTCAAAGATACCTGGATCAAAAAAAAAAAGATAAAATGCTATTTTGCCTCTTTGCAAGTGTGATCAGGGCTGTTTACCTTGCAACAATCTTCCTAAAGAAATCATGCAGAAAGAGTTTCTATATTTCATAAAACTATTATAAATGATTTAAAAGTATTCATATTTATAGTTTTCTTCAATCTTAGATATTTGGATCTTAGTTTTTCTTTTTAGATAAGACTCTCATTGTGTTTTGTGTTATTTAATTTCAGCAGTAATTTTCCTTTTCCTTTGAATGTCAGCACATGTGCAGCCATTCAGGCTCTTAGCTGTGTTGTTGACAGCTCTGTTGTTTTTGTTGCAGTTTATCAGGTCTTGTGGATTTTAAGCATTCCTTAATGCTCATCTTCTATGGGATTAATATGCTGATAGCAACACAACAAAATCTAATGGGATTCACATACATGAAAATGCTCTTAATGTATAGAGCTTCTTCATCAGAAAATAAATCACTAAAAAGAGGATAAGACATAATAATGATGATATGCTAAGAGGTCTTCCATTATTATCCAGCATCTGTTTATTTTCTTTCTACTATATAAATATTAGTGTTGTCATACTATTTTTAAGCAAAACTTGAATTTTAAATTGATCAAATTGATTTATATTTTCAAGTCTTTATTCAGAACCGCTTTTACAGACTAAAGATAATTAAAAATTGGTCCTAGAGGACAAATGGCCAACCACTAATCGTCAGAGTACTGAATGTTTATACTCTATTGTCTGCTGTTGTATTTTTGCAATTGAAACCACTTCTTTTAATGAAATTCCACTTGCATGTTTGAAATAATAAGCTTCTCAAAGCAGCTTCTCCATACTCTTAAATTCTGTTGTTTTATCTCTTTCCCCTAGTCTTGTGCTTTACATTTTGTTGTGTTTTTTTGCCTTAATCCTCCTGCCATATATCTGCTGGATCTTTATGGCTCATTATATTCAGCAAGGAGCAACAAATGCAAAATGAGATTGAGGTAAGCTGATTTCAGATTTAAACCAAGCAACTCAAATTTGTTTCTCTTTTGTGAGGCAGCCTATTTTACAATAACAAAACCATCTGCCTGCAAGTATTAGGTACTCAGTACATGTATACTGAAAGGGCTTGCATTTTCCTTACTTCTCATGGATAATATTGTGTTTATGTGGGAAACATCATCATACTGTTTTCTTATTGTTCAGCTGATCTTCATCATTGACCAAGCTTTGGTTTTTTCAGTGTCTCCTGTTCATAAGTGCCTGCTGTCTTTATGTGGTTCAATTTTAGGTCAAAGGCTTGAACATGTATCAGAAATACATGGTTTAGATTTCCACATTTAACCAGTATGAGATAAGAGTAAAAAAAATTTGAGTTGCTTCTGATTGGCTGACAAAAAAATGGGCCAGTGGACGGACATTTTTTCCGAATAATTACTGCATTAAAAAGTTTTGGTAGTGATAAGAGCATTCACAGTACTCAGGAAATTAGCATGGGTAGTAGAATGGATAAATTAATCTTAATTCCTCTGTGATGTTTTGGATTTCTAAGGATTCTGAGAAATTTGTTCATGGAAGCGTTTGTGTGATGGCTATCATGAGTAGGCACAGGTTGTTTAATTATCTTAAGATCAAATGGTGCCAGTGTCTCCACTCATATTACAGCTCCAGCTTGTTATACCAATAACACAGCAGCAACACAGCCAGGAAGATAATCCATGTGGTTTTGATGCCACTGTTATTGACCTGAATATCCTTTAAAAGCCAACCTGAACCAGCAACACTAAAGACTGGAGGTTCTGCACTCTATAAAGCTTTTATGAGTACCAGCTTTCATCTTCTCAGCTATTCAAGATAGTTTTATATTTTTATATTTAGAGAGAGAGAGAGAGAGAGATCCCAAGTTCATATTCTGTAATGATGCAAAAAGGAAGAAGGGCCTTTTTTGGCTCATAGCTAGCAATATCATAACATAACAATTAATAACCAATAGGATTACAACTGGTTAGTTTTTTCCAGATAAATGAAACACCCCTTTTGTCAGGAGTTTAAATATCTACAGTATGTGTGTGAAAGAAAGAAGTGAAAGCACAACCATGATGCAGAATTGAGGCAAACTGGAAAATCCATCATATTTGGAAATTTCTGTTTCAATGAAATTTGGTCAAAAAAAGAGAAGAAAGAAACAATTTTTTATTCTTAAGCAAGAAACAAAAATCACTCAATGGAACTGCAATTATACCAAAAAAGTCCTGTTTTTTTATTATTATGAGATAAATGGACACCAAGTTTTCCACAGTGAGAGAAAGCAGATAAAAGATGAAAACTGATTGTGAAAAAGGAATATGACATTTATAGCTGCATGCTGTAAAAACAGCACCTACATCATTCGTCTCCTTCAGACCATTATGTGAATTCCAAATACTGCTTATTTTAAATGGACACAAAATGACCAAAAAATAATTAATTGTGCTTTACTTACAAAAGGTGTAAAAGTGTAAAATGTGCAGACTGATTAATATGTGGATTAAGCCAGTTTAAGACCACTTGACCTCTCATGTGAGGACACATAGGGATTACTTTCAATATGTGCCCTTACTGGTTTAATCAGTGGGATTTACAATTTTTCTAGAGAAATATATACACACACATTAACCATTTAACTTCTATTCTTTCAGATATTTTCTATTAATACAGTTTTTTTTTAAATCCATATATTCAAAACCATGTACCTTTGTATTTAACTTCTAAGATATGAAGTCATATCTTACAAATCTCCAAAGCAGAGGGCAAAAATAGTGAAAAAGTGATAGATAAAAATGACACAAAAAGCAAGACAGAAAAAGAATAAATGAATAACAATAATAAAAGTCAATTTAAGTATATGTATAAACTCCTGATGAACCATTTACAGGCTAATAAAGGTTTAAAAAATATAAAAATATATAATGATATAAAAAATAATTGTCTGTGTAATATGTATTTAGATTATGCACAGTCTCATGCAGAAGGTAGAAGGTGCTTTGCTACCATCTTTGTCTCACCCACCTCTTCTCTGGATTCTAGGGGGCAGTCCATCACAGAGTTAGCCCTCTTAATTAGTTTACTGAGTCTTTTTCTTATTAACCTAGTTATCACATTTATCCAAGTTAAAAACAACCAGAAAGGATTTGTCAAAAATAATAGAATTTTTGGCTGGCAACATGATATTTAATGAACTAATACATAAATAAATGATATGTAGTCTGACTATTTGCTTATTTTTTGTGTTCATGGCGTACTGGTTTACAACATATATCCATGAACTGCTGGTGCAAAGTTACCTGGTAATCACCTGATGAATCCTTCACTTCTTAAGCCACTTTCTGATGTTGACCTCATTACCTCTCAAACATCTGTGTTTTTCAAATTTCTGAAAGCAGGTCAGTAGGCCTTTGTGGCTTGTTATAACACACTATGTTAAAACCTGGCTGTTATATGTGCAGTTTGGTACTAACGATAAAGCAATCACTCGAGAAAACTAAGTGATGGCAGGGAGCTGGGAAGGAGAAAACAATTTGCATAATGGGAAAATCAGACCTAATCTTCTCCAGAACCTCAGCCTGGGAGCTTGGAGGAAAGATGAAGGGAGGGAGCAAGCGAGAGAGGGAGAGAGGGAGGGGGGAGGGAGGGAGGTGGAAAAGCAATGGATGAGCCTGTAAATCTGAGAATGCAACTGGTACTGAAGTCTCTCGGCTCTATCCTTAAACCTCTTTAAACACCTGTTATCTTGCAGAAATCCCCAAGACAATGCTTAGGCCTTCAACAATCCCCTTAGTGTATACATGCATAGTTATGTTGACTATAGATATATACTATATACAAATATTTATATAGTTTCATGTATTTGACATACTGCCTTCAGAGCTATGCAGTATTAAGTACATTTTAAATATTATTGTGTTTCTCCTGATAGCCAAAGGGGGGCAGTGTGCCTCACTCCACTATTACATGAATTTACCCGAGACATCAAGCACAGAGGTTACAAAATACATTAACAGCAACATGAAACTGAAAAAATGAGTTGTACATTAACACAACTATCACATGCAAAAACAGAAACTTTCTTTTGACACTGTTAAAGTTCTTCCTGTTCCTCCTTGCACAACAAAACCATTCCCAATAAGACTGTAGAACACAGCCTCTGTCCTGTGACTTTTTTCTTAGCACTACGGTGTAGAAGTGTTACCACAAGGCGATAAATGTTCTAATGAAAAGACTGTAACTTGGGATGATACACATTTTAGTCTCATGTGTTTTTAAAGACAGACATTTAAAATAGTAAATCTATCCTTTAAGCAACAAATCAGTAATAATCTTCAGTGTTATGTGCTTTGCATGATGACCAATTGGTCTGAAACTGAAATGAAATTGTTGAATGTACAAGTCTTTATGTCTTATTAATTGGTTTATAAAGAATCTTAGAATGTTAAAACATATTTAGTAAGTTACTCCCATCCTTGTTTGTTAAGCTGTACCTAAAATTTCATCTACAACCTTTTTTAAGGAAAAGATAACTTTTACCAGTATATTCTTGTCATTTAGGGGACAACAATATGCACATTTGCATAAAGAATGACTTCATCTTATTCTTTGACTGTTTGAGGCTGATGCTTCTTTAGTTACACCTATATTTATGGCAACATAATATTCCATCGTGCTGTAACTGAATGTGCAAAAACACTCTCCATCTTCAACAGGCCTTTTACAGCTGGTATCTCTTCCACAGACTTTGACCTGGGGCATTTTCAGCACAGGCTTACAGGTTGCTGAAAGCAGCATATGGGAAAGAAAATTATTGATTTGTGTTCACAGCTTATACTTAGCCTCTCCTGCCATACTGAGAAAGCATGTTCCCATAAGCCATTGCACAATCAAAGAAAGTTATTATCAAATCAGGAGAAACAGAATATACAGACACTGAAGTGAAGCTGATCTTTTTTTCACAGAAAGTCTAATATTAGAGGGTGATCACTAAAGAGCTAAAGACGCTATAGCTAAAGACAAGTCCTGCAGGCCTGCAGGAGGCAGTGTGCATGTTACTCAGCATGTTTTAGGACTACAAGAGAGAAAACCACAGGAGCATGTGTGTGCATGATTGTCAGGTTGGCATCTGGGTTTGTCAGCTTGTCGCATGTGAACCTACTATACTGTCCTGTATATCAGCTTATACATCATCTGTCCATGTGTCCGTCTGTGTGTCTGCATATACGTGTGTGTGCCACTCTTGTCTGTCTGTCTGCCAGCGTGATAATGCTGAGCCTTCGTGAAGCCGCTTGCATCTCTTGTTGTGGCTCCTTGTTCTTGGCCTAGTTTGGGAGAGGTGAATTGAGGGCAGCTCGAGTCTATGGGTAAGGGGATTAGGTCTCCAAACATGCTCCTCTCCAGTTTGGGATTTTGCCCCGATGCCAGACACTTAAAGTCTGCCAGGGATTAAGATAAAGAGAGAAGTAAGAGCGGCGTGTATTGTGGTGTGCGTGGGGAGATGTTTTCAACAACAAAAAAAGGAGAAGAGGAGGGGTGGGTGGTGGTTAATAAAAAAATAAGATGTATGGTGGTGATATGATCTCATACATCAATGCAGCAGTTGTTGACCTATTTGCCTGTGGCTCGTGCCATGATGTCGGTCAGTATGTTTTCAAGGGATAAGACACAATAATGGAGAAGCTGTTCTTTTCATTTCCTTTGTATTAGTGGATGATCTCTGCTTAATTCAGCAATTTAATTAGGAAATGGCTCTTATCGGATCTTATCTAAATATTGTTAGTATCAAGGTTTCCTGATTTAGGGGACAGAGGCAGAAACTTTGCATCACACAAAAGCATGCAGGGTCAGGAGGCATCTCAAGAAGAATCGTACTCCATCTGAGATGAAGGCTAAGCTTAGGAAGAAGGTATGTTTGCCACTTTGTTTTACTCAATCAGTTTGAATTTTACCGTGAAATAGAACATCATCCGCATAAAATGACATTTTCTGTAAAATGAAACATCATCTGCATAAAATGTTTATAACATTTTCGAAAAGTCAAGGGTTTGTTGAAATACTGTAGCATCTTTACAGAAGCCCAAGCAAAACAACAGGTGCAAACAAGAGTAAATCAGCCCCTTACAAACAGACATTTTGAACTAAGTGGCACATCCTCTGAATAATTTATTAGATTGGATGATAAGAGCATCAGGTTGAGGTATTAGTGTTTCTGAAACTCTTATTTGGCTTTCAGGAGTCTTCACAAGTGTCTGTCTTTTCCTTTGTCTTGAAAAACGAGGGGGGTTCCTCCACCCCTTCACACTGCGTCTGGAGGCTCCTCCTGGGTAAGAGGTCACTGCTCCATCACGCTCCTCCAAGAAAGTGGGTCATGAGTCTGAGACGGTGGGATTACCGGCCGTCAGGCAGGCGTGTGCCGGGCCGCCTCTTATCCGTAATGTTTACCCCCCCCCCTCCACAAAAACACACACACACACACACACATCCCATCCTTTTGGTGGAAAAGAAAGGCAAAAAATAGACCCACACATACCCTCTACCACCCGTCAGTACACATACATCCATAAGCCTGTTAACCGTTCAGAACTGACTCCCAATGCACCAGTCATCTCTCGTTTAAATCCTGAAGTACATATTCACAACAATTACAACATGATATTATTACTAGAAAATTGAACAAGTAGAAAAAATGTCATTTGAAGTCACTCTTGCCCTGCACAGTCGTTAATCGATACCCCTCTTTACTTTATACCTACTGTTAGAAGACCTAAGAGAGGTGTCAGTGGGGGACTGTGCAGACTTTGACAGGAAAATTTAAAGGAAGAGTTGTGGGGAAAAAGATACAGTGGGAGTAAATGTAAGAGAGTGCTTTGAAATGAAGCAAAAAGAAAATGGTTTCTGAATTTTTGGTTGTTTTACGCTGCAGAGAGGAAACTATGAATCATCTGCTCATTTCACTGTTTGGGTCCAGATTAGGGTTCCTGTCCACTGTGTGTCTGGGAGGATTCATTAGAGAGAAAGAGGGGCAGGACACAGATTTCAATTACAGTTCAATTATAAGCACATGACCTCCTTAAGATCTAAACTCTGTATTTAATTTAGCCATCCTTAGTTAAAGCCATCAACAGATTATTTTTGTCATAATAGTTGTTTTTTCTTAGATCTTATAAAAGTGTGCATATAGATGTATACAAATAAAAACTTTTGTCTACAAAATGGCATTGTGACATGGTACCATACAGTAAGCTATGAGATAGTAATCTTATTTTGTCAGTTTCATCAGGAATGCATTAAAAGGTAGTCTGTCTCATTCTGGCATCTGGAATGTTCAAATGTTCAAATGTTCAAATGTTCAAATGTTCAAATGTTTCTTTCCAAAACGTTCAAATGTTTCTTTCCAAATGTTTCTTTCAAATGTTTCTTTCCAAAACAGCACACTTCTGTAATGTCTTACCATAGTAAATATATTGCATAATCTCAATGTTCTCTGAAGGGTAAACAACTGTATTTTGTTGAAATGGTTTCTTCTCTTTCATTAGATCTACATCCATAAATCTACACAAAAAAGCAACAAAAAGACTCAAGTGTATCTTTTACTGTGAAATATTTCTGTTAAGACTTTTCAATCTACAACAAAGACTTTTTACATTTCAAGTTGTGGAAAATACTAATACAGTTAATAATGACTGCATTCCTTACTGGTGTTTCCATGCCAGAGCCTTGATTTTGTTGCCCTTTGCCTCTGTGAATGTATCCAGTTCTAGCTCCGTCATTTCAAAATAATTACCTTGAGAGAGATCTCCTTATATTATTTATCTAAGGAGAATTTTATATGTGAATATTATGATTAAATATACAGCAGCTGCCAGGATTTCTAATGGTTCTGAGCGCAATTCCTCTGTAAAATAAGAAAAACAGGTTAAGTGACAAAATGCAATAATGATGGGAATTATAGCTCTGTTTAGTGATCCAGCTAAGTAATAAGAGCTGTTTCTTTTGGCTTAATTTAGATCCACTTCTGGCTTTTTTAATTCAGCCAAATTTATGTTTTTACTCATTAATTATGTGTGCACAGGTTTCACTTCAATTATTTAATGTGGGCTAACTTTACATGATATTTACATTTTTGGTTCTAAAAATATTAAATTCTGTAAAAACATTAAAATACTATTACACACAAGTAGTCACTGTTTTATTTACATTGAACTATGTCCTGTATGTTGGCAACCAGGGCAAAACATGCTCAGGTCTTAACATTATTATCAAAGTGAAACATTCATGGTTCATGTTTGGCGAATGCATTATAAGATCCCCCTATAATTCCATCTTGTATTATTTTATATATGTAAAAAAAATTAAGAAAATGCAGCAATTTTCACATATCTGATCCTTTTAAATGGACCTTGAGTTTGTGAGGGCTGTTTTGGATCAAAACATGTCACTGCAACACAATAAAAACATCCTATCAAGCACTCCATAGCTGATTAGGTCTAGACAAATCTAAATCAGCCCAAAGGTGTAGTTTTAATGTTTTTATGAAGCATTTCTACCAAAATATGCCACCTGCAAACCAGACAGACCCCACAGCAGGCCAACATCTGTAATGACAAGCCAGGTCAAGCCTCAGCTCTGACTGAAAGGTTTGAACTCTGACCTCTCAGGGATTATGGCTCTGGGGTGGCTTATCATTGCTCTAAAAAGCTGATATTTCCCACCCTGGACAAAGACGTGTAAAACACAACATAACCAGTCGGGTCCCCCAGACGGTGCGACGAAACCGAGTAAGAGCATCCCCCATATAAATGGATGGACAGTTGTTGGCCTTTATTGTCTGAGCATGAAACCAGGGACACATGTTGGGTGGTAAAAGTGTCAAAGCTCGACTGAAGGGCCATTGTATTGGTTTCCAGTGGTAGCAGTCAGGCTTTGTCCCCTGTGTTGTTCATCATTAGCATATCAATATTCAAAGGGGCTGATGCTGGGCAGAGGTGGCAGCCTTTTTAGCCTCAAGTAGACCCTCATGCACAAATAATGAAACCTGCATTTGACTCTTAAGGGCCAGCTGTTGAGTTAAGGCCATAATGATAACAAGTGTGATAAATGACAACCAAACTAAAAGATTAGCTGTTTTTTAGTGACAGTTTGGAGCTTTCATTTTCATATTGTACCTTTTTTTAAAATCCCCAAACACTTTTTATATGTCTTACAGTGAACAAATAACACTTTTCAGCCATTTCTCCAATTCTCTTGGGTGAATAACAAAAGCCTAAATGGTGTCACCCATTCTAGCCAACTCCACCCCTCCACCCCTCCAGCATACCTCCCTCCCCTTCCTCAACTCAGGCCAGCTGACCCCAAGACTGGCAGGCCAAGGGACAGTTAGCCTCGTGTTTTATTGTGTGCATGAGGGGCAAAGCCACCAGATAGTGTCGGTTACTCCGAGGGCCAAGCGGAGAAGCGGTTGGGCAGTTTAGCCAGCTGCTGGGGGAGCGAGCCATGGCTGGCCTGGTCAGTGAAACCTTGCCAGATGGAGCCATTTCAAAACAATGAGGGCTGCTTTGCTATGGTTGAAAACTAAAGGCTGGTCGTTCAGGGGATGCAGAGGGCGGGCGTTTATTTACAGTATATGATGTGTTGGTTTGGTTTGCATTATCTGAAAAAATTATTCCTCTGGTCAGCAACTTCTGCAAAGATTTTAGCTTCTTTTGTTAAGTTTTTAACACATGGTCTAATATCTCTGTTATATGTGAAGTGGCGACTGAAAATTTATATGTAACATCAAATTTTTTTGTCCACATTCAGATGTAATTTTTCTGCCCTGCCATCTTCTTACTATTTCTACATCTCTTCCTCATTCCCCCTCTCTCTGTGTCTCTCACACACACTTGCTCTCTTCCCTCCAGACAGCAACAGGCTGAGGTGTCCTGGGACAACTCCGCTTAGGAGTAACCAAGCCTGGGTAATGAGGCGTGTGATTGGTCCCCTCCCTCCCCAACAAGGCCAGTCTTTGGAGGACATGATTGATCATGACAGGAGCACAATGGCAGCCTGGTGTCAGAGGGGTGGTATGGGTGCACATGGACCCCCCGCGGTAACACTCACTCACCCAACTCAGCTGTGCATAAGCAGTTACACACACAAATGACATGCATGCACAAATATGTACACAATCCAGGAGCATGTAAAATGACATGTACAAACAAAGCAAGACCATGTGCTCCAATATGTGCATGTAAACACACACAGACGGTCAGTCAGACTACGAATTTTAAACAGATTTTGTTAAAAATCCAAGAAAATTTCCCCATGAGATCAGCAATAATCAATGGGAGCTTATTTCCAAAATGTTTCATTCTTCCTCCCATATTTGTGTCATCACGTTAAAGCCTTAAGTGGTAACAGATTTGTCTTCTAGAAAACTGCTGATGAACTGGTTTATGTTTTGTTGGTTTAGCAAAAATGCTGAATGCTGACATTTTTTAGTTAATTTAAACATATGAAACCTAAAAGGTATTCTCAAGCTACATTATACACGGCTGTCTAATGGATTACACTAGATGTATTCTGTAGAATGTTACAGAGAAAAATACACCATCCAGTCATTAATTTTAAAAAGCATTAACAGTGCTCTAAGAGGATGTGGAAATTTTCCTCCTTTTTCTTAAAATATTGCTTAGATTTTACAGTATCATTTCATTGTTTCATTGTTGTTGACACTTGCAAGGAAAAAAAAGGGGAGATATGTATTTCTTTTTGTGCCAAAAAAAAGCTATTATCTTAAGCATGTAACAGCAGATCTGAGTAAAGATTTGTTGTCATAAAACCATTCTGTTCTCTTTTCAGATAAGTGCTCTCACTTGAAGAAAAACAGAGGTTTCACATGCAGGGTACCGTTTGTTCTTTTGAAGTAATCCTTCAAGGACTGAGGCTTGTCTAATCCACAGGGCACTCATGAGCCTGTTGAACCAGCTCATATTCAAGGTCAAAAATCAAGTTCTGATAGGTGCAAAGGGCCGAGTCTTTATGGAGGACCATTAGTGGCTGATTGCAGCTGCTTTCTCAAGTAGGACCCAGGTGTGTTAACACTTCACCAATTTTCTGTGATGATGCTTAGAGGACAGAGGACAAACAAAACAGGATAAAAGCCTCAGCAGATTCAAGGGGTTGGCTGATTTTTTATATGAATGAAAGAGAGTTGAGGATTTCAGAAAACAAAGTGCCTCTGGAAGAAAAGAAAGTTATTTTTGTTTTCATTGTTTTCTTGTAAATTCCCCTGGTTCTTATAAAATATACAATAATGGTTCATAAAAGCAAAATATATGTTGTTATAGTATATTGAAATAGAGAAAAAAATCATTATGATGCTTTATAACAATTTTAATTAACCTGTATTACTAAAAGCATTATTTGGGATCCTAATTTGCCAGATCTGACCATTGCATAAGTTTAAATGCAAATAGTAACCATGCACAGTGTTGCAGTGGCAGCAAAGACAGTCTGCAAAGACTCTCTTCTCACAGTGGCTGAAGGGAAAAGGAAAGCAGCCCTGTTGTTGTGCTTGTGGTCTAAGCTCCTTTGATGCAGCATTGGCTTTAGGTTACTGTGTACAGCTCCTTCCAGATTTACAAACAGTTCTCCCTTAATCTGCATAAAGATCCATGCTGACTTGTTGACCAGAGATTATACTGCCCATGAAAATATATTTATATTTTCTCTTCACCCTGACAAAAAAAACATCCACGTAGATATTGTTTTTGAAAATCTTGGCATCATGTGAGTGTTGTGTCATTTCTAAATGGGTGGAAGGAGGTTGTAAAGGCAGTAAGGTATAAGGAAAGAAAAAAAGGTGATTATTTTTGTCCAAGTTTGGGAGGCTAATTGCCCTGAGTGGACTAATGAACAGAGTAGGTCTAATTGGCTTACACCGCTTGTGAGCCGGCGTGCTGGGCGAGTAAAATTGAATCAAAGCTGTAGGACTACGTCAGAGTAGTTTTGTGCGTTGTGGTGATAATTGGCACAGCGTCAAAGGTTTTGAGGCATGGCACCCAGCCAAACGGCCCCTGCGCAAGCGCGTGTCTGGCTTGAAATTTTACGGCAAGGCATAAATTAGGCCTACGGACGATATTTTTTTACCCATTTTACCTATTAATCATAAATATTATTTATTGGGACGCTGTGGTCATATTTCTCAAACAAACTCAGTGGATGAAAAAACTTCAGCGGTTTTCCATTTAAAACTGCGTTTATAACTTTTGCATGTTGATAAACTAATCCACATTTACACGTTTCTCTTCCTTTTTAATTAAAGTACAGACCAACCGTGACGCCATTTAGGTGAAGCTAACGGTGTGTCACTTGTAGCCTGCCATTAATGCAACGTGGTGCATTTTTAACCAAGCAACAAATAGACGCAACGATGCCTCAACAATGTCCCGAGCGATGCCCAATTGCTCCATTGTGCGCCTTAAAAGACAGACACGTGCACCACAATAGATAAGGAGAACGAGGGGAGGGCAAATATGTGTGTGCGCGCGCGCATGTGTGTGTGTGTGTGTGTGTGAATGTGTGTGTGTGTTTGGCCGCATAAAGATAGCCACGGGGGATATAGAAGCGGCACACACGCCTCCAGCCTGTTTAGAGAAACTCCCCTTTCAGCACCCTGGACAGAGGCAGCGCTGACCGCCGCTCGCGTGGTTGAGGTGAAGTCGCACCGCCGGGCTCACAGTCAGGTCAACTGACGCCGCTAATGGTCAGACACTTGTCCACCGCCACCCGCCCCTCGTCTCCACCTCATCCCGAGCTTATCAACACGGAATCAAAGAGCAACTTGATGAATATTCAAAGTTTCCGTCCTCAGTGGCTGACGAAAGGAGAAAGGTCGACCGGCGTCCTTTGTAACGTTTTGCAGAAATCAAGGTGCCATCGACCAGAGCTCAACTCACTCTCAAGAGGATAAATCCACGGGAAAAAAGTGCGGGTTTGAACCCACTGCAGAGGCCTACTCTGTAGCCTGTTAGGCTTTTTTTCATTTAAAATCACAGGCGTGCGTCTTCCGAGGCTGCTCTCCTGCGTTGGAGCATCGGACCATCTTCAAAATGTTGCTTGAACACCCGGGGTCAAGTTGTCAAAACACCGGAAATTTCAACCGGTACAATTCAGGCCAAGGTAGGAGTCTCATTTCACTTTGTATTTGCATTGTAATTTGGGTTTGGAGAGGATACAGACACTACTGGGTGTTAATTGCTGTCCTGGGGTCCGGTAATGAGATACAATTAGGCGTGAAATAGAGGATGATACAGCACATCAGACGGCGAGGCTGAAAGGGGGTTTTTGTCTCCAGAGTGAACTCTTAGGCGTGAAATTGTTCTTGTAAAGTGTTTTTATTTATTGTGGGAAACGTTAATTTTTCTATAAACTATAGCACCAACTTCCAATATTATTTTGAGTGTGTTATCTTGCAGCTTAGATGCAGCCAAAAAAAAGTGTGTATGGATGTAACAGTTGCAGACACCCTCCTCATTCACCCACTCGTGTTAATGTATACAGGCTGTTTAGAGGCGCTTCTTTTTGCGTTGCGTGCGGGAGACGTTATGAATCTGTAATGAGCCTCGATTGTTGGAGAATCACACGAACAGATGTTATGCGCGTGCTGTCATTTCACACCGCCGCCCGCGGTTGTAACGGGAGCAGGGTGCAGGGAGCGGATATGGAGGGACCACAGGACCCACTGTGGCGACAGCAGCCTCTCTGCGGCCGGGCGACAGACTGCGAGCAGGCGGGGAGCTGCTCTCCACCCGCATCCCAAAATGCTCAACAGGTGTCACATACCTGCCTGAACCGACAGGTGGGACACCTGAGGTTGGTGATGATGGAGCCTGTTACCGTGGATTCAAGGCTTTTTAATAACATATAAATAATTAGTGGCTTGTACAAATATTTAGTGTCATCAAAAGATGGGAGAATGTTTTTTTTTTCGTTTCAGGAAAAAGCTTTAGTGAAAAAATGAGGCATTCGTTGTGTTTAAGGCAACACAAAACATCTCACTTCTTCAAAAATAAATGATGTTAAATAAAACTTAAAAAATGCATTTTTTTAATCGGGTCACCTTAAACATTTTTACCAAATTTAACAATTGAAACTGAGGCAAAAAGTCAGACCAAAAACATGAATTTATTCTATTAACCTGGCGACTTTGTCTAACTGACTGACCATTATTCTGATGGCCATTTTATCGCTTTGTTGTCACATTACTGTCGGGTTCACCCCCTCAAAAGTGCGCGATCGATATGACATAAAAATTATTACAAAGCTAAAAAGTAAGAGGGGCCACACCTTTCTCCAAAACGTCTTTCATATACTTCTGAAATACAGGCAAATAGGACATTGATTTTAGATTCATCAGCGGCCCGGCGGCTGCGGCACTACCCGTGATTTCCCCAGGCGCTCTTTTGTGCCAAAGATCAGTGTCAATAAAATTCATTGGGGTGTTGGCCCGATCAACATGTTATTGAACAGCCAATCTCTCCCCTAAATAAACACTTGTCTTTGAGCACTCAACACACTAAATGAAGATAGTGTGTGTGTGTGTGTGTGTGTGTGTGTGTGTGTGTGTGTGTGTGTGTGTGTGTTTGTGTGTGTGATATTTAAAATCGCGCGTTTAAAATCAGCTCACGGAACATTTTGGTCCATAAGAAAGTTTATTTAATGATTTTAAAAATGTATTACTGTCAATTAATAACGACAATATTAATAATAATAGCAACTAAGAAACCGTGGTTTTATTATTTTTTTTCCATGTGTGAAAATATTTACACCTGTTTGTCAAAATTGAGATTATTTAATTATTTGGGGAAAAAAATAGTGGTGCAATTTTTAGTGCACAAAATTGCTGCACTGGCGTTTTTTTTTATTCTATTTAATGCTGTTGTATGCCCTGCAAAAAAGGGTAATGCATTGAAAAAGCAGCCAAAGACAAGGATGTTAGCAAGATTTTAGTGTTCCCGTAGGGCCCAGTCTTTTTCCTTATGGCACTACTGGAATCTGAATATAAGATGGACTGAGAACTCACGTGAGAAGCCACTTGGATAAATTTACATAAGAATTCAAAGACGTAGCTGTTTTTCGGTTTTCATTTTTTATTTTTAATTTGTTGTTGTTCGAGGCTGCAGATGTAGTGTTTGTTTTGTTTATCTCTTGTCTTTTTTTGTTGTTGTTGTTCTTCAGTGCCCATTGCATCAGTCTAATGTCCACGAGGGAATCATTCATTCAAATATAATGTTTACAGGCCCAACTCAAAATAGTTAGGATAGTACGCCTACAGAAATAATTAAAGTGTTATCAGAATGAAATGCTCCATTTTTGCAAACTCGTTTAACAGCAATGGCCCTACAAACTCTTTTAACTGCATTAACACGAATGTGTCTTTCTTTCCTCCTAACGTGGTAGCAGGTCAATAAAAAAACAGTGCTATCATATCATTAAATGTATGAGAAACGGGATTTTGTATAATCAATTTACAAATTTAAAAAGATGTTAAGAAAATGATCAACTTTCAATGTTTCCCTATGCAATAGGCCACATTTATTGTGACGCGTGTGTGTAACGTTACCACCCAACACTGAAACTCGATTGGCCTCTCCTCTCACCTCCTGTTTATTCCTCTTCCGGGTAAAGGTACTCGGTAGGTGATGCTAATCTATCTTCCCGTCGCCCGGGAAACGGCGCAGCGTAATCCTGCACAGTCTTCAACACAGTGAACCATAAGAGCAAACTCTACGCACACTGGTGCGCTTTGTGTTCGCACCGGGGCTCGTGCTACGCAAATTTGACAACACCTGCCTCGTGCATGAGTGTGGACGGATCGCAGACAAGATAGATTTGCATTAATGTGAGAGTATAAGTCATGAGCAATGGATGGACATGGTGAGCGCAACTCTCCAAAAGAGGCACCAAATAACACGGAGATGCTCCTCGCTTTGCTGTCACACAGTGAAGAGCTACGGAAAGGTAACCGGGGGAGGAATATTATCAATTTATTTGTTTTTGCTCTGTTTGTATTACACATATTTGTGTGTGTGGCATATGATCATAAATACTGGGCTTTTAAGTGTGACTGCAGGACAAATTGCAGTCTGTTGATATTGTACAATAACTGCAGACTATCGTTGCTGGTATATGGATGATGGATGCCAGATGTGCGGTGGTTTTAATTTGGACAAATTGTCCTGTCGTGCAAATCTGTTTTACAGCTGTTGACACGGAGGACATGTGCCATTTTCGTTGCTCCAGATCTCGACCATGCGACTTTTACGCACCAGCCTTTTACATATAAATTTATTTTAATGGTCGTTCAAATTTTGAAGATAATATTTCAAATTTCGTACCTTGTTTTGTAGGGTAACTTAGGCGTAGCTGACTTTTACTTTTGGAATCGTTTTTACGCATTTTAAGTCTGTCATAAAGCTTTGCTGTAAAGATTAGGAAGGTTTTGTGTCTTGAACAACGCAGTTTTAATTGCCTGTTATGTGTGGACAATTTTTTGATGTCCACGTTTTTTCTCTATGACACATGTTTTTATGTTCATCATTTATTACAGTTATGCATTTTATTTCTAGTTTGAACATTTATGGGAACTGACGCATCTGACCTCACCGACTTCAAAGTTCAGTATTGTGAATTTTAAGTTAGAGATTTCGATCGGAATTTGGAAGCATCCCTGTTTTTAATATTCCAAGTGGGACCCGAAAGGCGAGCAAATTGCTTGGACACCATATTGGTTTGTACCGTGAGACTATAGGCTGCAGCTTTCTAGTCTTACAGAACGCTTTTGAATTAATGATGACCTGGATACACCTGTTCTTGACGTGGCTCCCACCGCACTTGTGCAGAGCTTCGCTGGTGATGCCAGAAGAAATGCTTCATTAATGTTTCAGGAATTGTCCACAACAGAACAATAGGAATGCGATTCCTTGCGCGGATAGAATATGAAGTGGTTGAGCCCATTTTAATTAGTAATAAAGCGGCCTGATAACGTCTTACTTGACATTTTGGTTTTCCTTTTTTATTTTTTTTCCTTTTTAAATTTAAGCTGACTATTGAACGATTATTGTGCTGTTATTTCATCAGACGATGCTCCAGCTTACAGATTTTTTAGGGATTTGAAATGCATTTGATAATTTGTTTTTTGTTTGTTTTTTGTTTATAATTTCCTTGAAAAAATCTGCAAAAGTCGTCCTGCAAATTTTGCACTTATGTTCATACCTCTATTAAATGCACTTTGCTATAACATGCAGAAAAGCGTGTGAATGTCAATTTGTATCAAAAGTTGTTTGTCTATTTACAATTTACAGAGATATCATATCTATTCCTGAAGAAATAAGTAATAAAAGGTTTTAAAAATTCATTACTTTTCAAGAAATATGAGCAATTTAAATATCCATCTATCAGTGAGACGTAAAAGTTAACCTCAGTTTTTTTCAAAATAATTTTAATTAATTGCAGGCATTAAATGTATGAGAGCGACCCTCTCGAAATTTAATTTTGAGCTCATGAAGGCAGAGGAGTTCATATGGAATTTAAATTAAAATAAAATAATCTAGTTAACTAATATTCACTATAGGCTTTCCATTTTAGGTATGTGGTGATTATAGCCTAATTGCCCAATTCTTTTCCTCGAACACGTGGGGGGCCAAATTCAAGGTGCCTGAAAAAAATTGTAGGTGTATTAAAGTCTCTGCGCAGAGGAAGTTATTATCGGTGCTGAAACCATCATACATTTGTATGTGATAGACACGTGCTTAGGTGAAGTAAGCCAATATTGATGGGAAACACCTTCACGTGTGCACATAAATACTTTACATACTGATTTCTTTATTTGTTTGTGTGTGTACTCATACTGTGTTTATGTTTATCTTGTTAAGCAGGATTCAGCTTTGGTCTGCTATTGTAGTATTAGTAATGAATGTGATTGATTCAGTTTTTCTATGAAAGATGTATTGATTTATATGAGAAACGAGGGAAGTGAACGGTCTAATACAACCTTTGCTACAAAAAATTAAATACGTTTTTTATATATATTCATTATATTTATATAGAAAAAAACAAAAGAAAAAGAAAATAAATTAGAAGAAACAAAAAGTGGATAATTACGCATATCCCTACTTGTGTATTCAGGCTGCTGATTTCTATTTTGGCTTTAAAGTGGGATGTCTCGTCTTGCATAATTACGTTATGAACAGTGAGAAGTGTGGTCATTGACATATAATCATTAAATATGGGAAATGTGCACATATTTAAGCACAATAATCAGCTTCAGTTTTTTTTTTATTCTTCATGTCTGTGACCGTTTCTCTTCATGCTTTTTAACTGAACTGACCAAATGGACTGAAATGATCCCATCATGTCTCCTGCAGAAATCCCAGTGTGTGCGGGCTGCAATCAACACATCGTGGACCGCTTCATCCTCAAAGTGCTGGATCGCCACTGGCACAGCAAGTGCCTGAAATGCAGCGACTGCCAGGCGCAGCTGGCGGAGAAGTGCTTCAGCAGGGGCGACAGCGTCTACTGCAAAGACGATTTCTTCAAGTGAGTAGCTATCAAATACTTTGGACATCTTGTTTTTCGTTCATCTTCTTGATAAAAAAAATTTAGCCAGTGATTTGAAATAACAATTTTGATGTTTAGCACGTCGTTAGGAATTAATGGCGACCGTCTTATTTCCCTAAAGGAGATTCGGGACCAAATGTGCGGCCTGTCAGCAGGGGATACCGCCCACACAGGTGGTGAGGAGGGCGCAGGACTTTGTGTATCACCTGCACTGTTTCGCCTGCATTGTGTGCAAGAGGCAGCTGGCCACAGGTGACGAGTATTACCTGATGGAGGACAGCAGGCTGGTCTGTAAGGCCGACTACGAGACCGCCAAGCAGAGAGGTGAGGCGCATTCAGGAGCGATTAAAGTGACTGTTACTGGCTTAATAATTGCAACATGATGCGCTATTTTACAAATGGGTGCATTTGCAGACCGTATTCTGTTAGTTATGTGATAAAGTTGTCTGCAATTTGACGTGACAATGAGGTCACCCATAAACTTTGACCCACCTGTGCTTAACTGCATCGTTGCCCGCAGACCAATCGATAGCAAAGCGCAGGCCTTGCACTCTTCTGGCCCTTGAAGGAGTCAGCTTTCAATAACTCTGATTATTCGCGTGTGCCTTGAAACACACAGACAGAGACAGAGAGAGATGTGTGTGTGTTTGTGTGCAGAGTTGTGCGTGAGAGAGATGACAGCCAATGTGGATGCAAAAGGGATGTTAAAAGAATCTATTATTTCCAATTTAAAACAAACACACTATTAATGTCTGTTATGTTACAGTTGATAGGGTGGTTCAGAATAATGTTTTAAATTTTAAAAAATGATAAATGGAATTACATTTCATGGCAAAACTGTGTATTTTTCTCTTGACAGTTTAAATTTGCAGTAAATTCACACTAAAGTGTACCACTTTGATTTATATGTGCCATTATATGTGTCATGTAGTAGGTAGCTATTATGCCTGATCAAGAGAGATTATTCATACAAGACAAAAAAAGGGTCTTGTGTTTGCAAGAGTGCAATGTAAAAAGGCTGGGTTTTAAAATAAAAAGTGTAAGGAGATAAATGAGTCAATCACATTAAATTTCATTTACAAGTAAAACTAATTTAAAATGCATTGGGACTGTAACATGTCTGCTCTGAAAGTATTTCAACAATTCAACCAAAAAGAGCTTGTGTAATATGTAATAAGCACATATATATTTAAAAAGTATATAGAAACTGTAAATTTGCAATAATTCCCATTTAATATTTTCTTGTTGACACAAACTTGTGAAAAGTTCAAATAAGCCATATAAACACACACATTCTATTAAAAATTAATGTATTTAAAGACATGCATGCATGAAAGTAATAGTAATATGTTCTTCAATGGCAAGAACTTTGGGCTTTTACAACTAGATTATGACTACTCTAATACATAATTTACCAGCCAAAGCATATAGATATCTTTCAAATAATTTATTTGTAGCAGGTTTTTATTTCTTAAGTTATGAGAGAAACATTTTATAACTTTTCAGATTTTCCTCAAACACTGTTTACTGGCCAAAAAGCATCTTCATTACGTACCCTGATTATATTAAGTGACACCACATTAACTTTACTGAAAATCCCAGCAGGCTGTGTTCCTGACAGGGCAGACTGGCCATGGTCAAGTTTTATCTCCCCATCTGTTTGTTTGAATTTACTGCCGGACACCAAGTGTTGATTAATGCATCGAGTTAACGCAAGTTTTCACTAAAAACACACACGTTTATTTTACTAATGAGAGGGCGCCGTTGCTTGGGCAGCATCCATTTGGATGATGGTTTTGTATTTTGCTGTGCTGGCCAACAGATGTGCAGACATGATGCAATTATGCACAGAACACCAGCTTTTAGTTTATAGGCAGGGGGGAATTTATCTATTTATGTTTAATTAGAAGTTGTATTTTATAAAAGCTAAAAGAATTTTATGGTACTGACCCAAAATACATAAATACTCCAAAGTATTTATTATAGGAAGATCTACTCATTTTATTATCATAAATGTTTTTTGTGTTATAGTGTGAGAGACAGCAATGGATTAAAACACAGTACACAGAAATATCATAGCAGCAAGTAAATTAAAATCAATGTTAAACAGAAAATTTTACGAAGTTCATTATTTAACTAAGTATATCTAATTGAATGAGGCCCCTTTTGCAAAACAAAATCATTTTTCTCGAAATATTGAGCCAAAAAACATAAAAAAAAAACCCCACAACTTTGTGGTTCACAGATCAGCAGAATAACCGTCCAGCACTGACAAACATTGTGTCATTTGTTCATTTTTCAGAAGCAGACTCGACAGCAAAAAGGCCACGAACAACCATCACTGCTAAGCAGCTGGAAACCCTGAAGAACGCTTACAATAACTCTCCCAAACCTGCCCGTCACGTCCGCGAGCAGTTGTCATCCGAGACAGGCCTGGATATGAGGGTTGTGCAGGTAAAGTATATTATTATCCATTAAGGGCTATTCCATTAGTGTCCTAACTGCATTATCTCAGGACAATTGTGGCCAAACTGGCACAAGCCCACTATAGGAACGAGTGTGTGTGTGTGGGGGGGGGGGGGGATTTACGGCTAGATGGAGTAAAATGAAGTCCACGTGAAAGTCAGCATGGTTTAAGTGCAAGCTCGTTAACAATGCTAAGAGGGCCCCTCGCATATTGTCTGCTGCTGAGGAGCCTCACGCTGTTTGTAGGGTGGTGGTCATATATATTGTTTTATTTGCAAGGACAAAAGTAGGGACGGAAGCCACTAAAATGCTCCTCATTATTCAGCGAGAGGGAAGGGGTGAAGAGGGTTCACTCAGGGTGGAATATCATTAAGGAAAATGTGCTCATGACTCAAATGAATTAAAATTGTATGTAAGATAAAAAAATTAAAAGAAAATTGATTCATTTTGCATCAGGTTTTGGTAGCATTTGCAAGCAATTATGTTATGAGTTGTTTAGGTTTACGATATTATATTATGTGTGTGTTTTCGTTAAATGTGAGGTAAAAGTTTATAGATCAGATCAAAAGTGGATAAAGAAAAAATTTAATAGATTAAATCAGTGGCACGCTAACCTGTCTGCTCCCTGAGGTGAGGACAACTTGTAGCTGTCCTGAAGTTAATTAAATGCGTGATAAATCTCTTGTAGGAGATGCTGGTCCTAAGATTACTGGTCAGTGTCACTGTTTAGTCCCCCAACCCTGGACTCTCAAAGGCATGAAGCTCTGAAGCAGAGTCCAGTCCTTGAAAATTAATTTTGCTTTAATGCTTTTAAGGACAAAATGT